>JAXLQG010000023.1:124207-502107 GCA_035928285.1 Vermiconidia calcicola
CAACCAGCATTCTCCCAACCAGCATTCTCCCAACCAGCATTCTCCCAACCAGCATTCTCCCAACCAGCATTCTCCCAACCAGCATTCTCCCAACGAGCATCTTGCCTACAAGCATTCTCCCGACGAGCATTCTCCCGACGAGCATTCTCCCAACGAGCATTCTGCCAACGATTCTACCCACGACCTTGGTCACGAGCACTACTACAACGAGGATTTCGACGACACCTACAACTACAACTACAACTGTTGCCAGCAGTCCCACTTGTGGGGTTCAAGTACAGCTCTGTGCCGGACAAACTCTCCAAAGTGTCGGACTCAGTCGAGTGACCTGCAACAGCGGAATTCTTGGAGTTGTTTGTTCCCTGACGCAGGCCCTCCAAGCCGCGACAAATGCATGCGTTGGGAATTGTCAGGTCATTGGAACGACTGGAGTACTCGGGTTGAGTCTGAACCCGGTTACGGGGATTCAATCCATTCAGTCCGTTCAAGCAGCGGTCGCCAACTACCCGAACTGCCAGCCTGGAGGTCCGACAGTTACTCTGAGCGAGCCATCATGTCCCGTAACGTTGTTGAAGCGTGCGCCTAAAAACTACCGCGGACATTAGCGAGGTAGTCGAGAAGAGACGGATCGGAATTGGGGACATTCTTTTGACATGACTTGGTTTCACTTCTTGGGAGGACTTTTTGCAACACTGAAACGGTTCTTCTTTGGGCATGGGGGTTCTCAATGGGGCCTCCACGAATTGCCGCCCATAATATATTCTCATATTCGTCACACACTTTCATTCAACGCATCATTATTCAGTCTACTGGCACAAGACAGCCTCGAGTCTTCTCTTTCCTGGCTCTATGACACTCAGTAAGACAGTAACGAGTACCTTAGTTATAGCAGAGTGAATAAGTAGTGGAAACAAAAGAGAAGGGAGAAAGGAGAAAGATGGCTGCCAGACAGCGGGGACAAGTGTTGGACCAATCAGAACCAGCGAAGCACTGCACCAATCAGAACAACAGAATATTGACCCAATCACAAGGAGTCACTGGAGCTCTAAATAGACGGCCAATCAGATTCGGTTTTACGCGCCTGAATCGACTTCATCCTTGCGTCTTCCTCTTCCTCCTTCTCCTCCTCCTCCTCCTTCTCCTCCTCTTCCTCTTCTCTCTCTCTTCATAGGTTCGTTCCTCGCCAATGACTGTTCAAACCGCCCTTGCAGATGTGATGGATCTGAACGATTGTCCTTTTCTGCTATCTTAAGGCTCTAAACGCCAGCCAAGGCAGCTTTTCTCCCTTCTCTTGCCGATTGGCCTCGCCTCCAGTTATGGAGCGACTCTCCAGAGTGCAGCGTTCCTCCAGAACCGGATCCCCTTGGCCATGGTCTTTGAGTGACCTTCTGTCTACAATGCTGTCTATCCTCGTCTTCTGTCCTTCCTTCATTTCTATCTTCGTGCGGCTGGTCCACGGTTGAATGTTGCAGTTGTGTTCTCTCTTTCGTGTTCTTGTTGTTCTTCATCGCCTCGTGCAGCCGGCCTGCAACTCGGGCTCTTTCTTTCCCTAATACCCTGCCCTCATCCGAGCAAGAGGACAGGCCTGCAAGATGTCTTCGAGTCAGGGTTTCTCACTGTTTCCCACCACCGTGCCCAAGATTGCTATCCCAAGTCCTCACAAAAAGAATCCCAGCCTGCACCGCATCAGCATCGTGGCATCGCCTCAGAGTACAGTTTCCAATGGAGAATCAATTGTTATCAAGATGGAGCAGGAGCAGCCTCCCTTACCTCAACTGCCGGCGCACCTGGGTGAACGAAGAGATTCCTCGCCTTCGCCGGAGGATATTGGACGAGCCATTACCACCACATCTCCGATCGATGGCAGAACACCTACACAGCCTGTTGCCCCCTCATCATCACTCGCCAAGTATACGCCATCCCTCTATCAGTCTCCCCAGATGAGCCATTCCTCTCCACAGGCGTCATTTTCTCTGGGTACGGGATCTGCTACGACTCTCGTGCAAGTTCAGACCCAACCGCAGATGCAGACACAGATAGCAATCACGACCAAGTCTCCCGTCGACCCTTCACCCATTGTGCCCATTCGGTCTATGTTTCCAACTTACGATCCGTCCATTCATTTGACAAAGCAACCTTACGCGCCTCAACGGCCTCTCCCAGCTCGTTTGTCAGCCCTGATACCTCCCGGTGCCTTTTCTCGGGAAGACTACCGCAGCAGTCTCTCCCTACCCTTCGCGGCCTCGGCTCAGCGGACAGCTCCAGCAAGCATTCTCAACTTCCCCTCCGACGTGATGAGCGTGAACATTGGCCCTCGAATTTCGACGCAACGGGATCTCGAGAAACTCTGGGAGGCTTCACACGGCACCGAACCTGACTTCGCTATCAAGACTTTCACGCTGGAAATGGCACGGTACGTATATCGGACTCCTCTTTTTCTCTTCTCTTAGTTTCGTCTCCCGCTGATGCCCAACAGAACAGAAGAAGCAAACTTCGTATTCGGCTCCCACCCATCTTTACCGTTCTATACTCTACAAACCTATGACACAAACGAAATTGCCGTCACAAAGACATGCCCAAGAAAAGCGACATCGACTCGGGACGTCGTGCTGTGCCCTCTCGAGCCGGCCTCCCGGCGTCAGCCCCCCAACGACGGCCTTGTGGCCTTCATCTTTCCCAAACTGGCCGCCATGCTAGCCATCAACCAGTCCGCTGCCCTCGCGCGCGAAAACAACCTCGCACCAACCGACCGTGACGAGATCGAAGCCCACGCTGTTCGCCGCGCCGCCAAGCAAGAAGCGTGTCATCTGCGCTTCAATGCTCGAGGCGGGTTCTACGAGCTCGAGCACCCTGCCATCGGCCGTGGTGCAATGGGCGGTGATTTCGCAGCCACCTCGCCCATACCCAGCTCTCCGACCACGATACGCAGTATTACAGGCAAACCCGTGCTGCATATCACCATCTCGATGGAAAGTGCCCTGCCCACGATCCACGTTGTCGATCCTAATGCCGCACGACGCATAGGCACTCTGACAGGATCAGCAACGCCCATGACATCCGCAGGTCAAGGCATTCGCAGACTCTCCACGCTTCCACAAACGGACGGCAACACGGCGGCAACAGCGACATCGGAGAGCCCAGCCCTGGCCACGCTGGACTTGACCGCGCAAACACTGTTCATCGACGCCAATGGACTGCTCGAGCTGATGCCCTCGTTGTTTAGTATCGACAGTATCGTCAGCGCCATGCTCGCCGTGGCTATGGCCGATGCAACCACGAACCCGGCCCTAGGCAGCATGGAAGTCTGGAAATATCGACCGGCGCCCTCATCACGACTCGGTCACGCTCAGAGTATCATGAGTGTTGGCATGGGCATGGGCATGGGCATGCGGACGCCACGGCCCGGAAGCATCAAGAGCCACGCGGGCAGTACCTTCTACGCCACCATAGCCGAGCGTGAAGAAGCAGAGGAAGAAGCCAAGCTAATGCGCCAAGATCATGAGAATGATGTGCGCGGCGGCCTTGGCGCCGGATACCCGGGTTCCAAGAGTGGTCGAGCGTGGTTCGGCTGGAAGAAGGGTGGTCGTGTTCAGGACGTGGACGAGAAGCGGACGTCAACAAAGAAAGGAGGCAAAAGGGGCAACAAATCCAAGCAACAGATCACCATGGCCGAGTTTGATCTGGAGAAACTCGGCCACTATCAGTCTGGAGACCGCAAGGGCGAGGAGTTACCTGTGCTGACGCGCTCGGCGTTGAGTTTCCTCATCACCGGATTGAAGTTGCTCGTCTGGCTAATGACGACGGTCGTCCAGCTTCTGGCCTGGATCCTAGTGAATCTCTCCAGGGCCGTGACCAGTGAGAAGTTCTAACTTAGGATCATACTGTTGTCAAGGAGCCGTCAAGGAGCTGTTAAGGGGGGTGGGCCGGGCTTTTGTTTTACCTTTCTATGGACGAGTCCGTGCTTTACAAGCATGGTCCCACCCTTGTTTCCGTGATACATTTTGGCGTTCTTGGTCGACGCGTGCGTATATAACTCGACCAGGCCTGAACTCGACGAGTACTGCAAGTGTGGCTGGACAGTCTCATTTTCCTTCCCGTGGCACTAGTATCGGTTGGAGTGATGGGGATCGGGACCGGGATCGTAATTACATGGGCTGTGGAATCGTAGCATAGCAATACTACTTACATAGCAAAATGTCAAGACGAAGGAAGAAAGTTTGGTCAAGACTCAAATTGCAAACACAGATCAAGCCCGTCGACCGAATTCTCGAGAGGGGCATGCAGTGCACTCCTTACGTCCAGGACTAGAATGCCGCGATCCGATATAGTAGTTCTGCTCACCGTGGCAAAGCAGTGTCGTCGGGAAAGAAATGATCTTCACTAGGCATTGGAAAGTCGTCCGGAACTTGCTGGGATACTGGTTCTTTTACAGGAGAAGCCTGGAAGAGGAGAGGGCCTCTACTCCCGGAGACCATGATGGGCCCAATACTGGTAGTTACCGGAGAAGTGTAAAGCAATGCAGTTACAAAGGGTTTCGTCAACTAGTAATTGAGATTCCGTCGACATTTTTTCCCTGTTATCAGCTAGCTAGCACAGTACGGCTACAGTGATACTAGATTCACGAAGTTACATGCAGCATGCAGCATACTAGAGGTCGCCAGATACCCCTCCTCCGGCCTTGCCTGTTGTTGCACCCCAAATTGCTTCGTAGTTACCGAAGACACTCTCAACGTGGACATCCTGGCTATGATCAGCGTCGCCGAGAAGGACAAAGACCTTTAAGTCTGGGAGCGACTCGGCGGCGACTTCTTCGCCGTTTGACTGGCAGAGCGGATTTTTGTTAGTTCAACTTTTGTTCAGGTATACGGACGCCATCATATATGCTAGGCCGTGGCGAGGCCACCGGACTCAAACGAGAAAGGTAGAGGAAGGGTGGTGTCTTACCGTGATGATTTTCCAATGTAAACGTTCAGCCAGATATGTCTCGATGCTACGCTCGTCGAAAGGTCCGTCACTTGAGAACTCTTGGATGTGGATATTCTGCCAATCTTTAAGCATGGCGCCCGTGATGGGGACTTGGCCCGTCGCAAGGCCTCCTGTTGTCTTTTCGTGCTGACAGTTTTCGCAGCCGGTGACATCGATGGGAGAAGTGAAATTGTACACGCTGCCAACGCGGTCCGGGTTTGTAAGGTAATTTTCTGGCGCGCCGACTTGGCCCACGAAGAAGTGGATCCAGTAGGCCTCGCCGTTGTGAATACCAAATCTGTTATAGCGCACATTGATGATCAAGTCGTTGTCGGTCTTCCGATCAGCGGGGAGGAATTCAGCGGTTTCGGCTCTGGTCATACTAAGCTGAGTATTGACCATTCGGCTCAGCACCATCTTGGCCTGCGAGTGGTTGGCCACGGCCGAAGATCGCGTAGAGGGCAAAGTCTTGTCGTACTTGTACCCGAGCTGAGAGGCCCATTGCATGTCGTCGGAAGTGTAGACGTCTTTATCGGAAGCGCCTTTGAAGAAAGGCTTTAACGGATGGGTAGAAAATTCAGACGGTTGAGTCTTCGTCTCCCCCTTGTTAGTTGCGATGATGGGTTTCTTGGGATCGAACCACTTCTTGTGGCCGGTTGCCGTCTGCCAGCTGTCAAAGACCATGTCGATGAAACAATGATGATGCCAGAAGATGGGATCAAAAGCCGCGAGGTCCTGCCGCCCCATAAAACCACCAACCCACCCCTGAGTCAAGATCAGCGATTCAGCTATTGGATGGAAGGGTTGGGAAGTTGCATACATGGATGTAATTGTGGACTGCTTCTAGAGAGAGCCACTCCGTTGCGCCAAGGTCCTGAGCATACCTTGTGGACGCAAACGTGGCGTAGGTGTCGAAATAATTGTCGTTCATGAGGCGTGACACGTTCTCGCTGATCACGCCCTCGGCTTTGCCTGGACCGGCGATGTCGCTATGCGGCATATCATTAGGTACATTGGTGCCTTTGAGGTTTTCGTTGATCGTGCCGATAGTCTCACGGAAGGTCTCTGATTTTGCAGCGTACTACAGCTTGGAGTTAGTAATGGACTTCACACCCGGTTTAGAACGAGCTCACAGCTCCGAGCTGCAATGCCTTGGGCAATGAACCAAATGTCACAACTTTACCGTTGGAATCCTTCAGCTGGTAGGACGTCATGGGATTGTGATCGAAGGTCTTTGTAGAGCCTTGTGGCGTAATGACCGTGATTTTTGGTGTTGTGACAATGTCTGGTAAGAGCGGACGGGCAGCATAATTCCAATATGGTACTACAGATAGCCATTAATTTAGTAGCCAGGCTGCCTTACTAAGGAGAGAGAAGAGTGTGACTTACGACGCCATTTCTTTGCAGCAGCGAGCCATTGAGACTTGGGAACAGTGGATTTGTACTGATTTTCCGCAGTGGCGTCAAGAAATTGCAGCATGTGCTTGTAGAGTACTTGCTGTCAACCTGGTTAGTAATGTATTTTGAAATTCAGACACGGGCTGGCATACCTCATACAGAACCAGATAAGGCCTATGCCAAGTTGGAAATGTTGATTGGTTATGGGCGCAGAAGAACGGGTGCTCCGTATCTTTGGTAGCACCGTCCCACGGCCCGACTGGAACACCGTGAATGCCTTTTGACGATGAGTTAGATATAGCTTAGCATTCGAACTATGAGGTACCTGCCTGCGACCCGGAAGTATGATAGCTGCGCATCCTCTTCCTTGACATCGGCGCCGGGCACGAACTTTGCAGCCTGGAACTGTTCCAATGCGTGGATGAACAGTGATAACTGGAGTGCAGCTTCGGTGTTGGTGCCACTTGTTGCTCTCAGATACCAGTCTTGAAGCTCAACACGATTCGGAACATTGTTCACATCTTCCACCTTGATACCGGTGATGGGATAATGAGTCATCACTGCAATAGATCGATGCCTCAGGCTGTGCAGAAGCTTTTGATAAACCGGTTGATCTCAGAGGTCGAGCTACTTGGACAGCATACCCAGTATTTCTAGACGTCGTTTCCGAGCATCTCTTCGGAGCCTTGGTATGTATATTGTTTCAGCTGATCAAGTGAGTCCATCTGAATCAAAGACCGGCTGCAGATTGGAGACAACCACTCCATTTTGACCAACGATTTCGCTTTCCGCAAGCTGAGAAGGCGCCATCATGTCTTGACCGGCTGAAGGAGAATTGCAATCATTGACAGAACAAGGAGGCGCGTGGATCTAGACTCCGTCCTTCGGTTGAAATCGCTTCTTTCAATGCGCACCGGTATGAGGGCTGCCTGAGAACTTCCGTAGCTGTGTAACAATGTATGAAACTCGAATGCAGACGCAGGCAGTTGGCTTGTAGGTGGCTTGTGGGTGACAAGGTGAGTGGTAGTTACGATGACAAAGGACAAAGGTGTCACATGTGACGCTAGACCAACTTGGGAATAGCCTGGTCAGACACCTGCTTACGCGCTCTCCTGTACTTTTAAGTACTCTTCTTTTCTGTTCTGGTCAGAGACAGCCACAACAGTCAATATGCTATTGCAGCCACCAAATCCCTTTCCCCCTCTTCTTTCGTTGCGAACCTACGCCAAGAGCAATGTAAGCGAAATGGCGGGGATTCAGGCGATATCGACTGCAGCGTGGCTGTCGGAGCTCCGTTCACTAGTCTTGGTCTGGTACCCTACCTCGCCTAATACCTCTGCACTTCGACCACCTCCTCTTCAGCCATCTGCACTTCAACCACCTCCTCTTCAGCCATCTGCACTTCAACCACCTCCTCTTCAGCCATCTGCACATCAGCCGTAGCTGAACCACCCTCGCTCTTGCATGTTCGAATTGGTCTGCTGCTCCTTGACATCTAGGCCACCAGCATTCGGCTGAGGTCTGACTCAGACTTAGTCGTCAGCTCGCACAGGATGATTCTCTTCGCAGGTGTCAGAGCTCCCTGAACTTCCCTCAGGTTGCTACTCCAATCGACCCGCAGATACAGATGCAGATCATCGATTTCAGCTTGAGCCAGAGCGACCAGGTAGGCCGGGAAAACAGCAACATCTGCCCCTGCTCCTCCATCTGATACAGTCCTGCCTCTGTGATCTTTCAGACTTTGCAGCTTTCATCTCATTCACACTTTTCCAAAAATCAATCCGTAAGTCAAGAAGTCATGAAATTGTTTGCACGGTTTTGGACAGGACTTGTCCAACTACTCAGTTTGCAAGACTACAACCAGGCGCCTCTGCTGCCAACAGGACCTTCGAACCTCCCCAATACACCTGGCCATGGCGAAATCATCTCACCAGAGCCGAAGCCGCTACGCAAAGGGCCAGTCTTTCAGCCTCCAGGTATACGGCCAGGAAGCAAGTTCACATGTGATTATTCGAACATGATCGGATGGGAGTCTTGCTCGACTGAGACAGACAGGTCATGCTGGTTGAAGAACTCCGACATGGGTCAATTCGATATCAACACAGATTACGAAGCACTCCGCCCGCACGGTATCATGCGTAATTATACACTCAATGTGAAAGACGGGTGGTTGAATGCGGACGGTCAAAATTTCACCAATGCAAAACTGTTCAATGACACCTATCCTGGACCTTGGATCCAAGCGTGCTGGGGAGACGTTCTCAACATCACGGTTGTGAACGACCTCCAGTACAATGGCACATCGATACATTGGCATGGATTGCGGCAGTTCCTTACTATGCATATGGATGGCGTTCCGGGAGTGACCCAATGCCCGATCGCACCTAAGGACAGCTTCAGCTACATTATTAACACGACCCAGTATGGGAGCTCCTGGTACCACTCTCACTATTCACTGCAGTATGCCGATGGCCTAGCCGGTCCCATTGTAGGTTGGACCCATCCACATGAACAGCAGTATGGCAAATTCGCAGATTGGAGGCTAACCGACAATTACTGTGTAGACCATTCACGGCCCAACCTCAGCTCCCTATGACGAGCCAGCCGAGATCCCCTTGTTGTTAACAGACTGGAGTGAGTTTTCAAGCCTCCTCACTTTTCTAATTCTTCTAACAACCTCTAGGTCATGCGAGTATGTTTCAGAACGACAGTTTGATAAACGGAACAATCTTATTGAATGGTCGAGGCAATGTCACCCGATTTGGTTGCGAGTCGCAGCCGAGCAGATGCAGCAATTGGACGCAAGTTCCCACGATTGAAACACTCCATTTCGACGCACAACCTCTTTACGATAAGCCATCATCCAGAGGGCGACCAAAGCGATATCTCCTCCGCATCATCAACACTTCCTTCGAGACCCAATTTGTCTTCTCGATCGACAACCACAATCTGACGGTCGTCACCGCCGACTTCGTCCCCATCCAGCCGTATTCCACGCATGCCATTCTCGTCGGCATCGGTCAACGCTACAACCTCATCGTCGAGGCAAACCCCATTGGCCCTAATCACGAGGGTCGCAAGGATTTCTGGATTCGGACTGGGATTGCCAAGTGCTTCCTGCACTACACCCAGAATCAGCAGTACTACATCGAAGGATACAACGTCACCGGGATCCTAACGTACAGAGACGGAGCCCCCGAGACACCTTCATCCACACCGTGGACAGACATCTCCCTCGATTGCAAAGATGAGCCCTCGAAAAACCTGGTGCCAATCGTGCCTTGGCTGGTCGGTCCGGCTGCGAACAGCATCCCAGCTAGTAATAGCACCGGCGAGGAGCGTGATGTAACTCTCAATGGCACGGCGGCCCAAAATCCCAATTATACTTATCCATTGGCGCTCTTCTCTCTGGAACTACCAGACCACACCCAGTTCAATCCTCTTCGCGTTGACTACGACAATCCTATGTTCTTCCAGCTGAATCAACCTTTGACCCATCAATGGCCGACACCATCTGTGGTGATCCCGGAGAATCTGAAGGAGACAGATTGGGTACGCAATATCGAGATCCCCCCCGGTGGAGTTTTATAAAGTTGTCGTCAGCTAACTCTACCCAGATCTATCTACTCATCCAAGGAAATAGGGCCAACAAGCAAACCAGTGGGGCACATCCCGTAAGTGCAAGATGTGGTCAGAAATGGAGACCATTCACTTACCACATGCCAGATACACCTTCACGGTCACGATTTTGCAATACTCAGCCAGAATTATTCGGGATTTTTCAACCCTGGCGACCCGCTGAATACCTGTAACCCTGCACGTCGCGATGTAGTGCTATTGCCCACAAATGGTTGGGTCATGATTGCATTCAAAGCCGACAATCCGGGTAACTGGTTGATGCATTGTCACATCGCTGGCCACGCCTCGTTTGGGCTCGGGGCGCAAATTCTTGAACGTCAATCTGATGCGAATGCCATCTGGCCTCATCCATCGGATGGCTCGACCAATTATTGCGGTAAATATCAGCAATCCAATGCACTCTGTCGGGCATCACAGATTTGTGACAAGTGGAAGACATGGCATAGTGATTGTCGCAACTGGTGGGCAGAGAAGGGGAAAGATCCCTGCAAAAGCAAGACGAACCCATGGTACTTCTTGCCGGATTCGGGTATTTGAAGCCAGATGGAGGGCTCCCACTGTGCTCAACCTGCTCAGAGACGCCACCTGTTGTCCGCGCGTATTACGTTGATTACATTAAATCGGTTCCTCCAACGCACTCTCATAGTCGGAGTCGCTAGTTGATGCCTCTGACAATATGTCAGATGGCCTATGGGTCGCGGGGACCAGCTCTTGCGATATTTCGACCTTGTAATCACTGAACCATGACATGCGACTATCTCCATTAGAATCTCTCTTTGGCATTCTTTTGATAGTCACCCGAAACTGCAATGAGTCATTTACTTTGTAAGTAGCCCGATCCCGAAAGTACTGCCAGTAAAGCGGGTCGGATCGAGAAGAAGATTTAAGTTCTCTGAGTTTCTTCCACATGGGTATTGCCATATCAGCCAGTGGTTGCGGCTGCCGATGGGTGACTCCGGAGGACCAAATGCGATCGTCTTCCATGCCCAAGGCTATGGTGAGCGAACGACCCTCCACGGGTCTGACCATCACAGCCAGCAAACTTCCTTTGGAAAGCCGGTCCGGACATCTATACTCCATTGAGTGGCTGTCATATTTGATACCGTCATTCCAGGTGGGTTCATCCTCGGGATAGGCGAATTCCTCAGTGTCTTGGAGTCTCTCGCCTTCAAATGTTCCGACGTGCACAGCGTCAGAAAGACTGGCAAGAAATTTGTGTGGTGCCCACGATATTAGAAATTTGGTATCATCTCCTGTGGATATAGAGTGTTTGCATTCCTCGATAGACATGCGTTCCTCGATAGACATGCGTTCCTCGATAGACATGAGCACATCCTTTGCTGGAATCCTGCTTACACGTATGGGATCAATCAGCTTGAATTGATAGCGACCGTATCGTGACCATTGGGATATGCCAGTGTAGCGTACCACGCGAATGGCGACATGCTGCCCTTCATAGAGGCAGTTCAAGATGGCGATGAAAGACTCATTAACTCCAGGTTCTCTCTCTGGTTCGGGAATAGGGATATCACGAAAGCTCGCAATGGGTAGTGACATGGACAACCCCAAATTTGTAACTGCAATTGGACCTGGAACTCGCTTCCGTGATGGATATGATGGAGGAACCCGCAGATCCGCCTTGTTGTTCAAATCGATAATTCCGCGGCGCCTGAAGAACGCCGGGCTATCAGCTAGTATGCTGACCGGCCCCGTATCAGCAACGGACACATGTCTTTTCCGCGATGCCGAAAGCCTTCCCCAAGCAAAAATGGAATGATCATTCGACTCAGATAGTATCTGCAGTTGAAGGCGTCGGAAAGCTCTTATACCTTCGCCATACAGCAGAGGCATGTTGACGCCAAAGATTCCTAAGAGACAATATGCAACGTTTTCTTCTCTCGTTGTTTCCCGGTCGCGTGCCCAGAACATTCTCTCGGCCACGCTATGGAGGTAAATGTTCGAAGGACTCAGCAAAGCCCGGTGCGGAATGTGAGTGATCTGGCTCAAGTTATCCAACAGGCTCAGTTTGGTGCCAAGCTCCAACCGTTGGCAGTCGAAGAAGGTTACATGTCGGGGTGCGAGCAGTTCTTGAAGCGTCCAGCCTCGCTGGAACCATCGAGAAGACTGGAAAGAGCCCTCCCAATCGCCGCGTAAATCGACATCTTCGAGGTATGCATAGCAGATGTGAGCTTCGTAATACCAGCGGAACATGGAATTGATCGCCTCGGAGAGCTCGGCGCTGCTGCGCTTGTCGATACAGCATGTGTCCACCCATGCATACTCCAGACCTTCCAGCTTGGCCTGGGCGCAGCACTGAACGATCTTCTTGTAACCGCGATTCCTTTCTGCATACCGGGTTCCGATCTCTTGGAAAGTAAGCTCTTCTTCTCCCCAAGTGTGTGAGAGGATCGCGTAGGGCGGAGGTGCGGAGAAAAATTGACGGAGCTGGAGCGTGGTAGTGTCAAGGAGCCACATCGTGTCCGAAGCACCTGCACGAATGCAACAACGATCATAGGTACGAGGAGCCTGGTGGCACGACAGAAATGGAGCAGAACAGGGAAGACGGACGTCGAGGACTTATATCAGGTATGGCTGAAACTGCAGTTTAGTACAAGATTGATTTGTTGGCTCTTACCTCCATTGCCAAAGTTCCGTTTCGCAAGTGCAGCTCAGCCTCATCTTCGCCTGCAGAGAGAGCGGAGAGGTAGCAAATCAAGAAGAACTGAATCTGCAGTATCCTTGTTGCGTGCCAAAGGCCCCTCGTATATCTTCGGTCGAGCATTCACGATGATGCGCAAGATCGGACCTGTCATCTCGAACGCTAGATAAACCTACGGTAACTACGATGAGGTCCCTTCATGACTTCAAGGTGTTTTGTCAGTATGCCGAATAGTACTGTCTAGAGAAATGTTAAATTAAGAACTGCCATGACTGCCTCAGCTACCTAGGTACCTTTACCAGTACCGGTGCCCAAGTTCTGCCGTACATCTATTCGGTGGGGCATTTCATAGCGATGCGCAATATCGGTGAATGATCTGTCACAGCCTTCTTCGTTCAATTTGACTACGGGGTGCACTTTCTTATTGATTCCCCATTGAGGCCTTGATATTGTTCTTCCGAAAATGAAATTGAAGAAGAAGGGAAAAAACCTTCGACAACATGCCAATGCACCATGCAATTTTCCACCACAAATATGATCCTGGTAAGACGTGAAATCATTCTTCCAATCTTCCTTCCACTTCTCGGTTCAAACCACAACTTACTTGACCATTCATCGTACTCCGCTCTGTACCCTCTCACTACAGCGTAGAAGTGCGAATCCCTAAACACAATCCTACAAGATGAGCCACCGATTCAATCTCGCCACACCCGAAGATCCATTCGGTGACGTGGAGCCAAAAGTACCGGACGATGATGATGACACGGAATCCCTCACCTCATCCGAGGACGGCAACGAGGAACTCAGCCCAGAGGAACAACTTCTCGAGACTCTTGAGTCCGACTTCAACCTATTGACCCTCGAGGCAGAGACCATCATCGCCCATCAGCCTCGAGCGACTCAAGTCCATTTCACCGTCGACACCAGACGATTGTTCAACGACTACCAACAACATGGCTCCATGGCACGTCTGAAAGTCGATCTGGAAAAGTTCTTCGACCGCGGAGACGACGGCGGCAAACTACAATTGGCGGATCCCGAGGCTGAAAAGGCAAATACCGACCCTGGCCACTTCGGCGAAGTCTTCATGATCAACAACACTAGCGATGATGATCAACCAAAATATGTCGATGGGGGTCTTCGCGTGTACAACACCGCAAACGGTCCAAAGTCAACCTTCAATCAATTCCATACCGTGGACTCAGACTCAATTCCCTACGTTACGAACCTCCCGTGGGACCCCATCGCCACAGTTCTCCGCTGGCCAGGCAGTCTCCAATGGCCACGCGGTGTGCTCAGCCGAATCAACCAGATCCTCAGCATCGTCGACTACGAGTCGCGCGTCCGACTATTCCACCATATCTCCAAGTACGGCCCGTCTCCAGTCTTCCGGGTCGGCATCGCTCAGCACGTCCAGAGCCAGTACTCCACCATTCTCGAGACTTCCGAAGACCACTATCTCGGCTTGACACCAGAGACGAGATCCTTCCTGCGCTCCGTGTTCGAATCCACCGTTAGCCTGAACCGAACAGAGATCCGAATGCTAGCCCAGGCATGCAGAATTGCAGAAGAGTCGGTCAAGATTTTCTGGGAAGACTTCTCGACTTCCAGGAGGGGTTACAATGCCATGAAGCTCTTCATGACGGCCAGAGAGGTGGAGAAGTCGAAAGAAGCGCGACTGGACAATGTCGCTGCTAAGCAACGATCTGCGTCTTGGAATGAATACGAGGAAAGAAGGATGGCGGAAGCGAGGGAAGCATATAATACCGAAGAGCTGGAGAGGCAACAACAGGTAAGACCGTCGCTGTGAAGCAAGCGATACGGTCAGACCGCGCGGTATTGCCAATGACCCCGTCAACCGGAGACTGCGGGATGAATGAAAGAACGGGGTCGATGCAAGAGAGGTACACGGCGGGCGCAGAGTAACTGAAAGCTGCATGGGGAAAGGTCCTGGGTGAGCACAGGGGGTTGAGCTCAGCAATGGCAAACATACAGCTTCACAAGACTAGTGCTGGGTACAAAGGTAACCCGGTGAGCCACGCTATCAGTCTTGAAAGAAATCACAATCCGATTCACTTTGATTGTTTCTGGACCAAGTGTGCTCTTTTATGTCGATACAGATCGCGACGGCCCAAAAACGAGCCCTCGATCAGTGACACTTGCTCGCTAGCCAACACGCAGCAGAATTGTGTTTGTAGATTGCCGCCAGGCCGTACAGAGCGACCACGCCGTTCTGTTACTACCGATAGTAGCGCGACCATGGTACCCGTACAACGTATGCATGTTGCCAAGCGCCTCAGCCTTTTCCCTCCGATGGTATCAAGCGAAGTTCCATGGAGTCATAGTATATGATCAAAACCGAAATGGTCGGCTTGAGGGAATTGACCAGTGACTGCAGGGTTACGTTCCATTGAGGATGAAGCCTGCGTCTCGTAGGACATCTGCATCAGATGCGGAGTCGGGTCCGACAAGCCCTCGTCCAGCAAGAGTCGGTTCGGATCGTTGCAAAACGCCTCGAAGGTCGAACCATCCATGAATCCGAAGTCTCTGAGACCTTGCACCCTACCAATGCACCATTCGTTCGTATCAAGTTGAGCCATTTCGTGGAACAGCGCATCTATCTCATCGCCATCGAAGGTCGGAGATGTCGAGGGTCTGAGATATCCGGTAGATCCTTTGCCTGAATGGACATCCAGGCCAGGTAAAGCTGGCTGTGGAGGCTGGTCGATATCTGTTGCCGGGTAGTCAAGAGAAGCACCCGGAAGGTGTTGTGACGACTGTGCTCCGTAGACATGGTGGTAGCCAGGAACGCTGCCGCCTTCCACGTTTGCCGCGGTCGATGGGCGTGCCATTTGGGGGAACGTAAACATTGGATCAGCGACGGGTAATGTGTTCGTCTTTGAAAAGGTTGACACAAGGGAGATGTCAAAGTCCGAGGTATCATTGCGTAACGGAGATATGCTTGGTTGACCTGGAAAAGTACTCGATATGGGCGGTTGTGGACCTGACCATGTAGAAACTTGATATTGCTGGAAGCCGGGCCAGGTAACGGACAGTCTGGCAATGATATGCTCCTGTCGTGGAGAGATTGTGGTAGTCTCGGAGTTGAGTACATGAATAAGGCCTGCGAACATGGATGGAATTTTGTCATGGCTCCAACTATGCTCAAAGCTTTCCAAAGTCTGTAGAAACATCGATCCATGTGCTGCTGATATGTCCGGGGAAGAACAGCCGGTCGCTATCACGAAGTGAGATGCTTGTAACAGTAGCTGGTGAGGTGGCCGTGTCTCAATTTCCAAGACCTTGAAAGGATATGTATCTGCCAGGCGTTGCAGATCGCGCAGACTATCCTGAACTCTAGAAGTCTGGGTCTGATCATAATCACCCCTTGCTGAATCGTTTGCAACCATAAAGACTTCGGTCATTCGATTGAAGCAGCTTCTGATGAATGCAGGCTCTCGGTGATCGACCATTTCGGCACCAATAGCATTCCATGGCTCCCACTCTTCCAGCCCGTCTTCCTCCAGAAGCTGTACCCGCCCCAGAAGTTGTCTTTGTAAGTGTTGTGGTCGCCTGAGGTGCATGGAAATAAGTGTCTCCAGAATGAAGCAGCCTTGTAACGTGCCCGTCCAGCTCTTAGGATTAGTAGCGGCGATCCCGCTTGTGCGCAGGTCATGACCCAAATCGATGATCTCGAGCAAGGCTCTTACTGCAAGACCTACTAACATCCAGGCAGAGGTCCATTTCCCCAGGCCTATGTCAAGCAAAACGAGTATGAGGAGGGCCTGAACATGGCCAAGAGAGAAAGGGCCATCATCAGCCGGAATGTATTGTCGTGCCATGGCCCGCATGTCGTCAACGGTCGGAGTGCCGCCCAGATCTGGAGTAGGTTGAGAGATCCGTTGTTGTGTGACATAGGCAAAGATGGCCCACAAGTAGGCAAGATCAGGGCTTTCTGAACAGATGCGATTTCGCGACCTTGTGTGCTCGTAGAACTTCTTGAGGGTATGTGGTCTATCGAGGATAGGAAACCAACAATGGGTGAAGGTAAAATAGTGATTTAACAAGCTGGACGCCGCGTACGGGAAGTCCAACAAGTTTGCTTCTGACCTAGATGGCAAGACCTGGGATGGGACCTGTCCTCCGAGGGTTGGCGTTGATCCTGCCATGTAGAAGTCGGTGTCGATGAGATTATCCGTGATCTCTGTGATTCGAAATTCAGGCTTACAGACTGTGGCGTCGAGGTCATTCGCGTCTTCTGATGGAGGATTGACTACTCCTTGGTCGGTTTCCCTATCTCGTTTCCTCTTGTGGTCCGGCGCTGTTGGCTGCTCGAGCCGTGACAGCAACGTTTCCAGCTCCGACAGCACGCTCGATTCCTTCCAGATCGTACGAAGGTCGTCCCCATGCTTGTGATGGTTCCAAATCCGTGAGAGTTCCTCCTCGTTCTCAGACACAACCTTGCGAACAGCATCGTCTAACCCGGGGACTTTCTTCACCATAACTGCCCATAGCTTTTCCATCCCTCGCACATATCCCTCAGGCAGGCCTCTCTTTTTGTACGCTGTGAGATATTGACATGGCTGCCTGGCAGTTAGGCAGTTGGAGCATTGAGGTTGAACGCCGTCGCACCGGTCTTTCTGCAGGTATCGTTAGCATGCCATCCGGGCACGACAACTGGGTACACTCTGAGCGTCAAGCAAGCCGTACACGCAAGAGACACGTCGTACGCTAGACGGCGCACGCAGGGTCTAAGGCATGTCTTCAAGCATCGGAACTCACTCTTGTGCGACATCTTGTGCAGGCTCGAGAGACTCTTGCGCGTCCGGGCCTTGCAACATCTTGCTCGATATCACTGGTGTGCGCTGCTCCTCCCGTCACATCCGCGCTACTTGTAGCCATTAGAACACGATGAGGGCATGCTCTCCATTGTGCAGGATTCTCATCCCAAGATGAATCGAGCAGCTTGAGCAGGGCGGTATTTGTGGACGCTTCGAGGTTGATATAAGATACAGTCAAAGGTACGTGGATCGAGATGAGTAGGCCTAGGTTACACTAACCTAGTGGCCTAAACAGAGCCTAAATTTAGGTGTGGAATGGGCCCTACGGCTTGAATTGCGGCAGGTCTGGTACCGGATTCCGCACCTTCTGAGGGGCAGTTTGGGGGGGGCAGATGGGGAAAGCGCAAGGCGCCGAGGCGCGTCACGGGACTGCGCGATCTTGGACCTTCGGAAATCGCACCAACATGCGAGACGAGGTTCCTTTCCTTACGATATCAAGCAAGAACCCTGGAAGAAGCCAGCCCCAAGGGTTCGTTTTATTGAGAATGTACCACATCGTCAGCGACTGTCCGAATAAAGAACGTGCCACCTACATACGATACGATGTTCGCTATCTGAATGGCACAGAACATCGGCGGCAGCCATGTGGAAGGCGGGAGCAGAGTCAGCCAGGTGAATTTGAACGCCATCAGTGAGCGTTTGTTACGCGACCGTCCAAGATCAGAAGTTTCAGGTACATCATCACCTCTTCGAGCAGCCAACACGCCTTCAGAGCATCGGTCTATTGACCTCAATCATAATGGTCACACGGCCTCGGGAACTCCGAGCAACATGATGAACCCGCCTGTCCAAGGTCGACACTTTCACCCAGATGCCTCCATCGTCTTGGTGGGCATTCGGGCATCTGGGAAGAGGTCTTTGGGCCTCATTGCAGCCACTGCTCTCGGGAGGAGGTTCATTACCGAGGATCACTACTTCCAGACCCTCAATGGGCTCTCTCGACATGATTATCTGAAAGTCCATGGGAGTGAGCAATTTCACAGGCAAGATGTTGAAACCTCCAGACGCATGCTTGAAGACAACCGGCACAAATGTGTCATAGAGTGCGGCTTAGGTAGCTTAACGGGCAGCCTTCAGGACTACCTCAGACAGTACTGCCAGACGAACCCAGTCATATTCGTGCTGAGGGACATGGATCATATCAAGACCTTGCTCAGCCTTGACGACCGATCAGCAAAGTTGCTCGAGATTGGAAATTATACACATCGGAAATGCTCGAACTTTGAGTACTACAACCTTGAAGATGAATCGACCGATGCTCAACTCGACACCGATATCCCGGATCGGACCTCACCCAACTACTCCTTCAAGCTTAAGAATGCCCAAGCGGATTTCTCGTGGTTTGTGCGCTCGATCAGCGGGTCGACCTCATCACCCTCAAACATCGTTTCACCGTTCTCCATGGAGGTTCCAGTTGAGCGTCGGACATATACACATGCGCTTCTGGTCCGACTATCTGATTTTGTGGCTTGTCGCATTGATTTTTCCGCACTGGAGTCTGCTGGTGATGTCCTGGAGATCGTTGTGGATGAGTGGCTCCAGTCAAGTCCCAATGCCCTGAGCAAGATGGTTGCAATCGCAAGAAGAGCCCTCAAATTGCCCATCTTGCTCTCCGTCAGCAACGCAAATTTCTTGGCTTCACATAACGAGACTTACTTGGCCGTTCTGCGTCATGGGCTTCGTCTTGGTATCGAGTATGTGTCAGTTGACCTCGATCTTGATGAACACAAGCTCACACAGCTCATCGCCGGAAAGGGCCACACCAAAATTGTTGGAAATCACATCGAGATTTCGCCGACCGCCAACGGCTGGAAAGATTCGAAATGGCATCTGCTCTACAAACGAGCTCTGAGCTCTCGAGTAGACGTGGTCCGATTTCTTAGCGCTCCGGCATCTCGCCATGCCAATCAAACCCTATCCTGGTTCTTGGAGGAATTGAATGATCTTTATGAGGCTCAACCTGTCATCTCTGCATTCAACCTTGGCCCGCTCGGGCGCACCTCGCAAATGATGAACTCAGTCTTAACGTCAGTCACTCATCCTGCTTTAACACAATCCCAGACAACCGGCCAGGATCATCTCCGGCCCGTGCTGTCGTCCAGGGACATCGTTGCGGCTCTTTTCGATAGTTATGTCTTCGACAGCCTCGATTTCTATATTGTTGGAGCGAACGTTTCTGGCTCTTTGTCACCACCGATGCACAATGCAGCATACGCCTGCCTTGGTCTCCGCCATCACTATAGTACCATGAACATAAAGTCTTGGTCAGATGTCAGAGCCCTTGCGAACAAAGACACACTCGGTGGCTTGAGCATAGTTCAGCCGTACAAAGTGAAGATTGTGCCTGACATTGGCGCTCTGAGCGTCCACGCTCGTGCTATTGGAGCAGTCAACACCATCGTCCCACTCCGGGCAAACGTCGCTGGTGTCGTTCCTCCTTTGCAAATCCAAGCACAGGAAAGGAATCGTGCAGGACGCATTATGGGCTGGTTTGGAGAGAACACGGACTACATTGGCATCATGACTTGCGTCAATAGGAGCTTGTCTCCTCGTAATGTCGTTCAGCCAAGATCGACAGCGCTCGTTATTGGAGCAGGCGGGATGGCTAGAGCTGCCGTTTACGCAATGCTACAATTGGGCTGCAAGAACATTTTTGTGTACAACAGGACTATCGCACATACGAGAGCCATTGTTGCCCATTTCAACGAATGGGCTAGGTCCCAGACTAACGGCCAGGGGCCAGCGTTCGCGCAAGATCCAGTCAGGGCTATTGATAGCCTTGCCGAGTCCTGGCCCTTATCCTTTTCTCTACCCACGGTCGTGGTGTCTTGTGTCACACATGAACTTCTCGATGGAAACCCTGGTGCTGACTTCGAGTTGCCGGACTCATGGATTCAGTCTCCGACTGGCGGAGTGGTCGTCGAAATGGCCTATATGACCAAAGAAACACCTCTAATCAAGCAGATGAAAGAGTACAGGAAAATGACGAACACACCGTGGGTCCTGGTTGACGGCATCGAAACTTTGATCGAGCAAGCCGTAACTCAATTTGAGACGATGACGGGCAGAAAGGCACCAAAGAGATGTATGGCTGATGCTGTAAACAATTCACTGAGGCAAAACTTCTCGTACATGATAGATGGCGAGGAATTCTTTTCCTAGAAATACAGAAGCTGAATGTTCGTTCCTGGGCACCGCGAGGTGTTCGGATGTCCAGAATATCCATGCGACTTTTGAGGCCAAGGCAGGGCAGAGTGCTTCAGGTTGGAAGCTTCATCTGACCCTGCACCGCCTCTCTGACTACACTTCTCAGCGTGTTGTCAACCTCGATGCCGGTCCACAGACTTGCTTGGGCCAGACCTTGCCCGATCATGGCTTCTACGCCGCCAATGAGCTGCCAACCTGCATTCATAGCAAGCCTGGAAATTTCGGTGTCTGGTGACGGATGATAGCACATTTCCAGCAAAGCACCGTTCTCCGTCGTGCTCAGGAATATCTCAAGAATTTCCCGCACGGCTCTTTCGTTGTCGGTCACGGGTGGAAAGTCCGGGACCGCACTGACCACAGCCCCTGGAGCTGACAGATCCCTGGCTTGCCCGGTTGTCGTTACGTGGATCAAATCATCTCCTCTTCCCCTTTCACGGAATTCTTGTAAGACAGCCTCGACTTCACTGGCGTCCCGGTTAATGATGTATATGGGCATGCAATCCATCAATCTTTGCAAAGCATAAATCGCTGCCCTGCAGGTACCTCCTCCTCCAACCACAAGACCTGGCTTTCCTCGATATGGGGAACCCACTACGTTCGTGAGGAAGGCGTCGTGGATGCCTATGCAGTCGGTGTTTGTGCCGCAATATAATCTAGACCCGTTTGGTCCAGTTTTGAAAAAAATCGTGTTGACCGCGCCGATGGCCTTTCCCTCTTCTGTAAGCTCGTCGAGTTGAGGAATTACTGCAACCTTGAAAGGCATCGTAACGCCACTGCCGATGCATTTTGCGTCACCTTTAAGATGGCTCATGAACCCATCAAGATCCTTTGTCTCGCAGAGTAGCTGGGTCCAATTCCTACCCGTGGCTGTATATATCGCACGATGCAGCAACGGCGACTTCGAGTGTGCAATTGGAAAGCCCACCAGGTAGGCTACCCGATCGAAAGCAGCCGTATCTGGCGCTGAGAATTGAGGCATGGGTGGAAAAGTACGTATACTTCGATTCTGCGGTGTGATGTTTTTCCAAAGCAAGCTTGCTGTCACTGATTATGCAGTACTAGGTATGGTCCGTCAAGTCTTCGAGCCTTCAGCTACTCAGGGTCCTCGTGGATGTCTTCGATATTTCAAGCAAGGCAAGGTAGTGCTCTCTTCAAGCATACTCTGTTGCTAGCCTCTCCATAACAAACTCGAGGTTCTCAGCGATGCGGGATTGTGGGGATGTGAGGATCTGCTTCTTGGAATCCCCTGGACAAGTCCGATGCAAGAAACGTCAGGATGTGTTCTAGCCGACAACTCGTAGCCGAACAAAATCCTTACCCTTCCGCACTTTGCCACCGACACTGGTGGGTAAGTCTTTCTCCGCCATCTGGATCTGCCATTCAAGCCCCTGGAAGATCGATGCCTGACTCGACTTTGACAGCCCGTCGCTGGCCGCGAGACCCCATGGGCCGGCTCTGGCTTACTTGTGGAGTTCCAGGGCGGAGAATCTTTTTCGAGTCGTGCCAGCTTCTCCTGCTCGGTGGAATTGAGGATCTTATTGCCCGCCGATGACTTGTTCGCAACCAGGGTAGCTGTGTACGAGTACTACTACTTATACTCTTCTCCGCCACTTCCCCAGATCTTGTGTTCGTCCTCCAGATTACCATCTCCTTTTCTTCACTATCACCTACATCCAGCACAACTTGGCCACAATGGGTCTACTCACTTTGATCGAAGACAGACCAACACCCAAATGTGTCTACAATTGGCGAGTTTATCTCCAAGCATTTGTCGCAGCCTCAGCTGCCATGATGATTGGCTATGACAGCGCTTTCATCGGAGGAACCCTCGCTCTGAGTTCATTCAAGGATGAATTCGGCTTCAACGACCTCTCAAAAACCAAGGTCAACCTCCTGAACGCCAACATCGTGTCCTGCTATCAGGCAGGTGCCTTCTTCGGAGCCTTCTTCGCCTACCCTGCAGGCCATTTCCTGGGTCGCAAAAAAGGCCTGCTCATCTTCAGCACCGTGTTCTGCCTCGGCGCAGGCATCATGCTTGGAGCTACAGGCTCTCGCGGCCTCGGCCTCATCTACGGCGGAAGAGTGCTTGCAGGTCTGGGTGTTGGCGGTGCATCCAACCTCTCTCCTATCTATTGCTCCGAGATCGCTCCCCCTGCCATCCGTGGCAGATTGGTGGGATTGTACGAACTGAGGTGAGTTAACTCTGTTGGCCCAATATCTCCTCCATCATACTCACGTGAATAGCTGGCAAATCGGTGGCTTGGTAGGCTTCTGGATCAACTACGGTGTCTCCGAGACCATGGCACCTTCGCACCATCAATGGCTCATCCCATTTGCCATCCAGCTCATTCCCGCCGGTGGTTTGTTTGTCGGGGCGCTCGTCATCAAAGAATCTCCACGATGGCTTTTCACAAGAGGCCGTCGCGCGGAAGCCATCAAGAACCTCTGCTGGCTGCGTAAACTGCCTGCTGACCATGTATACATGATGGAAGAGATCATGGCCATTGACAATGCCATCGAACACCAACGAAGCACAGTCGGTATGGGCTTCTGGCAGCCATTCAAAGCCGTCATCAACAACCGTCGGGTAACAAAACGCTTCCTCCTCGGTGGTGCTCTCTTTTTCTGGCAAAATGCCACAGGTATTAATGCGATTAATTACTATTCTCCAACTGTGTATGTGTTACTATCTTCAAGACTTCAACCAGTACGGCTTTCTGACAATTTGCAGGTTCAAGTCCATCGGCATCACAGGGACTAACACCTCTCTTTTAACGACTGGTATCTTCGGCGTCATCAAAACCATCATGACCATCATCTGGCTTTTCTTCCTCATCGACAAGCTCGGCCGTCGCAACCTCCTCCTCTGGGGCGCGATCGGTGGCTCTTTGTGCATGTGGTACATTGGCGGATATATCGCGGTCTCGAAGCCATGGCTGGCACCCACGACAGGCGGTACTCTCTCTTCCGGCGGCATTAGTGCCATGGTGTTCTTCTACCTGTGGACAGCAATCTACTCGCCCTCGTGGAATGGAACACCGTGGGTTTTGAACTCGGAGATGTTCGACCAAAACGTGCGGACTCTGGCTCAAGCTTTCGCTGCAGCGAACAACTGGTTCTGGGTAAGTCATCCCAAGTTTTCAAACTTCCATTTTTGATCGTCTTTCAAATATAAAACACAAGTACTAATGGAATACGCCTTGCAGAACTTCATCATTGCCCGCTTCACTCCTCAGATGTTCGCCTCCATGTCATACGGGGTCTACTTCTTCTTCGCATCGATGATGTTGTGCTCGGTGGTGTTTGTCTGGTTCTTGATCCCCGAAACCAAGGGAATTCCGCTCGAAGCCATGGACCGTCTTTTCAGCAGCAACGAATTCCCGGCTAGAAAGGCGCACAAGATCATTCTTGCTGAACTTCGTGCCGAGGATCAGGACTTCAGGAGGTTGAGCGTCAACAATGAGAAGGAGAATGTTGAACAGCGGGAGACAACTTCTCATGATGCGCAATACTTTGAGAAGGTGTAGGTCACTACGTACTGATAGGATACTTATGGTGGGTTTCTGGTGGTGTACTCCGTACAGGATTTGAGAAACTGGTTTCGCAGAGGATCCTGCAGGGGAGGATACAAGAGTTTGGCATGACTGGATGCGCTCTTGATGGCCATAGGTTGGGTTTGCATTGCTCCCTCCTCGATATGACGCCCCTAGATGAAGTACTACTTAGTACCAATGACAAATTTCTGCAACGAAAGATTCCTGTCAACGACAACGAACCGCACGGGGGCCATTTCAAAGGGACCTCTTCCTGAGATCGACATGCATAACAAAACTCTGGTTTGAGCGCTTGCTGTCAACAAAAGAAGTTGCACCTACACATACCTAGGTATATAGGTACAGTAATCCAGGAAATCGCATATAACCCCTGAGTTTATGTGAAAGAACTCACAACAAGCCGGCTAAACAGGCAAACAGAATCTAAGCTAGATTTTTTGTCCTATCCCTCGACGAAGCAGGGCTCGTCAGTACTACTACTAGTATAAAGTAAAGTAATGCTTTTTCGAGGCCATGAAAAAGTAATGCCTTTTTCGAGACCATGATATCCGTCGGCTAGTACACTGCGATCCCGTAACAGAAGGGTCTGTACAGAGCTACAGCCTACTATTCAGCCGCTATCGAGTCCCCTTCTCGTAAAAGAACGCCAAAGAAGGGGGAGGCAAAAAATGTCATTACCAGTACACCACGCACCATCACACGAACTTGGAATTTCATGTTTTCATGACACTTTTCTTTTTCTCTGTTACTACGTAGTACTACGTTAGTACCTTAGGTAGCACTACTAGGTAGAGGTAGAGGCAGAGGTGGAGGTGTGATTAGTAGTAGTAGTATCCCACTTATTAGCCCAAAACTCCAGCGCGGCAACGTATCCGAACGTGCCCAAGCCCATGATGACACCTGTGGCCTTGTCGCTGAAGTAGCTGTGGTTTCTGAAACTTTCGCCGCGTGCATGGACGTTGGAGATGTGCACCTCGACGAAGGGGAAGGATGTGGCGAGGAGGGCGTCGCGGATGGCGACGCTGGTGTGCGTGTAGGCTGCTGGGTTGATTATGACGGCGACTTTGTCAGGTTTCTTCTCTTTTTGTTCTTCTTCGTCTTTTTCTGCGTCGGATATCGTATTGGTGGGGACGGCTTTTTCTGACGTGGTGCTGCTGCCAGCGGTGGTGGTAGTGCCGGCGGTACTAGTAGGCACGAGAAAATGAGAGTGTAAAAAGTCGATGATGGCGCCTTCGTGGTTGGATTGGAACGGGACGATGGTGATGTTGAGGTCTTGGGCCCGCTTGGTGACGGTGTCGATTACCTGGGGGAGAGTGGTGGTGCCGTAAATGCCTGGTTCGCGGGTGCCCAGGAGGTTGAGGTTGGGACCGTTGATGAGGAGGATCTTTCGATTCGGTTTTGTGGACATGATTTCCGAATAACGACGGACTTTGGCCCAGTACCAGTATCAGTACAGTGGGAGTCGTGAGTGGTGCGTTATTGCACAAGAGGAAGGCGAGATAGGTATGCTTTCGCTGGCTTGCTGACTCACTGCGATTTTCGTGTGCCCTGTTGAAGCTGTTGCTAGATTCGTGCTGAGGGTGAGATGAGAAGGTGGCCTTCGTCCATCATCAAGAAAGGTGAACACCGAGGATTAAGCACCCCTTTCGCAGCGTAAACTGGACTGAGCAATCGGACGGTAGCTCTGGTCGTAATGAGAGGCTCTTGAGGCCTTCCCTACTTACCTCCCTTCCGAAGAGAAGATCTGCGCTCGCCCCGGTATACTCCAGACTGTTGAGACTTCTAGGGCAGTCCATAAGAAAGACTGGACGATCCGCATGGAGGCGACGGAAGATAGCTGAACCACCCCGACTACTAGTATTGTGTCCGTTCATGCATCTCCAACATGCACATGCAGGGGCCACAGGGGTAAACGATTTCTCATCGGGAGAAGACTAGCCCGGAGCTCGGAGGTGACACATGATGATGTCGTTGATGATGCATCGGCAACTGGACGAAAGAGGCCGGGAATAACCGACCTCGTACGGAGCAAACTTCCTGGATGTTTTTCGGCCCATGGGCATCGGCAACTGTTGGACTCCAGATACGAACGACATTTTGTTTTCTTCCCTGTGGCACGAATCGATATGTGCAGACAACTTACCAGATAGTACTTATCCGGCATCTGGGGACAATGGAGGCGTCCCAGGAATACGACATCTCGGATGCTGATCTGAGCGAGATTTACGCCTTCGCTATCCAGCTCGGCAAAGACGCCGGGGCTATCTTACTCGATACTGTGCAGAAGAGGCGCCGAGACACCGCTGATGGCGAGAACCAGGACCAGAACGATGCGGCCGTGGAAGCGCCGGTAATGGAGGAGAAGTTGAATGCCGTGGACATCGTGACCAAGACTGATACCGGTACTAGTATTCGCATTGTAGATTGGACGGGGTGTTGTTGAAGGGTGACTGACCCGTGTTTTTATGCACTATGCACAGAAGTCGAAGAGTTCATCCACTCGAGCATACAGAAACGATACCCCTCGCACGCGTTCGTCGGCGAGGAATCGTACTCGAAAGGCTCGTCGAAAGAATATCTGGTCACCAATGCGCCGACGTGGGTCGTGGATCCTCTCGACGGCACGGTCAATTTCACACATTCTTTTGTCATGTTCTGTGTCAGTATCGCCCTGGTGGTGAATCAGAAAGCGGTCATAGGCGTCATCTACGCTCCGCTGTTGAACCAGCTGTTCTCAGCCTGCCGGGGCTCGGGAGCTTGGTTGAACGAGACCACACGGTTGCCGTTGCTGGGAAACGTGGGCGTCGGTCCGATGCCGCAAAGTGCTCCAAAACAATGTATTTTCTCCTGTGAATGGGGCAAAGACAGAAAAGACCGGCCCGACGGGAACCTGTATCGCAAGGTGGATAGTTTTGTCAACATGGCGGCCGAAATTGGCGGGAGAGGTGGCAAAGGAGGCATGGTCCACGGCGTGCGAAGCCTCGGGAGTGCGACTATGGATCTCGCATACACCGCTATGGGAGCGTTCGATATCTGGTGGGAAGGTGGATGTTGGGAGTGGGATGTTGCCGCTGGAATCTGTTTGCTGCAAGAGGCCGGCGGGCTGATCACGACAGCGAATCCGCCTGAAGATTATGAGACTGCAAAGATTGAAGATGCCAAATTGGGTGGAAGACTGTATCTTGCTATCCGACCCGCTGCAGACAGTCCAGGTGAGACGGGACGCCAAGGGCAAGAGAGAGTGGTTAGAGAGGTCTGGAAGAGAGTGCGGCGTCTGGAATACGACAGGCCAGGAGCCTGATCAATGGAACAAGTGAAGGATAAATTGTGTACGTTATATATGCTATATACAACATTGAAAAGGGATATGAACAACGACCGACTGTGCTGGGCATGAATTGGGGTTTCTCCTGAAACAAGAGCCGTGCGTGCTGAACACGAGCCCGTGAGCATGATGCAGTACGCAGGAATCTCAAATGTGGAAATTCTATACGCGAAAGAGTCTTCATCATCAGCAGGATGATTCTGATGTTGTGACAGTGGCTGGCGACCTAAGTTTTGACGTGTCAGCATGGAGAAAAACAACTGGTATAGCCTTGGGATGGGACGTACGAGCTTTCACCTTCAGACGGAGTCGCCCAGTGATTCCACTTCATGTACCTTTCCAATTTCCTCCAGGCGGTAGCTGCACGTTGGGCATGTTCTTTCGGAACCTCTTTGTCAGACATGTTTGCCGTTCTTGAGAACAATTCAAACGAGATATGACCGGTGTAGCCAGCCTCGCAGACTGCTTCAAGGATCTCCAATGCGGGTAGGTAGCCAGGGTTCTCGAAAGGAAATAGTCTGGCATTTCGTGACCAAGACATGCGAGGCGGTTGTTCGGGACGGTACCACTCATGACCAGGCAACAATGGTTGATCCAATCGTTCGCCATCGCAGACTTCAACGTAGAAGATCTTTTCTATGGCGGAAGGAAGTTCTGTGCGCAGCTTTGCGATCGTTTTCTGGATTTCTTGATAAGCATTTGGTGTCAATCCTGTCGCTGAGGCTGGATCGGCAAACACCCGGCCAGCGAGGTTGAATGTATCGATACATGTTCCGAAGTTTGGTTGATTGACTTCTAGGACAATGGACCACGCTGCGTCCCAAGTATCGATGTGTGTCCCCCAGCAGAGGGCTTCATAAGCGAATCGAATGGGAGGAGAAGATTGGAGGCCGATCTGTGCTGCTTCTCTCAAGTCTGCGACGATCTTTTCTCGGTTACCAGTAATTTCAGAGGCTGGTAGAAAGGTAGAGGGTATCTGAATAAGATCTGTTCCCAGGATGTGGGCCAGCCTGATCCAGAAATGGAGATTCTGAATAGCAGCTTGATGAGAGGCAGCATCAAGGCGTCCTTCGTAGTGCATGAACGGCTGAAGACACAGGATGTCCAACTTGTGTCGAATACAAAGCTCGTGTATATACCTTGCAGCCGCCACCTGCTTTTCTTGGGCATTACTCGAACTGGCGAAGCATGTGCCGGGAGGTGATGGAGGATGTGAGGCGGGTAATGAGTTGGCGACACCATCGAGGTCTTCAAAGAACAATTCTATGCTTTCGAACCCATATTGTTCGCATAGACTAAGTTTGTGTTCCAGACAGTGATACCGGGCTCGACCCAACGACTGAGAAGCAATGGTCGGGATGTATTTGGCACTCATCGCTGATGTGATATAGTTGAGCCTGTAGGAAAGTATTGATAACCCAAGCGGTGCAGAGGTTCGGAAGATGTCCAATTTTTGAGGGCAGCACTGTAGATGGATATGGGATAGCCTCTCACGACGCTACCAACAAGACTCGCAGCACAAGTCAGGGGGCTTTCAGAGACTGCCCCAAGCAATGACACTTTTAGCCGCTAAATGACTTACTTAAGATGTACGACCGTAGGAAGGAATGAGAATCCCGGCGTCCAGGCTCTTGAAATCATCGACTCAGATCGTGGATGACACCCAGAATCCAGACATGCACTTCTAGACCGTACAACAAGGCTGCGCAAATGCTGGATCTGCAAGGGCCGGCGGAAAAGTCTTTAGCCGCCGTCATCGCCTGTCTCTTTGCGTGGTGGAGAATAATGGTTGTTCCACGATCCCGAGGGAGTGGATATCGTACAAGGATGAGGTCGAAAGAAGAGAAGAGACGCTTCCATGGCCAGCTGGCACTCATTTGACACGGTCCTTGACGATGACTATGCAGATTCTTTCTGGAGACGTTCGAAGCGGCATTCAAGGTGGTTTTCGCTTGGTGTTGGCAGGCACCTGGAAGATGGAACATGGAGCTGGGATGAGCACAGACGGCATCGCCCTCTACCTAGGTACTTGAGGCTTTACTTGCGTCGGCTGTCTGTCTTGATTATGGATCTGAAGACGGCTCTTTGTTCGCAAGGTGAATCGAAGCGTTGAATTGACAGCCACAATAAGTGACCGATGATATAGAATTGCTGCGCGGATGTGACCTCGGTCTAAGTACCTTAATAGCCAAGCCCAAAGCGCTCATCTCAACAGAGCGCAGGCATCGTCCCTTCTTTCTAGATTGCATTCAGCTAACACGACTCCGACCCGTCCTCTTGCCATCTCCTGAGACTTTACATGTGAGCAGTGCCCTCATCAACGACGAAAGAGAGGAGATCCGTGCAGCAACTGCGCCTCCTTCATGTCACGGCCAGACGAAAGTACCACCCAAGGAAGAGTAAACAATGAACTTCGCCCCATATCAAGATGAATCTCCCGAGATGTAAGCCCTTAGCACGACCGATACCCTTGCGATTTGTCGAGTTAAAAGTAGCTAACCTCTTCAATGGTAGAGAACGCGCCCTTTCTCCTCCTCCTCCTGAACGAGTACGCTCCCCACCTCCGCAAAGTCGACCTTCTCAACCTCCCCGTACGATATCAGAAGTGCAGTCGCAAGCACCAAGAAGTTTTGCCAGTGATGCTCAGACGGCGTCGCGACAAGAGAGAGGACAGAGCCTGGAAGCTTTCGAGACGAGTCTACCCATGAGATTGGACTATGAAGCCATGCTGGCATACCTCCTCCTTCCACCCGCTGGCGGTGTCTTCCTCCTCATAGCCGAGCACAAGAGCGACTATGTCAGATTTCACGCGTGGCAGTCCAGCATGTTGTTTTCTGCCATCTTTGTCCTGCACCTGATCTTGGGCTGGTCGCGGGTGTTGTCGTGGATGTTATTTACAGTTGATTTGGTTTTGGTCGGGTTTTTGGCCATGCATGCTTATCGCGATGTCGAGACTTTGGAGCATTACGAGGTACCTTTCTTTGGGCGTCTGGCGAGTTCTTTTGTGGACGAAGAGTAAGGCTTCCGTCACGGGGTTATAATGGAACGGAAGGGCTTCTCAACGGCGTACGAATTGGGCTTCGAGTTTCAAGGGATCTGCCAACCCGGGCTCTCCGTTTACCAGAGTTCTATGCTTCAAGATTTCCGGCGTTGTGAGATGAATGGCGTCGAGCTGTTCAGGGAAGAGCATTGGCACAGCTGAAAGACAGTTGGCAAAGTCAGAGCTGTACACCCATATTCCTAAGGCCTGAATGCTGGTCGAAGCCATAGCTTTCTCGGTGGATAGATAATCAAGAAATGATCCGTTGAACCACAGTCCAAGAGAAATATCTAAGGGACTTTGAGTGCAGTCATTGTTCTTGAGGGATCCCGGCCTTGGTTGTGATGGTGGCATTGCATGATACGCAGCAGTGGTGGCATTGTAGAAATCCGAAAGGCCGAATGGCGTTGCCCCGACGACGAAGATACAAAACAATTCATCATCCTCCCTCGTCATTCGGCGGCAATGTCAATGCAGACCAGTCAGTCACAGTTACTTTCACAACTCCAGAGTGCACAGACGTACAGTCACCTAAGCCAGAACTTGCATCTCCGTTGATCGCAGAAACATCTCGACGAGTTATCTATCAACGCACCAAACAATAAGGTCAGATCAAGCAGGCACAATGCCGGCAGGCACTGCCTCCGACGCAGGCGCCCCTCCTTCAGTACCCTTGAGCTGTAAGTATCCCAGAGGATCGACGACGACGACTTGTGCTGATGGTGGCAGTTTCCAACAATTTCTGGGGACGAGATGATGCCGGAGTCGACCCTCTTCTTACTCGCATGCAAAATGCCAAAACTACCTGCGACGAACTCAGAGCCTTCTACGGTGCGCGCGCCGCTTTGGAAGAAGAATACGCAAAGAAGCTACACAGTCTGTCGCGGAAGCCACTTGGAAGCGTCGAACAAGGCACTTTGAGGGCGAGTCTCGATGTTGCAAGAGGAGAAACAGAATCAATGGCGAAACAACATGCCTTAATCGCTCAGCAAATGAAATCTGAGCTCGAAGAACCGCTGGCGGCTTTTTCAGGCGGCATGAAAGAACGTCGGAAGATTGTACAGGCGGGAATAGAGAAGCTGCACAAGTCCAAGCAAGCCCAAACCGCACACGTCAACAAAGCTCGAGACAAGTACGAACAAGACTGCCTGAGAATAAAAGGCTACTTGGCACAAGGCCACATGGTTATGGGACAAGAGGAGCGAAAGAACAAGGCCAAGCTCGAAAAGACGCAGATAAACATGGCCTCGAACTCGCAAGAGTACGAGGCTGCTGTAAAGGTGCTTGAAGAAACCACTGGACGATGGAACAAAGAGTGGAAGGCTGCCTGCGATAAGTTCCAGGACCTCGAGGAAGAACGGCTGGACTTCACCAAGTCTTCGCTCTGGGCTTTCGCCAATATCGCATCAACTGTTTGCGTCTCGGATGATGCTTCATGCGAGAAGGTTAGGCTTGCTCTGGAAAACTGTGAGGTGGAAAAGGACATCTGCAATTTCATCAAGACCTGCGGGACGGGTCAAGAAATTCCAGATCCTCCACGATACATCAACTTCTGTCGCGGAGATGTTGACACCCAGTCCGAGGTTTCGGAAGACGACAACTACTCCGTGGCACAATTCTCACGCAATACGAACCCTGCCTTCAGATCATCATCACCATCACATTCAAACGCCACGAGAAGTGCGCGTGACACTCCTCAACGCATGTCAGAAGAGCCCATGATACCTAATGAAGACGACATGCCGACTCCTTCCAATTCCAACAGTGGTCGTCCGCCTCCTCTCAACTACAAACAGTGCGGTCCCAACGTCCCTCCAAATTATTCACCGAGTCAGCACGGCGACGTGCCTCAAGTACCTCACAACCAGTATCCCACCGATGGCATGACAATGTTCTGCCGGGCAGATGCGCCGCCTTCGGTAGCTGGCTCTGCCTTGTCATCAAATACCAGACCTGAAAGCAGAGATAGTGAGAGCCAGTATTCAGTACCCAGTTCGTTCACAAGTGCTGAGCCAATGTCTGCCGCACCCTCACCAACCAAGATGGGCCCTATAAACGGCATCGAGCTGCCAGGGATGGGTTCTCCCGAGAAATCCGTGCAAAAGAAGCGATCAGGCTTCTTCTCTAACAGCCCGTTCCGACGGAAGTCGAGGAAGGAGCTTGACAATCCTGTAACCAGTCCTCCAAATGGCAATACATGGTCTTCAAGCTCAGCTACTGGTGGTAGGATCAACCTCAACCCGACTGTGTCCAGCGCGCATTCCAGTCCTACCAAGTCACCCACCAAGCACACAACAAGCTTCTTCAACCGAAACACTGCAGCAATGGCACCCGAAGGCGAAGAACCTGCTGATCCTCGAGCAAATTTCCAACTGAATGTGGGCAACAATGTTTTTGATGTGGCCAGTCCCGATGGTCAAGCTTCTACGCCAAAAGCAAGTTCTGCGAATCGCCGCAGTCAATTCCTTCCTCCACCTTCCAACATGGGCGATGATTCTATGCATGACCCAATCGCACAGGCACTGGCTGATCTCAAACGAACTTCCAACGGTGTAACAGGTATGGCGAAGCAGTCCAGTACCCGCGTTCCCGTTGATCGCTATCATGGCGTTGCAACTCCGGCTCCTGACCAAGACCCCACCGCACGACCAGGCTTTATCAGTGCCGAGAGTCAAGCACGATTGGCAGCCCAACGAGGGACACCTCCACCAACGTACGAGGCGGCAGGAAGACAGAGTGCTCTCGGCGTGCCGCAGCCCGCTCATACCAAGAAGGAAATGTTGAACCGGACAGAGACTTGGGGTACTGGTTCGGTCGCATCGAATCCTAGAGGTAATCAACAAAGACCCGGAACGAGAGAAGGAAGGAGAAGTCCAGCACCTGGTACGATGAGGGCAGCCAGCCCCCAGCCACAAGGCCAATATCAAAGATCGAGAAGCCCAGGCCCAGCCATGATCCCGAGGGCAGCAAGTCCGCAACCACAGAATCAATATCAGCGTTCGCGGAGTCCAGCTCCTGGTATGCCTCGTGCTACTAGTCCGCAGCCTCCACGACAAGATCAGTATATGAGATCACGCAGTCCAGGTCCGGCAATGATGCAGCAAGGGGGCCCTCAATACCGAGCGGCTTCGCCCAATCCGTATGGAGGCGGTAGACCGAGAGGGCAGGGCACTGCGTCTCGACAAGGAAGTGGGATGGAAATGCAACTCAGTTCCTCTGACGTGACGAGATACGATGGATCCGGCAACGGCAGTGGCAGAGGTCGACAGAACATGGGTAGGCCGACCTCCAGCTTCGGAGGCGATCGCTATCAGCAGCCTCAAGGTTACGATGGGCGTGAATCTAGGCAAAGAGGTGGTGTAGACCCCGAATTGAGAAGGGAGAGGAGTAAAAGTCTGGCGAATGTTCCGTTCCGACCCGCGCAGCCACAACCTTTGCATTATGGTGAGTCTCGAACTAATCATTCTCGCTCTAGCAAGCAATCACTGACTGACTGGTAATAGCTCGTGCGATGTACAGCTACACAGCAGCGATACCCGAGGAGCTTACGTTCAGCAAAGGTGACGTATTGGCCGTGTTGAGGATACAAGACGACGGATGGTGGGAAGCAGAAGTGCGCGAAAGTGCGAAAGGAACGAGAGGAGGTAGTATTGGATTGGTGCCCAGCAACTATCTGCAACGGTGCTGATTGACTTCAATTGCCTGAGATGTCCGGTTTGGTTGAGTATCAGGTAGTAGCTGTTTGTTGGCTGTCGAAAGGACAGAAGATGTTTTTGAATAGCTGGCATGAACGCAAGGTAGCCCATGGGGCATGACACAATGAGGGTTTTAACATGGAGTGTAGATGGAGCATCGCATTGACATCTACGGTTGGGAATGTGGAGTCATGAGGAGCAATGTGTCTGTATATACCAGGACTTGCCTGGTCAACAAGGACATACTCGTACAAGCAATATAGCAATGGCCTCCCCATGCTAATCGTGTTACTACTAGTAGTAACAAAGAGACGAACCGAAGTGACCGAGGCAATCCTGTGATGCTGTCGGTATTTCTCCAACATCGACGACAAGGGAGACTTTCTCCGCAGTAGGGACTATGTCCTTCTTCTATCCATTCATTCATTCATGATCTGGTAAGTACCTATCATCTGTAAGTCATGTCGTGGAGTCTTTCTTTCATTGCTTGAATACTGTTGCAGGATAGTATATAGTTAGAACTGTTACAAGACCCTTGATCCAGCAGACCTGGACGACTACACTGGTTGGACTGCTCACCCACAATGGCATTCAACGCTCTCGGCCTCCCTCTGGAGTACTGCTCCCGCACATATCGCGATGAGTTCGCGGAGAAAAAGAAAGCGGGCCCCCTTTTCACATCAACTTCAACCTCAACCTCAAACTCGCCGTCGTCGTCGTCGTTGAGATCGCCATCCTCATCGCCGCCGTCCTCCTCCAATCCAACACCAACACCAACACCACTATGGACACCCTCCCACCCCGAAAACACACCAATATCCCAGTACCGCTCACACATCAACGCCAAATTTTCCCCGTCTCCCCCTCTAACCAACAGCCACGACCTCCACGCCTGGACCGTCCGCAACCCGCACGCCTTCTGGACCGACCTGTACTCATACTGCGACATCATCCCTGCTCTCCCCACAGACACAACTCTCGCGTACGACCCAGCCACCAAACTCCGCGACATCCCCGTCTTCTTCCCCGGTCTGGAGCTCAATTACGCCGAGAACGTCTTGTCCAGTAACGTGGTGTCCAACACGAACACATCCAATACGACCAACTTGAACACGAACACAAACACAAACACAAACACAAACACGCCACGCCGCAACCCCCCGACCGCAACTTCCTCCAAGGTGGCATTGATCGGTCTGCGCGAGAACCGTCTCGACCAGCCCGAGGAGATCACTTGGTCAGAGCTGGCCGAGCTCGTGCGCATGACTCGATCCGCCATGGTCAGGCAGGGTTTGCGCAAGGGAGACGTCGTTGCCGCGCTGATGGCCAATTCAATCTGGATTGTCGTGCTGTTTTTGGCCACGGCCTCGATCGGCGCGATATTCACGTCCGTGTCGCCAGACGTAAGTACTCGAGAACCCCCCTTTTCCCATTTTCCTTTCTGTCTCCATCTCCCTCTTCTCCTCCTTTTGTTCCCTTTCTTTCCCTCAGTCTTCCCTTCCCTTTTTCTTTCTTTCTTTCTTTCCTTCGTTTCGAAAAATCTTCCCTCCTACCACAGGAAACCTACCTATGTGAATCAGCATGGCGCTCAAGAAAGCCGGTCCTGTGTCGTGTGCTATTTTGGTGCCCTTCACAGTACCGGCGCGGCTCGAGCCTCTGCATTTTGGGTTTCGAGTTTTTCTTTCCTTGACAACGTGCAATCTTCTGACATTTCCCGGCTTTGCCCCTTGATAGATGGGCGTCCAAGGATGCACAGCGCGCTTCGCTCAAGTCTCGCCGAAACTGCTCTTCGCCGATATCGACCTCGCCGTCCGTGGCGTGCGAAGATCCATGCTCGGCAAAGTCCAGAACATCTTACGATCGCTCACTTCAACATCAACATCAACATCCACATCAACATCCACATCAACATCCACCACTCCCAGATCATTGTCATTGTCCCCGGCACCGCGACTGATCTTCGTCCCAACATGCCACCGACCCCATCTTGCCGCCAACATCGAATACATCCGTCCCCTGGGAGGAGGCGCCGAGGCCCTGCACTCATTCCTGCTTGCCTCCCACGCATCCGACGCCATGACATACACGCGCGTCCCCACCAACCACCCCTTAGTCATAGTCTACAGCTCCGGCACGACAGGCGAACCGAAATGCATCGCGTCCCCGCACATGAGTATCCTCAACTACAAGAAGATCGCCCTGCTACACAACTCTCTCACAGCCCTCGACACAGTCTTCCAGTACTCCTCAACAAGCTGGATCCTGTGGAACGTGATGAACGGCCACTTATCCGTCGGCGCAACGGTCATCTGCTACGACGGTGGAGCCCTGTACCCGAACCCGTCCACACTCCTAAACATCTGTTCCAAATTCAAAGCCACCTACTGGGGCACATCGCCACGGTACCTGTTGGAACTCGAACAATCCGGCATCAAACCGTCCGATTACGACCTGACCTCTCTCAGACTCGTCACGACCACCGGCGCCACCCTCACAGGCGAACAATTCACCTGGTTCTATTCCGCTGACAAATTCCCCAAGCGCATCCATCTGTCCAGCGTGGCAGGAGGCACGGAGATCGCGAGCTCCTGGATCGCCACGGATCCAGCCGGCCCCGTGTACGCGAACGAGATGCAGATGTGGGCTCTTGGACATGACTGTGACATTCTGGACAGCGAAAGCCAAACGGGCCAGTCAATCGCCCTGACAGGCCGGCCCGGAGAACTCGTCTGCAGGGCCCCGTTCCCGAGCATGCCCTGCCGCTTCTGGGGAGATGAGGGAAACAAGAAATACCACGCAGCGTATTTTGAAAAGTTCCCCATCCCCATCCCCATTCCAATCCCAATGGGGCCGAAATCAAAATCGAAGCCAAACCCAGCGGAGACAGCCACAACAGAGCAGGACTACCTCGACGTATGGGCGCAACACGACTTCATCACCATGAACCCACTCACCCGCGGCGTGCAGATACTGGGCCGATCCGACGGCGTGCTGAATCCCAGCGGGATCCGGTTCGGCAGCAGCGAGATCTACAACATCGTCCAAGGACCTACCTTCAACGGCCTGTTAGCAGACACCCTGTGCGTCGGCCGCCGGCGTCCGGCCGACAAGGACGAGACGGTTTTTCTCTTTGTGGTCATGGCGTCTGGGCAGGAAGATAAATTCGGTGAGGATCTGGTCCGCAAAATCAAGGAGAGTATAGCCACGGCGCTAAGTCCACGGCATGTGCCGAAATTTGTGGAACGAGTGAGAGAGATCCCCTACACGGTCAATGGGAAGAAAGTCGAGATTGCGGTGAAGAAGGTGATTAGTGGCCAAAAAGTCAAGGTGAGTAGTACGGTGGTGAACCCGGGTTGTTTGAAGGAGTATGAGAGGTATGTCGAGCTTGAGAGGGAGAATACGAAGGGGAGGAGTAGATTGTAAGGCCTAAAGACAGATGGTGCGAGCGTGCTTGAGTACTAGGTAGAGAGACGACATACAGTGTTGTTTCCAAAAGACGAGTTCCTGAGTGTCTACCAGAGCCACTTCGTCTCGCCATCTCGCCATGCCAAGTCCCATGTGACTTTAGGATCACATGAATGCCACTCGTCACGTGGGCATTACCTGTCACGTGGGCATTGACATGGCAAGATGGCTGATTCTGAGTTGAGAGTTGAGCGTGTGGTTGAGGGAATGGTGGTCGGTTAGAAGTCACGGAAGTGTACGAGTATAATCTAAGTTCATTCGAAAGCCATCTATGGTACACAAAAAAGGCTTGTCAGCTACACTAAGCGAGAGTGAGTGGTTGCGACAGAGTCCAGGTCTGGTCCATGTCTATACCAGGCCTGGCTTCCTTTTTTCACATCTCCCTCGCCCTCAAGAATTAATCAATAAGTCCTCACTTTTTACCTCTGGAAACTCCAATCGTCGCTCATGCTATAAATCAAGCCCTGATTCGTGCTTCTCCATCCGGTCCATCAGCACCAAACCAGGGATTCATCGCTCCATGATATGCATTCACATAGACAAGAACACGAAAATGCCAAGTTGCTCCGGCATTCCACATAGAAACTTGTGAGAAGATGTGTACAAGAAAGGAATTGATCTCTTCCAATCCAACGTTCCCTCCACTTTTCCTTCCCTTTCCTTCACCATGCTGCTGAATTATGCACAACGGCATTCCTCTCTCCTCGACAGCTGTTGTGCTGACGCTCTTGTCATTCACCAAGACAGTGGCGATCTCGGGTTACCCCATCTCAATGAATGGTTCGCATTGCTTGCTGTAAACGCTGTTGCATGTTGGAGTCCGGTGCCACAGTCTCCCAGAATCCATAACTTAGGTTGTTCTGTAGCTCCAAGAACAGAATTGTCATACCCCAGACGTGTGGTCGAGCAACCGCGAGGCGTTCATACACGATTCGTGAAATTTGTTCTCGAATTTCACCTTGCTGAGCGTCGCCATTGCCCGATCCCCAAAGATGCAGCATAAGCTTGCAGAAGAAATCAGTATGCGTGTTGGGGTAGCGGATCTGATCTGCAATTGCATTGAGCAATTGATAACGACTTTCAGAGCCAAGGCTCGTAGCAAGCTTGGTCACGAAGATGGCATGCACAGAGTTGGGATCGAATCTGCCCGGGGCATTGGCGAGTGCATCTTGTCCCACAAAAGGAACAAGGGCGTTCATGATCTCCATTGTTTTTGGCGGAGCCATGACTGAAGTTTGCCGCTCGGCATCTTGGAAAACTGGCTTGATTTGTTTCAGTGCCGCTTCCATATCGGTGCTCTTGCGCAGGAGATCAACAAGGGTTTCTTTGAGCAGATCTTGCTGCAATGGCACTTCGTAGTCGGAAGCCAAGACAGGGTTGCGCTTGATTTCGTCTAGACGTTCAATCTTCAGACCCGGAGTCATTGGATCCGGTAGGTCGTGGTAGGCTGAAGGCTTTGCCGTGAGAATCAAGTTCCTCAACTGTGGAAGGCCGTACGAAATCCTTGAGCAGAAGTACGAGTGATTCTCGCACAAAAACTCCGGATAGTCGTGAAGGAGGATCAATATGTTTCTCAACGTTCCTTTGTACAGATCGAGGTTGAGTAGATCCAAGCCAGGTGTCTTGGACAACTCCGAGATATAGAGCAGAAGCAAGCCCACAAGGTCGCGATAGGCGTCCCATCCCGCATGGTTGTTCGGACGGAGCATACCAGCCACGAAGACCCGATGGACAATGAGACTGTACCAGCCATAGCTGAAGCCTGGGAACCACAGAGGTTGAAGAGATCTGAAACACTTTGCAAACGCAAGCATCAAGTCGGAGTGCTCCGGAGTTTCGTCCAATCTGGCAGCCGAATACTCGTAGAGCATGGTCGCAAAGAGCCGGTTGAAGAGTCGCTGATGAAAAGCCACGCCTCGCATGATTTGGTGGTGATTCAGAATCAACACCAGCACCGTAAGGATGGTTTCGAGGTACGGGGCTTTGCTGATTCGAACAGCGCCGTTGGTGTCGCCTTGGAATTTGACCAGCATGATCACCAACCGGCCAAGGGCATCGGCATGAGAGAAGGCAACCTCGACACTTCCGCGGACGCTCTGTGCCTCGATATCGTAACATTCGACACACGAGTCGATGCACAGTCGCAAGAATTCCGTCAGATCCTCGGTGCTATTGATCGTCTGCTCCTTGTGCAATTCTTTGAGGAATGCGGCGCATGTGCCTTCGTTAGGACCTAGGTTCTCGAAGATGCCGACCCACTCGTCGAAGACGTATCGCATCTGATCTTGCTTGGCCTTGATCTTGTCTGTCACGTCCACACTGACAAATTGAGGCATACCATGTGCTCGTAACTTCTGGTTAATCCTTGAAGCTAGAGGCAGATCCGGCGTTTCTTTGAGCCACGCCGACATGGCGATGAGGCTGTTAGCAAAGTCGGCTCGAAGTGCAACTGGCTCATCGGTAAACAAAGTTTGGTCGAGAATGTCGGACAGTACTTGGATACCATGTGTGTTCCTGCTCATCAAGATCGAAGCAACAGCAACATCCACTCGGGCAAATTCCATCAACCCAACAGTGACAAGTGCCACAACCACGTTGGAGCTGGCGAGCAACAAGTCTTCATTTGCAGTCATCCATCTGAGAACATCTCGAATGATCAGCTCAGACAACTGGCAAAGCTTAGATAGCAAGAATGCGAGTACTTCGGCTTCAAGCGGGCTTTGTGGTGGCTTCGACACGAAAATGTTGCAGAGCTTCTCGGCGATTTGTCTTGCCAAAAGGTCGGCTGCAGGGCGGGTTGACGAGGTAAGGACGATGAGAATTTGCCGGAAATCTTGAAAGATAGAGCTGTTCTTCTCCAAATCTTTCAGCCGTAGGGCGTCCGAAGCTCTTGCCGCCTTCTGCACATCTTCGATGAGTATGGAAATCCGCTCTTGGGGGGGAAGAGTCTCTGCAAAGCCATTGACACGCGGTTGCTGCATTGCCGCAAGCATGCGATTCTCTTGTTGGACCAACGGACTTTGGTGCGGAATCGCGGGCTGTTCAGCAGGTGTTGCAAGATTTGGCATAGCCAAGGGATCTTGCAGTATGTCTGGGATCTGGCGTGCGGCATCGGCCGATAAGTTTGGAATGTGGTTGGAATTCATTCCGTGCACCCGACGATCGAATTCTTCGTAAACTGCTCGCTGGGCTTCATTGAGGCCACCCACAGTCTGCTTGTACGGCTCAGGAATCCAGGCTGACCAGCGACTGGTGTTTGCTGGGACGAAATCTCTCGTTCCACTATCTGCAGCGAAACGGCGACGTTCTTCAAGCTCGGTCTCGATGACTTGATCAATTTCAGGGACAGCACGCTGCTCCGCGGCTTGCTCGACAAAAGAACAAGCAGTATCGAGATTGTCATTGACACACATCAAGATGGCGCCCTCGGGCAGCAAGTGCTCCGGTAGATCGTCCTGGGCTGGTCGGCGGATATAGTTCGAAATGCTCATCCGGAGTGGCTCTTTACATGTCACAAGTGCTAGACTGCCAGCCAATGACTTGACCATCTGTCTAGCAGCAGTTCGGTACTTCTCAATGTCTGGCTCCACGGCATAGTCTTTCGCAATGAGCTGAGCTGTAGAAATTGAAGCTATGGTGATGGATCGCTCAACGACGGGTGCGATGATTTCCTGAATGGCTTGATCGAACGCACGGTAGATGATATTTTTGATCATAGCCTGGTCTGCTTGTGAGCCTGATGTTGGAGGATATTTCAGCACCTCTTCCAAATTAGGTAGCGATGCCATAATCTCTGCTGCCGAAAGGCGTTCACGTCGGTTCAGCCCACTGTTAAGAGACAACTCGTCGAAATTCTCCAGGACATCTGGGAGGGCGGAAACCGTCGTCATCTCATCGTCAGTTTGAGGACGCACTCGAATGACATTGGCGGGCTCGAGTTTCTTGAAGTCAAGCTTAAGATCCTTGCAAAGAACTTCGATCTCGAATTTGAGGTTCAACTTTAGTTCGGCAAAGTGATACAACTCCACCAATACCGATACGATTTCCATGAGCCATGGATTGGGTGGCATGAAGACCAGTGAGTTGGCACCCTGAGCCAACACTTTGCAGGTGAAGGGGATGGCCAAGAGCAAACGCTGAGTCTCGAAGCCTTCAACAAGCAAGTCCACAAAATAAATGTTCTTATGTTTGATAGGCTTGTCTTGAGCAAGGGTTAGTGACCCTAGCCAGCCACCAAGGTTCTTCAGATGACCCCTCTCCTGAGTGGAATTGATGGTCGACTCCGAGCCCATCAGTTTAACAATGCTCACGTAGGTCTCGCGAATAACCTCCGACAGGAGAAGGTCGTCGCTAAGCAGATTGACGAGCTGGAAGTACATTTCTTGGTTGTTTGGCTCAACTCTGGCACGCTGCTCGACCAGATAGGAGGCGAACCACTGATAATGTTCCGGGTTGAACGACTCTTTGAGGTCGACAAGTTTGCTAGATATGTTGTCCTTTGAAAGATTGTTGATGACGAAAAGGATTTTCTCTTGCGCTTTCTGGTCTGGGTCCTTGAAGTGAGCGCCAGGAGGAGGAGGATCAGCTCGCAATGCTCGAAATCCGCGGCCTTGCTCAGATGACTCGCCGTTGACAGCGGGGCCATCAATTCCGTTGGTGCCAGCTGCTTGCTGCGCTTGAAGTCCTTCTTGTGCACTTTGCAATATTTCTGGATGTTTGAGCTTAGGAATTTGCAATAGCAAGTTGCAGAGACCCGGCCAGTCTGACAGTTGATCACTGATTTGTAGCAGTGCCTCAATACCAAAGCGATGCATGAGACTGTCCGAATCGTGGTCACGGACGGCTCGCAAGATCAGAGCCAGACCAAAGTCTCGTGGAATTGAGGGCAAGAGCTTGTACTTGATGATGCTTCCGAACAGCAGAGCTGTCTTCTCTAATGCATCCTCTGGGTATTCGTTATAGCAGACATATTCGTCAAACAGCCCGTGTACGATGCAGCAGAAGAGGTCCTGCTGGTCCGGATCTGTCGAGGTCTTGTATCTTCGCATCTCGTTCACCATGTCGCGGATCGAGAGCTCAGAACGATACATCCGGCCAAACAACTCGGACATTTGCTTGTCGATGGCTTCGGGAAGCTTGTTGCCCTTTTCTTGGCTGCTTCTCTCCAGGATGTCATCGAAGCCGGCCCCATAGTTCATGAGACGAGGGTACGTTTGCAGGCACGTGGTTTGAGCTGCCTCAACCATGCTTCGTTCTCCAAGATGATCTTCCAATTTCTCAAGCAGGGTGTGAACTGTGCGCAGACTGAGAGGAATGGATTGTGGTGCAGACTCGCCCCGCTGGACGCGGAATTCATCATCTGCCTTGATGCGAAGATATTTGAAGAGGATCGTGCCGAAATTATCGTGACCTTCAGCGGCTTCAGAGATGTATTGGTCCAGATCGAACCCTGGCTCTACCTTGTTCCGGATGCAAGCAAGATCGAGCGCCAGAGGGTTCGACCAATGTTTGAGAAAATCTTTTGTCCAACCAAATTCCTCGGCCCGTTCATAGATAGTTTCCGTCTGCCGGGGATCGACCTGAAATACGAGATGGCAAAGATCGAAAAGGAAGTGTGGATTTTGCGAAGAGAGTGTTTCTAGAACCGCGCGGTAGTCTGTTCGCTGCTTTTCGAGGAACAATCCGAAGCATTCAGCAATGAACTTTTCTTGATCCGGAACCCATGGCTTTGCGTTGACCTTTGACAGATACAGCAAGAAAGTTGCAGGATGGTTCTGATAGACGTCGTTCAATATGTCGAGACGATCTTCGCCGTCAGGTGCAGTGCTAGGTCCCAAAGCGACCTCGAAGATGGCCTGGCATGCATCCGCGGACGCGTAGGGGGTTTGCAGTTCTGCTTCAAGGAATCGCTTCATCTCGACTGCCGCATTGCTGAACTCGTCCAACGTTAAGCTTGGCCGAAGACCTGGAATTTTTGAAGGCTCTACTTCCGCCGAAGAGCTGGCAAGAAAGCCGCCCAGGAGGGAGATCTGCGTGTCCGGGTTCTGCCATTGACCTCCCCATAGCTTCTGGAGGTCAAATCCGCGATCTTCCAAGGCAACTTCTCGCAAAGCCTTGAATAGTCTTGGGAAGTAGTTTCTCCGTAGTCGCAAACCAGGGATATCAAAGCCTTGAATGATCAAATTCCAGTCAAGTTGTCTCGGTACGAGGGCTGCGACAAAATTGCTTATGTCGTATGATTGATTCGCAGAGAAGACCAGGAATAACAAAGCGTTGACTACTTCAGCCTCGGTAATGGTGGTCGGATTGATTGATTCCAGGAAGTCTTGTGCAGCTTGCTTTGATGATGTCGTTTTCACGCCGTGTCGTTGTAGACCGCGCGCCATCTCTCTGCGCGAGGTGTTAATGCGCAATAGCTGAGACGATGTCAAGACAGCAATGAACTGATCGGCTTTCATATTAACGCAGCGTGAAGACAATGCAGTCCACAGGTCAGTTTTTTGTTGCTGTGTTTTTGTCCCAGCCGCCAGGGCATAATATTCAATTACCGAGCACAGATTCTCGGGAGCAAATGCGTGCGAGCTACCACGACTTTCTGATAGTGTGTGAAGAGAATTCTGGCCGAAGTCTGTCAAGAAGCTCTCTGCCTTGGTCCTGAGATCGACGCGTGTACATTTTGTGAAAGCGACGGCCAGAATGACTTGAGGCAGAGTATCGGCGTAGAAGTGTTGAATGAAAGCCACCAGATCAAAGTCGCGAAAAATGTCTTCTTTCGAGGTATCGATGGCTTCTGCAATCTTCGAGGGCTGTTCTGGATCCCAGAGTACTTTGTCCACCTCTTGCCGCAGCAACTTGTAACTGCCTTGGTCAAAGTCTTTGGCCCCAGAAAAGATTGCGGCCACGTTGGACGTGACGGCGCGTCTGAAGTATGGTGCAAAGACCTCCATGCCGTTCGAGTCGAGTAATTTCCTGATCTTTTCGGCCTTGCTTTCCCACTTGGTCTTGCCTTCTCTTTCGCTGATAGTATCAAGAAGGAGGAGTATCTGAGTCGCCGATATTTTGGATAGTGATGAGGGACCGGCTGCGGTGGAACCGACGTTGGATGATATGCTAGGTGATCGTTCGAAGTTTGCACCGGTAGGAGAGCCTACACCGGGCCCGGTCAAAGAAGGAGAGTATGCACCGCTCCTACTGTACACTCCTCCACCTCCGGCCCCAAGGCCAGACTGCGTGAAGGGGCCCGCACTAGCAGTGGCGGATGACTGAGAAGGTGTAAGGGTTCTTGACCTGGGGGATGTGATGGAGCGGGACGAATATGCTTGCACTTGATGAGCGCCAGCTTGAAGAGCGTTGACGGGAGAATTTGAGTGAGAGGAGCCAGGTGGTGTCCCCCGCCTTGAACCTAGGCGAGTTTGACTGGCAAGGAGAGGAGGAAAATTGCCGGAGGAGGGAGAGATGGATGAGGTGTACAAGTCGGACTCAGATAGCGCCTGGTCCCTGCGCGTTCCCGTAGTCGAGGACAAGGACAAGTTCGAGGTCGCAAGGGGGGTCAACCCACGTCTGGAGCTGGACAGGGAGGATAGTTGTCCCCAAGGAGATTGGGCTGGTCGAGGCTGTCGAGGTTGAGACTGTTTGTCCGAAGCGGAAGTGATCGAGGACTGCCAGTGCGCGAAGGAGGAGGGGTTATCGAAGCTCATGCCAAACAATCATGACCTTCGACAGGCAAGTGATACTGTTTGGGCAAGGTAATTGACTGATCACGCGCGAGGGTGAATTTACAATCGAAGTGCCAAGTGGCAGATGAAGGTAGAGGTGAAGTTTTCTGCACGCGTGGGCAAGGGAAGAGGAATTGATGATGGGTGGACTGAATGTGGCAGAATAACAGTAGAATGGATTTGATGGAAGAGCGTCTTTCCTCCTCTCCACGTTTCCCTCCCAGCAGCAGCAGAAGGCAAGAAGGCTGATTCGGCTGCTCTTCAGCGCAGGCTTGGCTAAGATACTTGGCTAAGATCACGTGACTACCATCCATTGGCCTCTCTGTCTCCAAAAGAATACCGTCTCCTTTTCTTCCTTTACCACGGTACAGATTTGCCAGTAGAAATTTGATTTTAAAAAAGAAAGGGCTAAACGAGAATCAAAAATGATAACAATTCCATTCTCAAGCTGGGTATCTTTGATTTTGCCATCTAACATCTAACACCGAAAGAGCTCGCCGTTGTCGAATTAGAACCACTTGAACCATAACCCGCTCTGGCAAACACCTTCGTTATCTGGATTGAAGCCAACTCACGCAATTTTCAATGCAGGAGAACCCTTGTATGTCCAAGACGGCTTTGTATACAACAGCCCACTTCAGCTCGGCATTCCAAGTCTCTCTCTCTCTCTCTCTCTCTCACCACTTGGTTGTAGGAACTTCCACACTGTCATCAACAGCTTCAGCGGCAGCTCTCTTTCTTCCCTTTGTCGTTGATGATGATGCAGCACGTGTTCCTGATTTGACGCGAGGCCATGTGTCGAATGGACTTCCCTTCTTGCCGGAACGTACCGCAGAACCATCCTCTGAGTGAGGAGACGCCTTTGCAGCTGATCGCAGCGACCGGCCTGCCTTTGCAGGAGACTTTTCGCTTGGGCTTCCAGACTGATCACCACTACCATCTGTCGTTTCCTCGATATCAGTCAACGCTTCTTCTTCCTTCTCCATTTCTCGAGCTCGTTTTTCTGCCTCGGTTTGGAACAAGCGTGTTGGCTTGATCGAGCGTCGCGTGAGTGTCTTGAGCGGAATCATGTGTGATCCTCTGGGGCTATGCTCCAACAGACCGAGGTCTTCAGCATCCTCAGCACTGATTTCTTCTTCCTCGTCATCATCATCGTTGAATCGTCTGTAGACCTTCTTGCCACGACTGCAGATTTGTTAGTATTTAGGACCCCAGATGCAAAGCAAAACACTCACAATACGTAAACCATGCCTTCGTCCTTGTGAATGGCTTCTTCCACTTGAGGGTCTAGCTTCTTTCCGCCACTGACCTTACGTCGCTTGACGGTTCCAACAACTTTGCGCGAGGAAGAAGTTTGGTTGTCCATGGTGGTCTCCACAAATGGGTTGGCCTTGCGTTTGTCGACTTGCGGCACCCTGTCTCGAGAATCGGTGAAGATTTGAATCTGACCTCGAGGACCGTCTGCTTCGGCTGAAAAGCTCTCAAGTGAATACCCGTTATGCCGCTTGGTCTTGCGATTTCGCCTCGGACTGGGCTCGATGTCTGCTAAGTCGGAAGCTAGATTTGTGGGATCTTGAAAGAGGGCGCGAGCGGTGCCATTCACTTTCGGGACCATCTTCTTCTTGGGTGTTTTGACCGGTGTAGGTAACATGCCGTCGGATATCGTGGTTGAAGAGGATTCAAAGGGTTGAAGATGTGTCTTGGAGGGAGGAGGTTGCTTCCAGGATGAGGAAAGAATATCGGGGGAAGGAGGAGAAATGACATGCACGCGGCGCGTAGATTTGTTCTTAGGCGTCAACTGGGGCGAGTGAAGGCCAGGTGAGGCGGCGCTAGACTTCCTCGACGACTTTGGTGTTGTCACTGAGGCACTGTGCGAATCTTTATGTTGTGAAGCGTCCGGAGTCGAGCGCAGGTCCCTGGCAGCGATTCTTGAGCTGGATCGAGTGGCGCGCCTAGGATTGAATCTCTCGTATGCGGCTCCGTGAAGAGGAGTAGAAGGGGTTTCAGGAGTGCCAGTGATCTGTGCAGGCGGAGTTGCAGCCATGTTGCGCAGTTCTTGTGGAAGTGAAGGGCGAGTGAGGTGAACTCAGACTGCCGCACCTGCGCGGCGCCGTGACTTTCACTGTAGTCCAGAGTCGCAAAGTGCGCAGAAGATATCCAAAATGAATCGATACTGGTGCTAAAACATTAGGTGCACGAAAGCAAAAGTGTATAGCGACAACTGAGGTGGTAATCGAGAGGCGACGGCAGCATTGAGGATAGAGGTGAGGAGTTGGATTTGAGAGGTTGGGCTCTGGACTCTGGAACTTGAAGCGGTGGCTGGGCTCCTCTCAATTCAATTCCCCGGCAGCGCACATCGTCCTATCCATTGGGCGTGCTTAGCGAGAGCCACCCTTGCGCGTCAGGAATTCCCCACGCGTAAATGGGCTTTTGTTTTGGGTCTCAGATGCGGCCATGGTTCAGAGTCGAACTTCAGACACAGTAGTCCGTACTACTAGCACCCTCATCAACAACAGAGCTTGAGGACGATATCCTTCGGCAATCTTGTCATCCTCCGACATGGATCCCGAAGACTCCTTATTGAGAAGCGACGATGAGGACGAGAGTCTGTGGGATTCTCCGGCGAAAGCTGGCGGCAACGTTGGAGAGACTCCCAAAGCCTCTACCAAAAACGCAAAACCTAGTCGACCAACATACCAAGAACAACAAGAACGAGAAGAGAGTCTGCGTCGGGAGTTAGAAGGCGTGCGGCAGGTCAATGAGACCATTGAAGGGCTGATCCAGAGTCTGAACAAGGCAAAGGACAACATGAAGGTATGGGCTTCTATCTTCTGGGACCGATTACAATGCTGATTACGGGTACAGACTGTCAACAATACCGTCGGCGCTGCATCTACACTACTCAATACCTGGACTCGAATACTGTCACAAACGGAACACAATCAGCGATTGATCCTGGATCCCTCCTGGCATGGCGCCAGTCAAGATATTGCGGACATTGACGACGAAGCTCTGGAAAAACAACGTGCAGCTGAACGACAAGAGGCTGAAGAGCAAGAAAGAAAGGTTGCAGCAGCCAGGCGTGCTGAAGAGGAGGAGAAGAGAAGAACGGAGCTGGCTGCCAAACAGTCCAGACCCACCTCAAGCCGAGGAGGCAGAACAGGCACTGGAGGAAGAGTCCCGAGCACCACGTCCACTTCATATGTGCAGATGGGTGGCGGCACCAAGCGAGGAACATCATCTAGCCGAAGAACAACATCCGGCATCGGGCGAGGGATTGCCGGGAGAGGGTCTCGAGGACGTGGTTGAAGCGACTCACTGTCCCATCGACGGCATCCATCTCGTGACCTTGCCGATGCGTCAGCTGTTGGACGACCATGAGCGTCCCTGCAAAGCTTCACGACGCCGTTAGCTTTGAAAGGCTGCCACTAGCTGATTCCATGCCTACCCTAGCAAAGCTCTTGCAGAATCAATGTTGCAACCCCCAGGCCTGTGCAGGCAATCGATGTTCTCACTTGCGCAAACGGACTGACGGCACCTCTCGAGAAACAAAGGTCTTTCAGCTGCACTGGCGACCAGCATGTGCCCCCACCGCCAAAGGCTCGCCAAAACCCGCCTCGGCGAGTCATGGAGTGTGGAAACAAGAACTGGCAACTCGCTGCTCGCCGCTGTCTTCAAACCATCGGTGTTCTCGAGCAATGACAAATTACGGCAGCTTTGGATGATAAGACTCGCATTGAAGTTGCTCCATGTCGCGAAATGGAATTTTTATCTACCCTTTCGAAGAAAGAAAGCCGCCCTTGCGGTCATTGAAGGCTTACGAGATCTGTGTCGTATCAGTGCAAGCACCGCCACCACCGAGTCCTTCTCTTACAATCAGATATCGGAATCCAACAAAAAGGCTGCGATCGATTCCATCGCAGAGCACATGAGGCTCACGACGCCGAAACAGCTCATTGACACCTTTTACATGTGCCTGCCAGCCGTCTTCTGTGGCCGGCCCCAACACCCAGGCCAATATGCGACCGGTTCCATACTTGAGCAAGCGAGTGATGCACAGTATATACCCCAGATAGTGTTAAACACATACTCGCTAGCACCAAAGCCGCCTCAAACACTTGGGTACTTTCCGTCAACGCCTCTCTCAAGGCCGTCAGCACCTTGCGGTACGTCTGGACATATCCCGTCTCAACACATCGACCGTACATGGGCCGATGCGGTCGTGGCCCTCGGAGGCCCAAGTCTCGAGGAAGACGAGGCAGACTTCTTTGTTCAACAAGCCTAAGAAAAGAGGTGTGTATACACAATGCTAGAAACAAATGCCCAAACGAAGTCAAAATGCTCTTTTGTAAGCTGCTGCCAATCTTTATCTTCTATCAATCTTTCAAAAACTGTGGAGGTGATAGGTATCCTGACGGCAGACCCCATGTATCCAGCGATGAACGCGAGAACAACCCCCGAGAGGCTGTGCGGTCTGCGTACACCTTTGTGGTCGATGCCGACATACAAGGCGCAGACGACGGGGAGAACAACATAGAGTAGAAGAATTATTCTATCCACGTACTTGATTATGCAGCGAGAACAAGGGTTATGATTTTCAGGCTTAAGGCACGTTAGTAGAGAACTAAGGTGAAAGACTAAAGAATATACCTGTGCGATATCGCTGTTTGTGCCGTAGTCGGTAGTCATTGTTGATGGAGAAGAGTCAAAGGTTGTAGGTTGAAGAGGAACGTTTTGCACTTGAAGCGAGGTTGTGAAGGATGTCGTTGGCACTTGCATTGTCTTCATCAGTCTGCTGAATGCCTTGACCATCGCCAGGACGGTCATATACATCTGCCCCGGTCCAAGTGTTACGTGAATGCTTCCTCTGCTCCATCATTCGTGAAAGACGACCGGAGGAAAATTGGAATCCTTGCAAGAAATATTACGGACTAAATGAACCTATGATTAAGATCCCATATGAAAAGTCTATACCCTGGCCTTGGTCAAACTGTAAGCTTCGGAACCTTGAGCCCAACGCACAGTTCCCACCTCATCTCTCAGCGTCATCGTACCAAACTCTTTTACACCTTACAAAAATGCAACGGCACCAGCTACACCCATGAACGCAGCCACGATGCCTTGTCCAGCCTTCGCGTTCACAGCCGCACCAGTGTAAACGGAAGCTGCAGGCCCTGCCATCGTACTCATCGTGCTCATCATGCTCGCCGTAGTGCAAGAGGTATTCCACATGGTTGTCATCGTGGTCGGCACGGTCGAGATGGAAGTCGTCATGGCCATGCTCGCGCTGTCCATCGGGATGCTGGTCATTGAGGTCACGGTAGCCGGCACGGTGGTGGTCGAAGCGCCTCCAGCTACAGCGCTATCGGTCGGTGCGGCGGTTGCCACCGTGGCCACAGAGTCAGTGGGAGCAGCGGTGGCGAGCGACGAGCCGCAGATGGACTGGCCGAAAATGACGGCGGCTAGAACTCGCAATCAGTATCACTTCTTTGGAAAAGCGAAATTCTGTGGTGTTGTACGTACCCTGGACATCGCTAGCCGAGCAGGACTGAAGGATTGTAGTGGTGATGGCGTCCTGGAAGGCCTGGGACTTGCAAATGCAGGCAGTATCGTTCAAGGCGCACCCGGCTGAGCCTAGAGCTGCAGCGGCGGCATCGCGCTAATCGGAATGGTGTTAGAACTATTACTCTGGGTCCTGCACGGAGGGTGACGACTTACGGCGCAAGCTGGGAGTCCACTCAACTCGCTGGAGTCGACCTGGGGCCTGGCGAGAGCGAGGCTCGCGATGAAGGACACGATGAAGGTTGTGTGGCGCATTTTGATAGTCTGCTCGGCTTGTCTCGTCAGCTGTAGCAAGCAGTAGAAGCAAGACCAGGAAGATGCGATGGAAAAAATGAGTGAGAGTTGAGGGTTTCTGCGGTAGTTGAGTATGATCATGATATCAACAAAGAGATGTTCCCAAACAAAGAATGCTTGTGTATCCACCACAAATTCTTGCAGAAATCGCTGATTGCAGCAGGCCTAGCAACCACTTGCTGTTGCTGTCGTATGGTTTGGAATGCGGGCTACATTGCGCCTCGGTATGCCAGCTTCTGTACTTCATGTAGACACCATAGGTGACTCAGATGACTTCTGCAAGTCTGTTGCTGCGACCTTAAATTCGTAGTGAAATAGAAGGCAGCGCCAGGGTTAACAAAAGAGCCTCGACTGAAAAGCGTCAGTCAAAGAGTCTGGACGCAGACTTCGAAACACTTGTCTTCGATTGATTGAGTGGTATAGTCATGATGACGGTAAGGTAGAGTGCACGAGGAGCACGAGAAAGGAGAAGGCGTGGACGAGGCTGGACAAGGCTGGACAAGGCTGCAAGCTGTTCATCCCACGTGACTCTTGTCGGGCCGACATCGGTTGTAAGCGAAAACGGTAGAAATTGATCTAATCTGATAAGTCTGCAATCTATCATCTCCTTCGCATCATCGACTGCGGTACCCTTCCCTCGAACGACATCAGGCGTCCATGCAATGGAGACTGTCATCCCCTCCGACTTTCACAATGTCCTACGACTATCCTTGAAGTCATCCGCTGACCTCATCGAGACATTCGACGCGTCTCCAGGACGAGGGCCGTCTCCGGACCATATTCGAAAGATCATCGCAGCCATACTATGGCACCGGAAGTTCATTTTGACCTACTACGTCGTGATAGGCTTTGTCGTCGCGATATCATGCGCCCATGGTATATATAACAAGATCGAGAGGCGGTCGAGAAAGACGAAGGGGAGTGGAACAGATACATCAATACCTTCGCCAACGGTATCGTCATCATCCAGTACTCTCAGAGGGACAATAACGCCTCACGGCAAGGATGACGACGACGTGCCCGTTACAGAAAACACACTTCTTCTGCCGCAACAGACGGCCGCTTCTGTCCAGCGTCCTCTCCTGCTTCACCGGCTGAAGGCTTTCCTCTTGTACCAGCCTCGGCCTGTTCACGCTGCGACTTCCCCATCCAATGTCCTGCCCAACAATGGCACGTCGCTGTTGGTGGTTCTCTTTCTTGGCGTTAACATGTTCTATCTCCTGTATCGAGCGCCTCTTACGATCTCTTGGATATTCATTCTGGCGGATCGAGCTGGCCTTCTTTTTGTGGCCAACTTACCCGTTCTGTATATCCTTGCAGCGAAGACGAATCAGCCGATCAAGTACCTGACAGGATGGTCTTACGAAGGCCTAAACTTGTTCCATCGGCGACTAGGCGAGTGGATGATAGTCGTCGCTGTCATCCACATGCTCGGCATGTTCATCGTATGGTACACTATTCTCCGTTCACTTGGCTTCGATCTCATCCGCTATCTGACTGAACCAACGGTCTTTCTGGGGATTGCAGCAATCATTTCCTACTTCATCATATACATCACGAGCGTCGGTTGGTTCCGACACCTATACTACGAGACGTTCCTCGGTCTACATATATTCTTCCAGGTGGCAGCACTTACATTTCTGTTCTTCCACTATCCCACAGCCCGGTTATATGTCCTGGCGACGTTTGCGATTTGGGCCATGGATAGATTACTCTGGCGGATCACTTTATCTACTCGAAAATACACTGCCACTCTAGAGGTCGCTCCCGACGGACAGACTGTTTTAATCCACTGCAACATAGATTTACGGCGCAGACTATTCGGCATACGCATGGGACTGCATCATGGCTGGCTCCCCGGTCAACATGTGTTTCTAACAATCCCTTCAATGGGCTTCAAGTATCGCTTCCAGACGCATCCTTTCACCATTGCCTCACCTGCTCCACCTAGGGACGCAAATATCGGATCATGGCCGCTTCAGCTTGTCATCCGTTCCATCGATGGATTCTCCCTCGATTTGCTCAATTATGCTCGTCATCATCAGCACTGCCAAGTCTTTCTGGACGGACCTCACGGCGGGATCGAGGCTCTCGAGGCTGCTCATTATGCCGAACGTGTCTGCCTTATTGCCGGAGGAAGTGGTATTGCCGTCACCTATCCGCTAGCCTGGGATGTCCGCGTTGACAGTACCATGCAACCTGAAGCACCAGTCAGCACTCGGGCTGTGTATAAAGACGGGGTGAATTCAGTGCGTTCTGTCCTTGAATGCGGTCCTCTCATCGAATTTTCTGAATTCGCGCATTTCTGGGTACGACAGGAGTCCAGCCATTCCAGGTGGATTTCGATGTTTCCTAGAGCTGATAGCGTCAAGCAAAACTCTGTCTGCGAGTTCTGTCCCGGAGATGTTGGTAAAGATGCGGATCAGGCGGAGGATGTTGCGACCATCGTGACTCACAGCTTTGACACACGAAGTCCGCTTTCTGATGGAGGTAGGCCAGATATCAGAACTGAAGTCTGGAATTGGGTGACCTCGAGTCCCTCGACAAGAGCATCATCTTCCACACTTCTCGGGTGTGACAGTCCTCAGTCACTGCGGCATTCGTTGGTGAATACCCCCAACCTGTTACACCCCACCCCGGAACGCGAGACGAGGCCACGCAAAGAACGGATATGTCTTATCGTTTCAGGGCCGGACGGACTAGTTCGCGATGTCAGGAATACCGCGGCTCATCTCATTCGAGAAGGGTGGGATATTCAAGTGTGGGTAGAAAAGTTTGGTTGGTAAGGGACAACGACGGTGATCCATGACGAGAATCATGTAGCCGAAATATCCACAGTACATTCAATAACGAAAAACCTTCCCGATCCGAAAGTTGGCCCCAAGCATGACTCATATCTGTGCGTTGGCCTGCTTGATATGTTGATGACAAGAGTTGATATGGACTACAAAACCTGCGAGCCATCTCGTACCAGACGATTCGCTTGCAAAGTCTTGCTTCCTGACTCCGCTCCGATGCTACTCCTTCGCTTCTCGTCTGCCGCGACAAACACGCAATCAGACCGGCCGGAGTATAAATCCTGCCATTTACAGGCCTTTCTTATTTTGCCTCTCCGATATTCACTTACAAAGTGCTCAATGTCAAGGTACTAACGAAGCCTTCAATTAAAGCTCAAAAATACCTAACCGACATCCGTGAGTACCGCACAATATGACCAAGACCACGCTTTTCCCCTCAAACATTCTCAAACCAAGACAGACCTTTGAGCTCTCTCCCATCATGCAGCTAACCCTGCAAAGGAGCTGTGTCATCATATCACGATCCGTTATTCTGCCGCTACGGCTCTACATGCTGGTACCTTGCAAGATTGGACACCTCGCTGCGGCCACGGAATGCTGAGTGAAGTCTGTTACTGCCAGGATTGTGCAGCGGACGGAAAGCTCCCTACCATCGAGATCCTGTTCTCGCATTTAGCGCATAAGCTACAACCGCTTCAGAGAGGATGGGTTCATGGACTATTGCCGTACCAGTCCGGCATTGACGGTTCGTCATCGGACCTTCGTGGGGGCAGAAAGCGCTCGAGCTGAAGGTGCCCATGTACAGGACCATTAACCTGTATGATATCTGCATCAACGAGTACGTTGCTGGAGAGACACACAGAGGAGGATGGTAGGCAGTCACTACCACAGCTTGATGTCGGACAGTACGTCGAGAACAATGCAAAGGGGTTGTCTAGCTTATCTACTCAGGTGCGCTGAACAGCGACTTGAGGGCTGACAGACTCCTGGATCGCAACCACAGACCCCCTTAGCGCCAAGGCGTGCCTACGTGACCCAGGTGCTGCCGTGCCCGTCCTTTCATGACACTCAACGTCCGCACTGCTACGACAATGGGAACCTTCCAAACGTGACCAGCTATACCTACATGCCCTACGCAATGTCAGCTCGATGCTCGACCTGGTTGACATTCTTCTCGTCCAATTTCTCCTGGTGCGCATCAGAGCCGATAAGAGCGAATTCTGTCAGATTTGGGTTAGTTTTGTCCACCACTCCAAGCAAGGGGCATGGCACTTACGGTCGACCTTGGTATGCTTGAATTTCCTGGCCGGCACATGGTTCTCGAACATCAAGTCGATTTCACCAAAGGTGCGGTCTTTGGTCTCTGGCAGACGGAACCAGCACCAGATGTTGCACAGAAGATTCGTGCCGGCATAGAAGAGACCCGTCTTTGCTCCCCAGTTCCATGCTATTGGACTGTGTTAGCTGAAGCCGGGAGTGTGATAATGGTGGGTACCGAACTTACAAAGAGAAGAGATCATGCGCGGTGTGACCGAGTTCGAAAAGATGCCAGTCAGGTTGTACACAAATCGGCCGATAACGATGGTCTTGTACCTCAGCCTGCCTGATGGAGTCTCGGCAACGATGGGATAACAGGCCGGTCCGATTGTGATCATGTTGCAAAGAGTGGAGATGACCAACAAGATGCCGATCGCCAGTTGTGAGTCCTTGCTGTGAGCCCAGCCGAGTCCGCCGATTGCAATGAGGCAGAAGAACATGAATGTCATGCCGCCCATGTAGATGGTGGATCTACCGATGTGCGGGAACATGAACCAGCAAATGACGCCGCCAATGATATAACAAGCCGACAGCGAGATGTTGACATCGAAAGCCTGAAGCTCGGAAAAGCCGGCTGCTTCCAGGAACACGACCGAGTATCCGAGGATGGCATTGCCACAAAGGATCTGGGCGGCCCAGACAACGCAGTTCTTCACAGGCGGAAAGTCAGTAATGAGTATCGGTGTTATGGGGCCAGAAGAACCGGAAAAAATCAAACGAGGGATAGTTACTGGTACTCACAATCTCAGTACGGCGCAAGTTGGTACCCTTGAAGCACTCGAGGAAGCTGGCGCTTTCTGTCTCGGCCCTTTCGAGCTCTGTCGTGTACTTGATGTATGCCAGTGTAGCTTCCACCTCCCTCTCCTTTTCCGGTGTATCCCGTCTGAGCCGCATCAAACTCTTCTTGGCAAGCTCAAACTTGCCCCGTCGCACGGCATTCCATGGCGACTCTGGCGCGAAATAGGCGCCAATGAACAGAGGAATAGGCCAGATGAATTGAAGGACGAATGGCAGCCTCCATCCCAGGTCACCCTCGATACCGGCCACTGCTCGCACAACACCGGAGGACAGCAAAATACCCGCACCCCAGCACATGCAAACATAAGCGGTCACGTATGGTCGAAGCACCGTTGGGACGACTTCGGAGGCATAGGTTGTCGAAAGCGTCTGCAAGAAAGTTCAGCCCTAGTGCTCTTGGTCGTGTCGCAGAGTATAATATATGCTCACCTGGAATACACCCCATGGGATACCACACATCGATTCACCAAAGGCGAGGACGGACAGAGATGGGGCGAAGACAGGGATGAAAAGCACCACAGCCATCCACACCATGAAAGCCATCATGGTCGGACGACAGCCAAACCTGTCTTGGGTCCAGGAGTTGATCAAAAGGCCTGCCAGTTGGCCAACGAGGGCCGAGTTGGATAGGCCGGACTGCCAACTCGCAGGAATGGCCTTCTTGCCTGTGCTCGGGTCTTCGACGCCGAAGCGATTCTGGAACTGCGTCTGCCCATAGAATGAGGTGATCTATTATGTCCGAGCCCCAACTAGTCAGCAGGCTACGCTGGGTACTGTACATCAAGAAAGTTGTGTGTGCAAGAACAACTTACAATGACGAGATCATATCCCTCCATGACCAAACTGGTCGACAAGAACATGGCCCAGAAGACCGCTTTCTTGTATTTGTGAAGAGCTTGCCGGATGGTCAACAGCCTGTCTGCTGCGTCGCTCTCCTGGGCATGACGGATGAGGTCAAAAGTATCATCGTTGGAAATATCGAAACTCTGCCGCTCTCGCGCAGTTGGCACAACCTTTTCTGATTCCATTTTGGGATGGAGATGGTCAATATACGAAAAATCGCAAGAATGGACCTTCAAAATATATGAAAAACCTGGAGTAGTCAGAGACTTTGAGGGTTGTAGACGCAGACGGCAAGGGGACGGACAATCTCCATATATGAAGTCCACCGAAGTACGAGTCCCTTACTACCCCGTCTTTGTGGGATCGGCATACATGGTTCAGGTCACGCGTGGGCGCGCGCCCATGGGGACCAAGGTCAAGCGTGGTCAAGTTACCACCCCCTCCGGAGGTCTGAGTCTGGGCAACATCTGCCACCGGCGTTGCGTGGACTTCTCTTCTCCCTCCCGAACTTCAGTTACTCTAACCAACTTTGTATCCATCCTCGGCGAGCCTTACGCCTCCCTCCTGTCCAGGCAGGAGAATCATCTACACAAAACAGTAACACTAATTACTTGGCCACGGATGACTCGGGTTCGAGAAAAGTGTCTCCAAGGACGAAGGCATGTCCCCACGACCGGATCCTGGAAAGACGTGATTCAGACAGCGAAGACACTCGGGGTCTGACCGAGCCATTCAGCGCTTTCGGCGAGAACGGTAACGGCACAGGACCGATCCAGAGCAGGGTCAGCTATGTATACGTATACAAGCCGGTCCAATTCCGCCCAATCAATCCACCGCACTACAATGCCCGGTGCTCGTCCTGTCTGGCCTAACAGCTTCGTGGTCTATCGAAACACGGGTGTCGACATAAATACAGTACTTCTCACTGCTCAGCGACCTGAAAGCAGATGTCCCAGTCAATGCTTCACCCGTGCTCGTGCTCGTGCAGAGTGCAGTGTGCTGTGTCCTTTGTATGCTCACAATACGGTCTGGAGGAATTGCCGTGTATTGCAGCAGGACGGCGATGTATCCGAACATTATTCAACTGCCATCACCGATCGAGCCGTGCTACAAGTACCCTAGTGTCACTCCTGAAGCTGGGGATGACGGTGTAGATGGCCCAGCGTGCCCAGTGAAAGCAGTCAGTGTTTAACACCATCGACTCGTCCGGTGGTCAAGTCTCGTGCTTTGATACCGAGTAGTGCTCTCGGTACGGGAGAATCGAATGCGGCAAATAATATTGCTGGGTATCTAACCCCCCTAGTGTTCTCGGGCGTTGCTATCCCGAATGATCGCCAGGATACTATAAGGTAGGTAGGGCTCGTGGTTTCTTCAAGGCGACGTGGAGTCGTGGATGGCTTACAGTATTCCCCCAGAGGACACTCCGTCGGGGGTGGACGTTGCCCATTGCCGGTGGGTTGTCCAATGATGGCCGTCTTCCTCCCTACCACAACCACCGGGCTTTGTCCTTTTCGAAGGACCTACTCCGTGAAAGATGGGGGATCGATCTCCGTACTGTGGGGGAGTGTCAGGGTTCGACTGAGACTAAGTTGTAACGCGAAAGACAACCTTAAAGTACAGAGTGCGCAAAAGGCGCGAGATATAGGCAGGCGCATACATGCCCCACGTGACTGCCCATGTCCTTCACTAGTTACTGCCAATTGTGACAGGCACCCAACAGGGAGCCAAGAAGCAAGAACCATGGGGGATCGCTACGAGTTACCCTTCGTGACTATCGTGACCTACTCTCGACCACTCCCACTCCATCCATGCTCCCTCTCTCTCTCTCTCTCCTCCATTCATCCCGCCGGCGCTGGGACTCTTTACGCAGTCACGTACACCCCCGCCATACCGCTGCACCGGAGTACTATGGCTACGTTTCTGGGCAAATTCGACCGGGTGGCCATCACGACATCACCAAGAAGACTACGTGAACCATCAGCTCGGTGGCTACTGGAAGAAAATACAAGCGCGTCTCGAAAGCTCGGATGGAGATCAACTATCAAGAGCGATTCGTGACGTTAGCGACACACTCGGTGTTGATTGGGGGACCACATTTTGGATGATCAAGCACAACGCCAAAAGTTGTGACCAGTTCCACTCGGGTATCGAAGAAGGTATCATGTTACCATTTGGCTGCGAGGGAGATACAAGGATCTCACTCAATTGGACAACATATTCCCCTGCGATGGATCGGCCGAGCAGCTGCAGAGTCGGAAAGGTCTTCGGACAACAATACAGGAAACCATTTCCAATCTGAACGGAGCGAGGAAAGAGAGGACCAGCCACAGTTCTGAGACTTACGAAAGCCGGAATTGCAATCCAAGATAAAAAAACAGGCCCTCGACCATTGACGAGATTGCTGCAGGACGGGGCTGAAGAGAAGGACAACTACGATAAGCGGATGCGCAGGCTCGCTGCAAGCGCCCTGTCTGACCTGAAATCCAAGAAGAGAAAGTTTAGAGAGCTTGAATTGAGAGAGGTCAGAGCCTTGCAAGATTTCAGTGGGGTGGTGGAGGAACCTATCAGGTATATACAAGAAGCGGAAGGGAGGGAAAAAGCCGCGAAGCACTTACGGCTACGCGCGAAGAAGTCAATGGAGAAAATCCTAGGCTTCAACGGGTTCGAGGAATCAGACGAAGAAGGAGCAAGGGGCCGGACTCGCGGGCAGGACGACGGGGAGTCAGTGGAACCCACCCGCAGGCGGCGACGGCATTCAGTAAGTGAGCCGGTGGACAGGGAAATGTTCAAGGCTATTCGGGCGAAGACACAAGATCGCGAGAATAGCCCAGTGCCCGGCGGAGCTTTTGCGGACGGGATATAGAATGACTGAGGCGTACAAGGTGTCGGACATCCGGGCTCGACCTGGCGTTGAGGTCACGGAACTGGACAAGGTGGTGCAGTCACAGTCGGAGGAATCTGCGGTCGTTGAGGAGTTGAAGTTTGTGCCCTACTACTCCAGAGCAAATCGTCGCGGTCGTGGACATGCCCGCGTCGGCCTCAAAATGTGGCATAGATAGAACCGAGCCGACCTAACTTAACGTTGGGTCGAGATAGCTAAGTCAGTTATACCTGGGTATGCACGGTATGCTACACTGTACCACCAATGTGCCAGACATCAAGCCTAGTGGTTCTTCCTTCATCCGGCTGATACATTCTCTTCGGCAGGCGCAACGTTCACATCCGCCGCCGCAGTAACCTTTTCGAGTCTGTTGAGGACTCTCAGCCAGTAATTCGAGATTCCTCGCCAGCTTCCCAGCGTGAGGAGTAACTTTTGTCCCTCAAGGAGCACTCTCCGAGCGCCCTTGGGGCCAAAAAGGTCCCCAACGCCCGTGATATTGACACGCATGTTGTTGCCCTGTCTCACGAACTGTTGCACAAGCTCATCGTCTGTGGGGCGGTCGATGAGGATAATATCGCAGACATCTGGTGAAGGAGAACTCTCGGACGAAGAGGTTCCTCCGCTACGCCGGCGGCTGGCTTTCGCCTGCGTTGATTTCTTGGGCGAGAAGGCGCTGAGAGCCCAGAACATCAAGGCCGCAAAGGCAACGGCAGTAGGCTCATAGAACCCATTGACCGAATACAGTCGGACATGCCAGAACACGACTCCGGCATGGATGGCAGCCAAGCGCGCCTTGTACTGATCTTGGATGGCCCAGCGCTGGATCGATCGCCTGTGTTCTTCGGCTTCTGCGGAAGTCACGGCTGGAAATAGGCGGCTGGATTCTTTGCTCGAACGAATGAGGTAGTGGGAGAAGAATATGATATCGTTGAGTGGGACAAGGAGTACGATCCGTGCAAGATGCAGGTGAAGCACCGTCGGGTGCTCGATACCGCTTGAGGCTCCAATCATCGCGTTGGCGCTCCAATGCAGTATGTCCAGACAGTCGCAGGCCGAGTTTCTCCATCGGCTGAAGAGGGGGTTCGCCGGTGGCCAGATGGGTAGCTTGGGTTGAATTTCGTGGCTCGTTTGCTTTTGCGCAGAAGGCTCAAACAGTGATAGGCTCTGTGTGGTCGTCGCCTTGATCTCCCAAGTCCGGTGGAAGAGACCATGGATCAGCAGAATGCGGCTGAACTCCCCTAGATTCGGCAGGAGACGCTTGTCGACATAAAGATTCCGGAGCGCTTCGAGTAGCGTTGGAACTGCGGTGGACACCCCGGCTCTTATTTGGTTCCATTCTGTGCCATCTTCTGCCGCCCACAGACGATCCGGGCAGGGAAGAGGCATTGCGTCAGCATCATCAAGACGCAGATGTGGTGGTGTCTGATACTGAAAAGCCCACATGCAGTCCAAAAGCCAGATACAACATCCCGTCCGGAGTAATTCTTCGCTCCGCGCCCAGGCTTCCCAGGTGGGACCAACATCTCGATCGTAGCGATCACGAGCGGCAGCGATCTTTTGCCTGGTCCAGTGGTTGCGGCAATATCTGGTTGCTTCCTGCAGCGACCGATATGCAGAAGCGCGCAGAGGTTCATATAAGGTGTACCCAGCGCCCACAGCATGTAACAATTGGGTCTGCGCCAGCACCTCCGGGTTCGACGGACGCCAGTAGTTTTGTTCTTCACTGAATATCAGTACTCTTCTGACGAATTCATGCATGGATATAGTGAATGTTTCCGTCTGCTCATTGCTGTCAGCAAAGCAGCTGCCAACGGCCATCATTGCTAAGAGTAATGTGCAATGCCTCGAGTCCGCACTGAAAGTCTGCGGGTGAAGGAACGGCATGGTTTGATCGAAATGTGCAAAGTAGTTGGCAAGTAGCCCTTCCATCGCTTGCTTTGAAGGAAACATGAAAGGCATAAAAGGCTTGAAGATCATTGTGCCCAAGCATAACTGCTGGTAGAGAGCCTGTAGCTGGCCATATGTCTTGTCCGAGAGACGATGTCTTGGTTCTGCTTCTGGTGCTCCGGAGTCAATAGGAACTCGATATTCCAGCGAGAATTCTGGCTCATCCACATGTTCAAGACTCCGAGGCCGAGACGCAATCTTCCGGCGCTTCGACCTAGGTAGTCTACCCACATCGCCGTCGACATAGTATTCGCCGCTAGCCACAGTAGGCTTGCCAGCAGGGGTTTCCGAGTGAGTAGTAGCTGAAGACATTTGGTGGGGACTGAATAGCTCATGAACTTGTGGAGCTGGTGGCTGTTGATTGATTATGCTTGAGGCCGGATCGTTTGCAGGATATTCGACGTCAAAGCCATGTTCCGGGCTTACGAAGTCGATGCTCGGCGAGAATATATAATCGCCTGGGAAAATTGGAAACAAGCTATTTAGATCTTCGTCATCGAAGGCGATAGAGTCTGGCTGAAGCCAGTTGATAGCCGACACCATGTTCGAGGTCCAGTCAAGGGCTGGTGTTGAAATGTCCTGCGCAGGGGGATCTGGAACTGTGCTTCCCTGAGGGTATTGGAAGTGTTGCTGAACTAAGCTCTCGACGATGGCAGGATAAAGCAATGATGAGTCTCCGGCGCCTGGTGTTGCAGCGTTATTAGAATCAGGTTGTGCCGGTTGAGACTCGTGCGGGTATGCAGAGGCTCCAGAACCTTGGCCTGCCTCGGTCGATTGCATCCGTTGTGAGCTGGAGTGGTTATGGATGTGGTAGGCGCCCGTTTGACTGGCAGCAGCTGAGTCGATCGTGGCTGAGCGCCTCCCTCGCGGATAGATGCATGGCATTCCTCTCGATTTGCATCTCGCGCAAGGAACATCGCCAGTACAGCGAGATTTCATCGATGCGCAGGCCGAGCAAGCCCGAACACCTCTTTGCAGAAGCGAGGGACCAGTGACCAGATGAGTCTGTTCATGCTTGTTGAGTGCGTCTTTCCGGTGGAAAGCTTTTGGGCATTGACAGCATCGGAATTCTGGATCTTTGTGGCTTTGCTCATGGCGTCTCAGGTGCTCTTGTCTACCAAAGACCTTTCCACAAAACGAGCATTGATAGGCGTCCATTGGTGGAATACGATGGCCATATGGATCTTGAACAGGTAACGAAAAGTATTTGAAAGTTTCTTAGCGTCCTGGATGTTGTGTTCAATCACTCAAGGACTCCGTCTGCAAACTGTCCATGCCGTGGGAAGATGGAAGTCGATGCTTGGTGGAATGGCGACCACGACTCCCACCACATCTGGACATGGGTTTTGCTATTACTCTCAACCACAGTAGCGATGCTCACCTCGAGCACGAGAAGATTTGGGCGTTACGATGTAATGGCGCGAATTTTGGGTCGATTTCAGGTCGTGAACGGTTCTTGTCCCTACAGAAAGGAAAGGTGAAATCTGAGTTTAACTTGCTGGGCTTGAATACAGCCTAGTAAGACTAAAGTAACCAGCCTAAGCGAGAAGGCTAGGCGAGGCTACGGATCAAGGCTCGGTATCTCCGGGCGACTGGCTAGGCTCTCGGTTCGCGTGTTTTAGGGACTCGCTAACTAGGACGCACATGATGGATCTTTGCCATATCACTGCTGAGATTGTTTATGGTGCTACCAATTCTTTCTTTACAAAAGTTCGAAGCACCATCGAGACTCCATGACCACTCGGTGGCTCATTACTTCTCAGCCTCCCTTCTCACCCCGTTCTTGTCCACAGTCACGTCGTTGTATGCCAATGCTGGGTTCGGCTTGGTTTGCTCCACAGATTTCGGTTCCGGGGTCAGGACTAGGAACTTTGTATTGGTTGCACCGGCTCGCGTAGTATTTGGTGAGATCTTCTCGCCACCCGCTGGAGTGTGGATGCCGATGGGCGACTGATCCGTGACTGGAGTCGACATGTGGGCTGGTTCATGCTCGTCGGGGATCAGGCGAAGAAACGACATCGTGAATGCAATCGGGGTATTTGTGGTGGGAGGATGACACTTGAGTCAGTAGTAGCAGCAGCTCGTGTGATCGAAGTCCGACAGTGGTACACAACTGTTGCTGTAAAGTGCTATAGCCGGTTCTGACAATCTCAAGCATAGTAGCACTGGAAGCTGGAATAACCAAGATCGAGAGGTTTATAACTTGAGCCCAACAGTGAATGCTTTCCACAACAAAGGCTCTAGCAGAGGCAGTCCGAGTGAAGTCGCGAGGCAATAACTGAACCTGACCATGTGAAAATGTGCCTGGTTGGTGACAGGAGGCTGCGGCGGTCGAAGGCAGCGCATCGTAGCGGATAGTGGTGGAGTGACAGGGTAGATCGACACACCAGCTTCTGTAGTCTGCTCACTGACCCCTGTATACTTGAGCATACGATAGTTTCATCGTGTCAAGAAGGCTGCTGCAATACCTCCTCCAAACATCGCCGCAACAGTAACAAAACTGCTTAGGCTCATCGTCGACATGCCACTGATGCCGTGTCCGCTGGTGCATCCGCCAGCTAATCTGGCACCGAATATCATGGCGAAGCCTCCTGCGATCGCAGCTGGTGCACTGACTCCCGGGCCCGTATCGCCTATGGTTGGAACGTACTGAGAGATGATCTTTGAGCCAGCCATGACGCCACCAGCGAAGACAACGTTCGAGAGACCGGGGCCGGCCTTTCCTTCCAGGATGCTCCAGAAGTATTTCCCGATATCTTGATAGGCGCTTGACACCCCCAGAGTCTTGCGAGTGAAGAGCACCGAGGTTGCTTGGCCAACACCAATAAGAAGGCCACCTAGACCTGGGTTTAGCCAGTATTGTCTCGTAGGAGCCAGGTAGGTGGCTGCTGCGATCATGATCAAGCAGAGAGTCTCGTAGAGCATGACGATGGATGTTGTAGAAAGCCCAGTTTTCTCCTGAAGAGTATGCTGTCCGGCGTCCGTTGTCGTTGCCTGCCGGCGTTTTAGACCCTGACCTATTCTGGCGAAGACGATGCCAGCAAGCACACCTCCGACTGCGACATTCCAGGCGGATTTGATGCCCAGAGCCATCTGTACTAGGACTGTACCAGGACATGCGCCGGTAATCGTCATGCCAATGCCTTGCAGCAAGCCCCCAACGATATTGGCGTCATATTTCATGAACCAGCCGTAGGACGAGTCGGTTCGATGTGACAGCTTTGCATACCCCGAGCGGTTGGCGCCAACAATGATGAGAGCGCTACATGCGCTGGCAGCGAGAAACGACTTCAGCATATGAAAATTTGTCAAGCCCATCTGCGAGACAATCACGGAAGGTGCGTAGACTCCAGATGCCGTCAAAGCCGATCCGAAGATGGTGCCAGACGCAGCGCTCGCAAGAAGCGACGCCATGGTATGTATGGTCGAAGAGATTTCCTGGCCGAAGAAAGAAAAGATGCTGAGGACAGTTCTGAATCTTTGCTGCTGTTGATAAGGGTTCTAATAAAGGAGAACTTGAACCTTCAGGGATCATCCGCCTCATTCGAAAGCTCCAGTCCCCGAATCGATCGCTTTCAGCCGAGGCCGAGTGAAGAATTTTGCTGTCACCCAAACTGTGGAGCGGCGGGTGTCGCCATCTCGGGGTCTGGGTGCACCAGGCCAACTATGGCGGCGGCGATCACCTTTCAGCCTGTGTGATCCCATCTTGCGGTGAGGGGTGAGATAGACGGCCGAACGAGAGAGCCCATATAGCTTCAGATATTTTGTATGAGGCAGGGTAGTTATTAGTATATATAAACCCCTTGCCTGCCCAGCGTGCCTATCACAATAGGCTGGTGGGCATGACTGGCTGGCCGGAAAGTGTCAGCCCGACATCTACATACACATACTAGTGTAGTATATCACGTCGTCATCAACGAGCCTTCACATCAGATTCTCCAGATGTTGCTTTTGTCTCTTTCAAAATGGCTGCAAAGGCAAAATTGAATGTACAAAATTTCCCACGCCCTCCGTTGTTGGAGCAGATTCCCAGGCATCTATTAATAAGATGGAATGGCCAAACGCTGGCCGAGACTCGATCTTCGTTCTGGGTTCTGGAGACTACCCATCCGCCGACATATTACCTTCCACGTAACTCGATCTCGGACAACTTCAAACTGAGTCAGATCCCCCACAAAGCTTCGCTGTGTGAGTGGAAGGGTCGCGCAACATACTGGGATGTCATCAATAAATCCACGGGCGAAACAGTCAAGGGCAAAGTATGGAGTTACGAATCACCGACTCCAGCCTTCAAAAACATCAAGGGATATTTGTCCTTCTATGCCAATGATGTACCATGGGAATGTTTCGTTGATGATGAGAAAGTGACACCACAAGAAGGTGAAGAACCTGTTTGCGCGACGCTGAGCGACCGACTGATTTGTGCCGCAGGGGATTTTTACGGTGGATGGGTGACAAGCGAGCTCGAAGGTCCCATGAAGGGCGGACCAGGTACTTGGGGGTGGTAGAAGCCGCATACACAAGAGAAGTGTGGCCTGGTGAGCCTTGCAGGACTCCTCTGGTCTCAATCCTCGCATAATTAGCTTGTCAATGGAGTCTGCAGACATACGACGCAGCTTTGAAAGGCATGGACCCCATCATCAACTCACGTTACCACACACCTTTTCGGTGAGATCAATCAATATGCGTATTGCTCTGCGTTCGTCTCTTTCTTCGCTTATATCATGCATATTTCCCTCTCCTCGACTGGGTAAAGCAGGTAAGCAACAATGCAAGGAAGTAGCATTGGAGCTGAAGGCCATCGCAGGCAGAATAGGTATGCAAGAGATCTTGAGCTCGCCACAACCTCAGCGGGAGCAAGCCAGGGTCAGCCGACTTTGAGGGTACCGTCGAGGCCGACTCGCTAATCTGCTGGAGATGTTTTTGGCGTCGATCAAGCGTATGGACATGAAGTGCGTCGGCCCGTCGGTCCTGGGGAATGTTCCTGCAAAATGAAGTTGAGCCGACTGCGCTGTGAACATTGACTGTGAGTGACTGGTAGGTTGAAGAGAGAAGACTATTCCTGTTCAGATCCGGGAGCTGGCATCTCCGAACGTGCTTTAGGTAACCCTCCCGCCTTGACGAACCCCCAGCGACCCTTAGGGACCACCCTCTCCCCCGGGCCTCTTCGGCCCCCTTCCCGTTGGACTCCTCGATCCTCGCTGTCAATCGTCATGTCCCGCAAAGAGCGTCTCCATGCCTCTTTTGCTATCTTCCGTGTCGCTCAATGAGGGTACTGTACCCAGTGCAGTGCGTGGTCCCTACGTGTTCTGTTCCGACTTCGCTTACAACAATCCATGGTCCTCATATATCTCCTGCTCCCCCATCGGCCCGTCAATGGCGTGAATTGCAGGACAGAAGCCAGGTACAACATTGAATCGTAGCACCAACTTATTAGCATTCGGTGGCAGGTAAGCCGGTGTGATAAGTACTTGCATATGTGGTTTCTTTCCACGAATACTTCTTTCCCTGGATTCCTCTTATCCCCGTGCTATCTAAGCGACCGATCATCAAGCGATGGGCGACGTCTCTGGGGATATGGATCACCCCGCTCAAATGGAGATTGTTGACCTTTCCCTTGGGTGGTCTTTCAAGCAGACTGATGACATTGGCGAAAATGCCTGGTCTCCTGTCAAGACCATACCATCCACAGTGCATCAAGACCTCATCGACAGCAAAAAGTGCGTACAATCAAGACCAAAATCCCGCCTGATGCTGACCAAACGATCTTTTAAGGTTGGAAGACCCTTTCATCGGCTTCAATGAGGTCAAGGCTGAATGGGTTGGCCTAAAATCGTGGACTTACAGGACCACTCTCGCGAGACCAAATGTACCACCAGCGGCGAAAGTCGTCTTGGTATTTGACGGACTCGACACTTTCGCTCAAGTCAATTTGAGTGGAAAGACCATTCTGGAAAGTGACAACATGTTCTTGCCGTACCGAGTTGATATCACTGAAGCTATCAAATCCAAGGCCAGCCATGATCTCCAGATCGAGTTCGAATCGGCTTTCCTCAAAGCCAGGGAAATTAAAGACCAGCATCCTGAACACAAATTCATCGGTTTCAATGGTGACTCGGCCCGGTTAGCGGTCAGGAAAGCTCAATACCATTGGGGTTGGGACTGGGGTCCTGTATTGATGTGCGCGGGCATCTGGAGACCTGTGCGACTCGAGATCTACAACATCAGAGTATCAGACCTCAAAGTCGACATCACTATCTCGGATGACCACAAGCTTGCCACAATTCACGCGACAGCGGAGATTGAAGGACATGAGGATTCGCCTGCTCGTGTTCTGGCCGAGTTCAACATCTCTCTGGGTGGTAAGACAGTTTCTTCGGGCCGTGCCAAATTGGACCAAGATGGGAAAGCATCTACTCAGCTTGAGGTCCCAGATCCGGAGTTGTGGATGCCCCATGGATATGGAAAGCAAACACTGTATACGGTCAGTGTCACAGCAGTCAGCGATGGCATGCCGCTGCACACAGAGTCTCGAAGAGTTGGCCTGCGCAAGATTCGGCTTATTCAGGACAACGATTCCCATGGAAAATCATTTTACTTCAGGGTCAACGATGTCGATATCTTCTGCGGTGGCTCGTGTTGGATTCCAACTGATAGCTTCCTGACCAATGTGACGCCTGAAAAGTACCGAGCGTGGATCGAGCTAATGGTGCCTGCCAACCAGAAAATGATCAGGTAAGGGCGTCCATATCAGCGCTCCCTGTCTGCGCAGCTACGTCTTGCCAGAGTCACTACTGACGGTAAGACACAGGGTATGGGGCGGGGGAGTCTATGAACACGACGCATTTTATGATGCTTGCGATGAGTTGGGAATCCTCGTGTGGCAAGACTTCATGTTCGGTTGTGGCAACTATCCTTGCTTCCCTGCCATCCTCGGTTCCATCGAGGCAGAAGCTGTGGCCAATGTCCGACGAATCCGGCATCATCCGTGTCTGGCGATACTGGCGGGCAATAACGAAGACTACCAGGTGCAAGAGTCGGTAGGCTTGAGTTATGATTATGAAGACAAGAACGAAGAGAACTGGCTCAAGTCCGACTTCCCAGCCCGATACATTTACGAATCACTACTGCCTCGGGTCTCGGCGGCAGAAGCTCCCTGGATTCCATATTGGCCTGGATCACCATGGAGCCATGGTAAGGTCAGCTCGGACCCCACCGTTGGGGACATGCACCAGTGGAACGTATGGCACGGCACACAGGAGAAATACCAGATCTTCGATTCACTTGGTGGACGCTTCAACTCGGAATTCGGCATGGAGGCATTTCCCCATATTGCCACGATCAAGTCGTTCGTGGAGAAGGAGGAAGACCTCTACCCGCAGAGCCACGTCCTCGACTTCCATAACAAAGCTGACGGACATGAACGACGAATTGCCACCTATCTGGTAGAGAACGTCAGGACTGCAACAAACCTGGAGGCCTACATCCACTTGACACAGCTCATCCAATGCGAGGCGCTGATGTATGGTTATCGTGGATGGCGGAAGCAGTGGGGTGATGAGCGACACTGTGGTGGAGCATTGGTTTGGCAGCTCAACGACTGCTGGCCCACGACGAGCTGGTCAATCGTGGACTATTATCTGAGAAGGAAGCCTGCGTATTACGCCATGGCGCGTGTCTTGGCCCCGGTGGCGGTAGGCATTCGCCGGACTCATCATGACTGGAGTGTAACACATGCTCGCGAACCCAAGACACAGAACTGGGAATTATGGGTGGTCAGTTCACGGCTCACAGAAATCACTGCCGATGTGGAGGTAAGATTTGTCTCCGTCCGAACGGGCCGCGAGATCAAGGAAAAGGTTGTGAAGAAAGGTATCCGGCTACTCGCCAATGGTACGACACATGTGTCAAAGGGCCATGTCGACAACGTGCAAGAAGAGCCCCATGTTCTGGCCGCGCGAATTTGGGTGGATGGGGAATTGGTGGGCCGCGACACCGATTGGCCGCAACCTCTCAAGTACCTACAGTTTCCAGATCGTAACGTCAAGGTTGAGGTTGTGGGAGACGAGATGCATGTTACGGCAGAGAGGCCGGTCAAGTGCCTTGTCTTTGAAGAGCGTGAAGGATGTCATCTCAGCGACAGCGCCATCGATGTCGTGCCCAATGACAAGCAAATCATCCAAGTCCGAGGTCTCAAGGCTGGCGAACCTGCTTTGGACTGGACGTACCTAGGGGCTGGGGAGCAATGAGAGGATCATCAAAGGCGAAGGGCCATCTTACCAAAAGGTTGCAACTTCAGTCCGGGGTGACGTTGCATTGTTGTAGACGAGACCTTTGACACTACGACGAATGCCCGGCTTGGGGCCGAGGGAAGAGTGTGAGCAGCCCCAGCACTATTCAAGCATCGGCCCACACCCAAGAACCAAAAAGATAGCATCACGGAAGCCGCAAGGGAGGGAAGATGGCGATGGCGAGGCAGGGACTCTGGCACATCGGGGGGCGTTGCACCTGTCGAGTCGGTAGAATATCGGGATGCGAGTGACGGAGTATCCCAACCACCCAACTCCCTCGAGGATCTACCAGATAGGTACGGAGTACAGGGGTAGAAGGATTCGTGGGGTCCAAAGCAACCTTAGTCTCGTGTCCGCGAACAACAGTCATGAGAGTGTACCAAGGCACGATAACAAGACAATTGGGAGATATTCGGAAGTCACAAAAAGGCTTGCCGCTGCTAAGCTTGAGAGTCAGTGAGCTGGAGACACTAGAATGATACTCTACCGAGGCAGACCTCGATATGCTTCCCAAGTAAGCTTCGTTTCGCTCGTCGGATAGATTTTGAGCCATGGGTCGAGTTCCCTGGCAATCCAGCCTGTCGGCTAAAATGGTCAGGAAAAAGGCTGTTATCATGGGGCAGCAAAGAACAGGCACCCAGGGCAGGGGATGGTATGGGCCGGGACGAAAGGAAGTCATCCTGCGCCCTTGCAGCATCAAGTGAACAATCCACTTCGGCCCATCATGGCCTTGATACTTACTGTACTTGTAGGTACTATGTATGTGGCTATGTTGTGGAATATCTACAAGTAGTGCTGCCTTGCGCTCTTAGAGGCTGATCGCCCTGCCCTAGGGTGCTTTTGTGATGGTGGTGGTGGTGGTGGTGGTGATGGTGTTGATGGATCAATTACTGGGTGGCCTCGCCTGACAAATTGTTCCATGGTTGATTCTCGGTTGACAAGGGGTAGATGTTACAACTTACAGAGCTTAGGTACGAGTAGGCTGTGTCGTCACTGCCTATCTCACTCTCATCAGTGGTGTGGTAGGAATAGCAGCTGCCGAAAACGTGTCTGCAACATGGAGGGTCCCACTCTCGAGATGCCCGAGCTCGCTGTACATTGCTGAACCAGGGATCAAGATACGATCGCAAGGGTGCAGACTCACCCTGGACTGTTCGCCGTCATCCGCTAATTACCTCGTCGCCTCTCCCTCTCCCTGCACGGCTACCTCGTATCATAGAACGGCGCGTGCCGTTGCTGAAGGGAAAAAGAAGCCGCCACTGGCCAGAATCCCTCCCACCCTCTCTCAACTTTTCCTTCTACAGTATAGGAGACCTCCACCTTTTTTCGACCCTTCCATGCTTCTAGACGACGTCGTCTAGTCTCATGCAAGAGGACCACTTCAACCAAGGCTAACAAATCGGCCCTTGTTGTAGAAATTATGTGAGTTTCCCCGGATTCTGCCATTTGCTAAATTACACACCCTTTACTACATCATGTTATACTGTCTTGGATGCAATATATGTCTGCCCTTGTCCTAGGGTCTGCGGCGATAGTTGGCGTATCAAAGAAATTAGTTCTCGAGCACCGCAGGGGGGGCCGTCTCCATCTTATCTGTCTCTGGCTTCCTGCTCAGTATCGATCCACAACTCATTTTCTCATATCACCTCATGACCGTCAGAGCCCATGGGAGAGCAAAACTAGTACTAGCATCTTCAAGAACAGCCGCTCCAGGGCTTGCTGAGACCAACAAGCGGACGTGGGAGAAACGCTTGATCAGATCTTTGGAAAGAACGATTTGTGCACGCCGGTCAATCGCGCAACAGATCTTCCCTTGCGGACGCTCCTGGACCGAGAAGTTGGGCAGGAGAGGGCTATCTACGCTGCTACTGCATTCGTTACACGACGCAATCTGATTCCAAATTTGAGGGCCTGTCGAGATGTTTCATACCTTTGAAACAGCCCACTACACAAGCCCCGATCTGCACGCGGATCTCCATGCGAGTCCTGCCGCGAAGAGAAGAACTCCGACGGTGAGAGCTTGTGAGCCATGTCGGAGACGCAAAATCCGTTGCAGTGGCGAACATCCCTGTGAAACATGTCAATGGTATCGAAAAGCAGCATCCTGTCACTACACGGAGCCTCGCCAGAGACAAGTGCCTTCGAGGAGGTGAGCGAGAAGCGCAATTTGTGCATGTGCCTCTTCTCTCTTTCTGACTATTGCATAGGTCCGTCGAGAAAATCTCACAGACACTTCAGGAATACAGAGGCATTCTTCAGAAGCTCTTCCCTAATGTCCACCCAGATCAGCTCAAGGGCTTGTCCCGAGAGAGGCTCGTCGAAATCAGCTCAAAGACGACCCCTTATCATCCACTATCGCCACGGACGCCCAGTGTGGACGATAGGCCACCCCCAATCAATCCTGACGTGGGCAGTCTGGAACAGCTCCAGCCCATGCCTGGAGAGTACAGCGATGCCTTTGACCGAAGACCGGCCGCAATCAAAGGCATCACAGACGATGTGAACATGCTGTCTTTACATGTAAATCAGAACCCATCGCACCTCGGCATATCATCAGTCACGGCTGTTTTGCGAGTCATTACCTGGTTGGATCCTGATTGCCTCTGGCTTTCCAGAACTCCGGACAGGAGCATTATTGCGAGCCGAGAAGCCTCCTTCGCGCCCGAAAATCAGACGGTGGACAACGAGACCGTCCAAGGCGACGACGTTTCTACCTCGCCGGCTTGGGATGAGATCCCCTTGATCAATGCCTATTTCACCTATATCCATCCATTTATTCCCTTGATCAAAGAGCAGTCATTCAGGGATACTTACATGGCCGCAGAAAGGACCGATACAAGGTGGCTGTTACTTCTGAACACCGTGCTGGCAATGGGCTGCATCGCAAGTAGGAGCGCGCAAGACAGGGGTCATCAAGTATATTTCAACCGTCTGAAACCATATCTGACGATCGAGGTCCTGGACTCTACGCATCTGGAGACAGTTCAGGCGTTGGCCATTTTGAGCGGCTTCTACCTACACTACATCCAGACTCCAAATCAAGCAAGCTCTTTGATGGGTGCGACCCTGAAGATCGCGATGATGCTGGGCCTGCACCGGGACTACTCCGAAGGCATCGGACCAGCGAAGGCGGAGAAAGCATCCTACTCGATCGAGATGCGGCGACGTGTTTGGTGGTCCGTATTCATGCTAGACACTTGGGCTGGCAACTCCCTAGGCAGGCCGAGCATGGGTCGAATGAGTCCTGCCATTACCGTGAAACTCCCTCGCGAGCCCATCGGCCAGTCGGACCCGTTGCTATTGTTGGTGCAGGACAACATACGCTTCTGCATGATCAGCACGCGCATGGAAGATGCCCTGGCCGTGTCTCCTCTACTCGATGAGATCGAGCGTCAAGCTCTGGACGCGACCTATATTGAATGGTTCAAGCATTCGTCGGTACTAGTATCTCCTGCGTCGCCCACGCGGTCCTCTATGAACGAGTCTGAGTCTCCGGGCATAACAACACTCAAGAACGTCATGAGATGGCGATACTATACCAACCGTATCTTCCTGCACCGACCGGTCCTGCTGTGGTACGCGATGCGCAAGATCACATGGGACAAGCTGTCTCCTGAAAGGAAAGCAGCCATTGAGCTGTGCCGTGAAGCCTGCGCTGACCTCATCAACGACATCGCAACGACTTGGCGAGACCACAGACCGTGTCAGATGGCAGGCTGGAACGCCAATTGGCTCATGTACCAGGCGGTCATGGTGCCGCTCCTGTCTCTGTACTCGGATCCGTCTGACCCCAACATCGTCCGCAGCTCTCGACAGCAGGTCGAAGTCGCAATGGCCACGATGCGGGACCTTCAGCCATGGTCCACGACAGCTAAGCGATCTTTGGAGGTCGTCGTACAGCTATATGAGGCCAGCAAGCGCCACCACCATGCTGGCAGTACTAGAGCTACTAGTAGTAGTACTACCCAGACGACAGAGCCACAGGACTTGTGTATCCCAACCAACATGACTCCGACGTCCACGTCGACTCCGGTCCTTCAACACCAACAACAACACCAACAACCTCTGCCCAACTTCCGACAATCGTACGTCGATATCTCTCACCACGCCAATGGCAGTACCAGTGCTTACGGGGCCACAACATCGCAATCGCGACCACCACTAAGCACGGCCAGTCAGCAGATGTACATGGACAACATGTTTGACACCATCAAGTGGAGTACGAGTTGGGACAGTCCCATGGGCGGTCCTCAAATGACTACTACTGCTACTAGTAATAGAATCGGTATTGGCTGGGATTACAGTTCCATGCAACATTGGGCGGGCATGCCTCTTGCTGGTGATGAGTACTTTGATGTCGGCTTCACGCAAGAAGCAGACCCGAGTCAAATACCGGTAGGGTTTGATCTGGATACTAGTACTAATAATACTATGCACACGTTGGATCATCCAGAGGACTTGATGCGTGGGCGTGGGCAATATGGCCTAGGGCAGAGGCATATGGAGCAGCAGCGCCATTCATTGTGATCGAAGAGATCGAATTGTAGATAGCACGGAGTACTTGTACTTGTCGTAAAGATATTCCAAGAATACCAAAAAAAGTATCTCGACGTCCCCGTATGTACTGTGATACCTTCCCCGATCTCGCAAGTGGGTGTCGATTCTGGCTTGTGGAGACTTGTGAAATGTATCCCGGCACGTTCGGGCCACTGATCTTCGCTTTAACCTGGAAAGAAAATACATTCGGCCGCAAAACGTCCTATCACTCTCACGCCCCAATCAACGGTTGTTGTGCGGATACCTCCGTCAGCGGCTTAGATTGTTTGTGTGATCTCTCTGGATCATCCTTGCTGCCGTCACGTAGCTGGAACTGGCAATTGCCATGGCCGAGTTCGCGCTCGACGTATCCTCGAACCCTGTCCATACACAAAAATGACAGGGTGCTCCGCCCATTCTGGGTCGTCTGAAATATCCCGTTCGTGGTACTATCCACGACCATCGAAATTTTGGGCAATGGGCAATGGGCAATGGAACCGGCCGGACCACTTTCTATGTCCTGTCCGACCAGTCTCCCGGTGAAGAATGCTAGGTATATAAGACTCAGGTCTGTGAGAGGACCACTTGGAGATCCAGGCCACCCCGAAGCCGCTTGACAGAATTCAAGTGGTAACTAGTATTGCAGCAAGACAAGACCAAGACAAAAACAAGGAAAAAGTCGCAGCCATGACTTCCAACAACGAAGTCGAAGTCGTTCTCATCACAGGTGCCAACACAGGTCTCGGCTACGAGACGGTCCGTTCGCTATGCCAGTCCTCCTCTCAAACATACACCATCCTTCTCGGCGGTCGTGACATTGAAAAGGCCGAGGCAGCAACGAAGCAAGTTCAGAAAGAGTTCCCGGACAGCCGGAGCACGGTCCGGCCGATCCAAGTCGACATCGAGCACGACGAGTCCATCGCACAGGCCTTCGAGCAGGTCTCCAACGAGTATGGCCGCGTGGACGTGTTGATCAACAATGCAGGCAAGTCAAGCAAGCCCTGCCCTTAAGCACCCTTGTTGTCAATGCTGAGGAGCCTTGGAACTGGACTGACGAGCGCAGGTATCCAAATCGACCAGCAGTACTATGCAGGCAAGATGAGTATGCGCGAAGCCTGGAACAAGTCATGGGACGTCAACACCACGGGAACCCACATCATGACCTATACCTTTGCTCCCTTGCTCTTGAAGTCCACCAAAAATCCAAGGCTGCTCTTCATCACCAGCGGGACGTCGACGCTCGCCGAAGCAGAGCAAGCGAAACTGTGGATCGACCAGTCGCCCCCCAGGGGTTGGCCCAAGGAGCCTATGAGGCTGGGCGTCGGCGCGTACCGATCGTCCAAGACGGGAATGAATATGATGATGAGAGAGTGGACGCGTATCTTGAAAGAGGATGGCGTGAAAGTGTGGTGCATTTCTCCTGGGATGTTGGTGACGGGCTTGGGCGGAAGGCCGGAAATGATCAAGAAAATGGGTGGTTTGGATGCCGCGATAGGAGCGGATTTTGTACGGGACGTGGTCGAGGGAGGAAGAGATCAGGATGTTGGGAAGGTGATCAGGAGGGACAATGTGCAGCCGTGGTAGTAAGGGATGGGTTTTACTTGGCCCAGTTAGAGCAAATTGCCATGTCACGATGTACTTACCCTAACTAGTAACTACTATTCACTATTCACAGATAGGTTCTCGACAAATGTAATTTTTTCTAGTCAAACCTGGCTGCAAGTCGAGCCATTCATGATAATCGTAGGGAGTCACCTACCGCACCTATGGTATGTGACGGGCCAGCCTCGAACAAACCCCCACTTGTACGATATACGGGTGTGTTGGGCGCCCCTCTTAGGTTAATAGGGTGGTGGGCCCTGTAGATGCCACAAACGTCTGCCAAGGGGGGAGGAGTCGGTGGGTGGTAAGCTCACCATCCAAACACGCCATCCTTATGCACAAGCCCGGCCCCGGCGTCCGCGTCCCTCTCACCCTGCAGGATGCTCAACAGCGTCCTGCCCGCGACCATCGGATCGCCGGCCATCCCTGCCCACGTGCGCAGGTTCTCGTCCGTGCCGCGCAGATTACTCACGACGAAGCCGGGCGTCATGACGAAGACGTTGATTTCGTGTCCGTGGGCGCGATGCTCGAGGAGTGCGACCATGTTCAGCGCTGCCTTGCTGGCGTGGTAGGCGTCTGGGTTTCGTGGCGAGGGTGGTGGTGGTGCTGATGGTAGGCCGCCGGTGCTGGGCCGCGACGTGTGATAACCGCCTGTGCGAGCGAAGCTGCCGGCGCCCGAGGAGACGTAGATGCTGTACGGCTTGCTTTCGTTTTCGGCTTCGGTTTTGCGGAGGAGAAGAAGAGGACGGAATCTCTCGGCCACAACGGCAGCGCCGGTGACGTTGGTCTCGAGACAGGCGGTGAAGCGGTCACGGACGTTGTCCGAGCTGTTGCCGATCGCCGCGTTGTTGATCAGCGCGTCGAGGTGGCCGAAGCGGGAGGAGATGGTGGTCAAGGCGGATTGGATGGACGCGTCGTCGAGGACGTCGAGGTGGCAACTCGTCAGGCGGGAGGAGATGTCGGTGGTGTTGGGATGGCGGTCGATGAGGTCGGTTCGGGCTTGGTCGAGTTTGCTGAGGGACCGGCCCGTCATTATTACGTGGAAGTTGGTCGCCGGCGTGGTGGTCAGGACTTCGGTGGTGGCGAGGCCGACGCCGCTGTTTGCCCCGGTGATGAGGATGATGCGTGGACTCGACATTGTTTGGTTGGCGGGCATGGTGAGACGGATGTTGGGTGGTACTTTGTGTGGATAGGCAAGGCTGCTGCCTCGGAATGATCTGGTGGTGGTGGTGCTGCTGCTGCTGCTTTCAGCCTTGAATCTGAAGGAAGGGTGTGAAGAAGTTCGGGGTTGCCTCTACCACCGCTGTTCGGAGAAAGTTGAAACTGTGCTCTACTGCACTTACATTCTCTTATTCCCTCGAAAGTCAAGACGAAGACAATACTTAAATCTCATGCAAGAGAAGTCCTTGTGGTATTGAAATCGTCGCCCAAGCCCGGGACAGGCTGTTGTAGATTATGGCTGATCCATCCATCCAAACCAGATCTGGAGACACTCTGCGAAAAGCCTGGAATATGTCTGGAAGAGATGGCTCAGATGATTTCGTCCATGTGAGCCTGTCCATGGTTCATGCAGGTCTGGGGGTTTGTGATCACTAAGTCCGATATCTCAGCTTCGGGCTTAGTGGACCAACTCCGGACGTATTCGTCGTCACTGGGGAGAGCATTGATGATGCTGGCAGAAGTGTCTCCATAGGGCAACTCTCGGCATGATAGGAATGCATGGGGTGTCTGCTTAGAACAAGATCCATCCAATGCAGAGCTTCCTCTGTCAAGTTGTGTTCCTAGGTAGAGAGTAATAGTTCTGCATCAGATGGTGTTGTATCTCTCCTCGTCCAGACTATAGGCGCCCCCTGGACTGCCATGCGGAAAGATGCTACTGTCGTGTGGTCTCGAAGCACTACTTCCCATCCCGCTGCATTTCGAGATGTCAGGGGTTGAGAGCAAGAGCATCTTGACCGGAGATCTGGGGATCAAATTGTGTCATCCAATCGACACCGTCAAGCCCATTGAACATGAAACTAAAGGAATCCAGCGTTCCAATCCCTGTGTCGCCATACTGGTCGCTCATTTCATCTCCTGGAGACAAGACCGAGGAAATTGGGTCGGATAGCTGAAATTCGGAGTCCCTTAAACTTACGCCGTTGGAAGTATAAGACCACGCATTCAACGAGTCCGGCTGTGGAACCGTGCTGCCAACCGAAAACATCGCACAGTGGTCCAAGGTGAGTCGAATGGCATGAGAAACTCGCCATGCATCTCTGCTTGCGGAAGACTTCTCAACACATATATCACGAGAGTGCTTGAGAAGGGAAAGTATCTCTTTCTCGGCAGCCGTCTCGAGGCGAAAGTTATGCTCGCCCCGTCTTCGACGAAGATGAACGACGAGGCAGAGCACCATCACGCCGAGAAGGAAGTCGTTCATGGTGAAGTTATTTAGCATCCAGCGCTGAAGATAGAGCTGCCCGCCTGGTGCACGTTCGTGGTACATGTCGACAAACTGCCTGACTAGGCTCTTCCCAGCCTCAACGCATGCCCTTGTGCTGAAGACATTTCCACGAACCATGTATTTACGGTGGAGAACCAAGACACTTTTCAAGTAAATGAACTCAATGTACAATCTGGTCATGATGAGAAATGGTGAATCGGTAAGTGATTCTGCAAGAGCACGCGCTCGGAGTATGTCAGGAGTAGTGGCATGGACCTGTCGTATCTCTTGATCGAGATGGTAGACCTCCGCTTCCGACTTTTCATTGAATGAGAGGGCGTCTTTTGACACCTTGCTGAAGCTGGCAAGCATTCTGTCTTTGACGATGAACCACAGCAGCTTGGTGGGTTCGTTTTCAGATCGAGATGGCGGGAGGTCTTGTGTGTACTCGTTGAAGTCTGAATCCAAGAGATGCCTGGGTGGTTTGGTGTCACTATTCTCCATGACGATGCTGCTGGGTAAACCGAGCTGGAAAGAGACCATAGTGTCGTACTGCTTGCAGACTGCCCAGAATCGGCGGCGCATTTCGGCTTCGAAGATGGTGAAGGAACCGAAATGATCGGGGTCTCGGTGGTAACCCATCTCATACGCCATGCGGACGACAATGGCGAGAATGGTGCCGGCTTCACGTGAGGGATCTAGACTTGCCAGGTTCTTGCAGTGCCCATACAGAGCAAGTGCCTCTAGCGCAAATGGCTGAGGTCGCCGGTATCTGCCCACAATGAGACATTTCGCAGCAGCGGTATGCAAGCGGAAACGATGATTGATCAGATCGCCTTGAAGTGAAAGATCGGCACAGGTGGCTCCTCCGACCAAGGATGCCATGTAACAGATCGAAAACAACATAGACAGCCAGAGAGGATTGACCTTTGTGGGATCGGCCCAAAATTCTCGATACAGCCGCTGGAATTGAAATGCGTGCACGAATGGAACAATGAACGTCTCCCCTCGGAAATAAGCCGCCAGTGCACGATCGATTTCGACTTTGGGAGGGAGATACTGGGCGATGATTTCCTGGAGAGAGAAATTGGTCGACCCGCCGAATATGATATCGTCACCACTAGTTAGAGAAGTTGTAGATGGAGTACTAGTAGGTGCAGTCACTTCTCGAACGTCAGTTGCCCCAGCAAGAACCACCTTCAACTCCTGGATGTCGTCGAGTATCGCCGACCAGTGCGTGGAGCCGACGTATCGAGCGTTGCTGAGTTGCTCGGGTGAAGTCATGTCGACTGGGTCATGAGGCAGTGTTGGTGGTGTCGTGGGCTTTGTGGGAACAGTGTCGACATTGCCCGGATGGCCGGCAGTTTGGTTCTGCATTAATTCCTTGACCATGGCTTCCAAGTGCATCAGCCTATCCTCGGCGACAGAAGGTCGAGTTGTGTTAGTACTAGTATCCGCTCGAGTCTCTGGCTCCGAAAGTCGCCGGTAAGAGCATGTCGCTGCGGCATCTCTTCTAAGACAGCTGCTGCATGATGGTTGGGCTTTGTCGCATCGAAGCTTAGATTTCCGACACTGATTGCAAGCCAACGACTCCCGGGGGCGCTTGGTAACTTTGTGGCCTGAAGGATCAGCTCGAAACTTGCCGGTCAATGTTGTAAAGTCAGCCATCACATTGCTTCGGACTTGTGGTGATTTGACCAGATGACAGTGGTGGTCTATGAGATCGAGACTGGACTCCTTACTAGCGAGGCAAGGTAAGCGGACGAGGCGGATGATGAAGCCAAGGACACGTAGCGGACACGCCTAGGAAGCCCGGACTTAAGTGCTGCCAGTCCTTCATCCCGGGGGTCCCAGATAAGGAATTAAGGTCCGCAGTGCCCTTACGGGAATCAAGCTTAGTGAAATAACGTACACGAACGTCCAACACCATTCTTCCTTGTCCACGTTGAACTGTATTGCTGTGAAAAAAATTCAAGGTCTTGTATGACATACGTTGCATCGGACAAGTACTGTCTCTCAGCGATGGCTGAGACAGTGTGTGGATCGGGACGGTGGCTCGTCGCTGAAAAGGGAGTGATATGGCGCTCGGCGGAATGCCCCGATCAAGTCAAAGCTGCAAGATAGAGAGAGAGAGAGAGAGAGAGAGGCGCAAGGCTGGCGGACGCAGATCTTACGGGTATATCCATAACTGGTTTGTACAACAGTACAACTCGTTGCAGTCATCGTGCGGCTGAAATCACCATATAGCCCCAAGGGGCGGCGGTAGTACGTGCATATTACGGACTTCTTGTTCTTGGCTGGAAGCCTCAAAATCAGAACGATATCTATATATACTTAGTAGCATGGCAATGACTACAGGCCGAACGCATAGGTCAACGAATCTCTGAGAGCAAGGTAGCGTTCTCGAGAAGCAGGCCATGGCGACCACAAGTACCGCATCACCGACGAGTACCACCCCTACGGACCACTGGCAAGTCATCGCCCAACGCAAACAAGACGCACGATCACATCTCCTTCCCAAAGAATGGCTCATCCCGCAAGCCGCTCTCGAGTCGTATATGTCCAGCCCAACAGCCAATGTCATCAACGTGCCCATCGAATGCGGGATCCTCACTGCACGTGAACTCGAAATCACAGGCTCCCACGACGCAGTCTCCCTGCTCGGCATGCTCAGGAGAGGTCCGGTCGAACGCGGCTATACCGCCGAAGAAGTCGCAACAGCATTCTGCAAACGCGCAGCCGTCGCTCAACAAGTCGTAAGAGCATCACCGCCCACTTAACCCCTTGTTTCTAATCCTTGCTCACCCCCGATTGCAGACAAACTGCCTAACGGAAATCTTCTTCACATCTGCCATCCAGCGTGCTCGACAGCTTGACGCCGACCGCGCCGCCAATCCCAACACACCGCTCCCACGACTCTGGGGTCTTCCCATTTCTTTGAAAGACTGCTTCCAGATCCCAGGAGTCGATTCGACGATCGGCCTGATCCACTTCGCCGAGAAGCCATGCAAAAGCCATTCCGCCCTGCCCAAACTCCTGCTCGACCTGGGCGCCCTGTTCTATTGCAAGACCAACGTCCCGCAGACCATGATGACAGCGGACTCGGACAACAACGTGTTCGGCCGAACTCTGAATCCTCACAACAAGCGCCTCACTGCGGGCGGAAGTTCAGGTGGTGAAGCAGCGCTGATCGCAATGCGTGGGAGTATCGTTGGTATCGGCACCGACATCGCAGGGAGTATCTACCGTATCCCAGCCCATTGCTGTGGTCTGTATGGTTTTAAGCCATCCGAGCGGGTTGCGCCGTATGCTGGACAACAGAATCCTGCGGCGCCAGTACATGCGGGAATTTTGCCTGTTGCGGGAACGTTGGCGACGAGTATGAGGAGTTGCGAGTTGATTATGCAGACGATCATGAGCCATGAGCCGTGGAAGGTCGATGTAAACTGTTTGCATATTCCGTGGCGAGGACTCAAGGCGCCCAAGGAAGGAAACTTGAGGATCGGTGTTGTCGAGGATGATGGGATGCTGACGGCAACATCGCCGATGAGACGGGCATTGTCAGAAGCACGGGAGAAGCTGGAGAAAGCAGGGATGGAGCTGGTGGACATCAAATTGCCGAATGTTGCAAGAGACATTGGCACAGCTTGGACCTCTTATTCTCTTGAAGGATGCAAGGTGAGCCAGGGTCGAATATTTACTGATCGAAGCTGACAATCACAGACTGTCCTGGATTACATCGCCGCGGCCGATGAACCCCTCGTGGAAGCCGTCAAGCGTATCGGTTTGGTCTGGATGCCAGCCAAATCACTGCACGACTTGTTCGCGTGGAATGTTGCCCGCGAAAACGCGGAGACCGCATACCGAAATCTCTGGCTCGAGAACAAACTCGATGCAATCCTCACTCCACTTGCACCGTACACTGCACCTCCCATCGATTGTTGGTCAGCAGTCGGACTTGCATTGTGGAACTTGGTGGATTATCCTTCCTGCATTATTCCAGTCGGGAAAGTCGAAGAACGAGACGTCGTCGACCATGCAGCCAAGTACGGTGAGAACGACGATAAAGTATACTCGATGTATACTGGACCGGAGAATTATAAGGATGCTCCAACAACGATTCAGCTCGTGGGAATGAAGCAGGAGGACGAGCGGCTGGCGGTGATTGCGGTAATTGTCGACAACATTTTGATTGCTTGATGAGCCTCTGCCGTTCATTTCGGCGTTGAGAATCCATAGAAAACCATGATGCCACGAGACAACGTCTCTCATCTGCTCGACAACCCTCTTGAACTCCGCTTCCTGACAACGCCCAAACCTCGGTGTTCACTTTCCATGCTGGTACCAATGCCAGAGTCGCCCTCAAAGGGTCTTCCACGGACTTCTTCGGCTCCATCTTCTTCATCCTCATCATCAGCTGCTTCGTCGGGTCCGAGGGGCTGTGTCAGGTGTTCCCCAGCCTCATCAGGCGCCGTATCCGTAGCAGGACGTCCGGGAAACCTCAGCGGCATCTGACCTGGCCGACTCGGAAATTGTGCTGCGGTATCTGACACATTCGACAGTGACAAGCCGTGTGTCGATGATTCCGTTTCGGCTTCCTCCTTCACTTTTGGCTTCTCTCCTGCGTCCCCTTCTTGCTTAATTGCACCCGCAGGATCTTCCTGCTTGATCCTCTTCCGTTCTTCGCTGGCATCTCTTTTAGCCCAGATCACCGTAATCGCCGCCCAAGCCAGACCCATGCTCGTTATGCTGATCGTATAAAACAAGGCCGTGAAAATGACAAAAGCAACCACCCGGTAATTGTAGATCCAATACCGCAGCCCCTGGAACTTGGCGCGAAAGGCCAATTTCGCATTATACACTTGCATGATACTGCTCGATTGCAACTCCAGTCTTGCATGGCTTGGTACGTTTCGTGATCCGCGTGGGAAGGAGATCATCTCGAACATTGGCACAACCAAATGAACAGCATCCAGGTCACGCCACCCGATGGCATGCCACGGCAAGTGCAGAAGCGTATGGCTGAGCGACAATATCGGCGAGGAATACGGGAGGATGGCCGGTCTTCGTGAATGCTTGTAGACATTGTCCGTCGTGATATTGCTTAACCAGGCCGACAACGGATCGAGGACGTTCCGCACATTGATCCCCGGTCCTAGCAAGGAGAGGTCAAGCATGAAATTGCCGGCCTCGAGGTTTGTAGGCGTCCTGGGCATATCTAATACCAGCTCCACATCGTATGCTTGCTGAGATATCAAGGCGGACGTGTCCAGCGCCGTCGTCGCGTACGGGTGTTGTTCTGGGCCATACTGCAAGTACAAGACGCGCTCAAGGTTGATCTGAGGGATGTATTTGTAATAGAAGAAGCCAAATGTCGTTGAGGATATCGTGAGGAGGATCGTAGAGGTAACCAGGAACAGGATCGTGCTCAGGTAGGCTTTGATCGCGGTGCGGGAGGTGAGGATGCGAACGGGTGCGAGGGCCAGAGACTGTCCAGGATTAGTTGCCAACACTCACGCGTGTATCGAAGAGCTTACCCAGCCTCGTTGGAAGAGTGAGTTGCGTGGCTCGCCATCGTCAAAGAAGGCTATCTGGTCTGCCATGGTCCGCAAATACCCATGTTTACTTTGGCCGAAACTGACCTGTCCAAAGTCCATTTCCGTTCCCAGACCTAAGCAGCGGCAACGTCACCGTGAGCTATAACAAAGCCACAATTGAGCTGTGGCTGTGCGGGCCCGCCTGTGCCACGCGAGCGGGAGCACGTGTTCCTGGGATCATATCACGTGACTTTACGGGAGAGTTCTCCGGCTTCTACAATGAGGTATTGTAGTTGTACCCCATCGTGCGCATATTCGTGTGGATCGCATCAGTGGTGGTGCAGTCAATTTGGAACTCAGGTCTTATTGAATGCCGAAGGTCATAATGGGACGTCTCAGACATGGTACACAGACATGGTACACAGACATGATACACAAGCATGGTCGAGCTACAACAATCACCTAGAAGTAGAGCACTAGTGAGCACTGCAGACATGAACGACATTGTATGATTAATGATTAATTGCTAAAATAGGGTATCTTTGAATTACGGATATGTCTCTACCGAGACCTTTCATTCCAGTTCATGCATAGAAGGAAGCCTTTCGCGTTCAGTTAGACCTCGCCATGAAGACCGCGAAACGACGCTCTGCCACAATCAATATCGCACAGGTCGCTGCCACAATGGTGCTTCTCTGACCGTCTCCTCATGCCAGACCAGTTTGTTCTTCTCATCCAACTCAGCATGCGCATCCGTGCTTTCAATCTTGGCCTCTCTGTTCTCTTGAACCAAAATCTTGCTCACACCAGCAGGGTCCTTGGCCAGCCAGACAACAGGTGCCGGGGAAGTGATGGCAGGATTGAGGTAGGCCTGTTCGTACTCCTCAGAGGTGTATGCCGGGATGTTGTGCTCGCCCTCTGCCGGTGCAATGCTTTTGTTTGCCTCGTAGAATTTGAGCAGCATTGGTTCAACTCGTCGGCTCAAGGCATTGAATGGCTTCTTCTTAGGTTGGGGCGCGTCGCCTTCATGCTTGACCATTTCGGGGAAGGAGTTGTCTCGGTTCGACGAGCCAGCTTCCATCTGGTCTTGCTTCATCTCGTGCTCGTCCATGATCTGCTCGACGACGGTCGTGCTGTACTTGTTCCCTTCCAACAGCTCCAATGGCATTGTTTGCTCGAGCGGCGCCAGAGCACGGTCGAGCATGAAGTTGAAGATGATGACAATGACCAAAAACACGATCATGATCGCTAATGGGCCAGCGCTGATGGCACTCTTGCTGCAGCCGATGGCGAACAGTCCAATAAGGCAGATCGCTGAGAGGTAGACGCCTGTCAAAAGTTGTTTTAGTGCTCTTGCATATCCCTCGCCTTTCAAGTCGGTTTTGTTGCCGAGCACGAACAGGAAGTTGTATCTGAACATAAGATAGAGCAAGCTAAATCCAATTGTGGCAAACCCTAGGATCAGCGGCGCAATGCAAGCGTAGGTGATTGCAATGACTCCGAGGAGGGTGAATTTAGGGTAAGTTGAGCCCCAACCCAAACCAGGGATGTTGAGATAGCGATTGTACTTCTTTCGTGGAGTCTTATCGAGGAGTTTGCCAATGAACGTGTACATCAACAATGGGACAATGTTGAGAAGTTGCAGGGCGGCTTGAGCAAGTCCGAAGAGAATGAAGTAGCTGATATAGAAGTTGGACGCCTTCGGCAGGTTAGTGGCCAGCAGAGTAGGTGCAGAGCCAGGGTTCTGGAGAATTTGAGTGGTCACGGATGAGGCAGCTATAAACGGTCAGTCCGACAATTCCTTGCTTTGGCCGTGGTAATGTACTCACCAGATGTGAAGGTCGTGATGAGGAAAACTTGCACGACTTGGAAACAGAAGTACCAGGTCTGAGTTCGGAGCTCGACGGCTGCCAACGTGGGTTCTCCAGCCTTTTTGGCAAGGAAACCGCAGAATATTGGAACCAAAGCCATCAGAACCGCAAGCAGGACAACAGGCAACAGACCAGTGACAACACCAAGTATCTCCTTGGGAATCTTATTGATGAAGCTGAGGAAGGGCACCTTGTTGGTCAAATAGTTGATGTTGGACAATGCACCCACGAAGGCGACAGGAATGGACCAAAATATGATCATGACCCAGATGATGACCGTTGCAATGAGCAACTTGATCTTGCGAGAAGATTTGCTAACACCCAGATTGTTCCAAATGACCTCGTCAGGTTGCACGCCGATATATCGTGGTGAGAATTGGTTCCTGGAGTCCTTACCAATGGATTGATAGGCGTAGTGTGCAGCAGACTGGTTTGAGAATTCAACAAATGCAGCAGGCACTTTGTTATGTTTCATGTCTAGGTGCTCGGTCTGCTGCTGTTGGACAAATCGGTCAAGTTCAGTAAGTGTTCCACGGGACCAGTTGATGGTATCAACCTTCTTCCACAGCTGCGGCATCAGACGGTGGTGGGGTCGCTTTTTGGCATCAATCCAGTGCAATGGATTCTGCTCGGTTGGCGAATCGGTAGATTGCTTCTTGAGAGTCTTCATGCGCAGTTTGTTGGCGTTCTTGATGACCTTCATTTCAGCCCCTTCAAGCTTGAGCGCGGTTTTGTTTTGTGTCTTGACATCATCCTCAAGCTTCTTGCAGTCGGTAGCAATCCAGATCTTGCGCACGTGTGGACCAAACATTTGGCGCAGCATCTTCTCGTCCTGGTATTCAAGCGGGAGGCCGAGGACCATAAGGGTGCGTGAGGAAAGTCGTTGAGCATGGGCAGCGGAGAGGAAATATGCTCTTCGCAGACCGATGAAGTTGATTCTCTCCCGAGCGACTAGGAGAACGACGAATCCCAAGAAGATGCACGCGACACCTGCATGAGCGAAGTACCGGTTGGGGTTTTCCACGTTGGACATGCTGAGAATGTCGAGTTGTTGTTGACCACCGCCGCCCGTTGCATTGACAGGGAATAGGACAGGCCAGGTAATGCAACAGCCGACAAAAGACATGACGATGAGGATCTTGAAGAAACGAAGCCAGAGGTATCCGTCGAGAGAGTTGTGTCGAAGTACATGGCTGTCAGGGAGGTTCGTGTAATTTCTGATAAGGGCAAAGAAACCAGTGTCCGACTTGGGAGTCCGCCATCCCTCCTGGAAGAGTACCTCGTTGGATCGAGGTCGATAGACACGCGAATAACGAGTTCGGAGGATGAGGAAAAGGGAAAAGGCGATTATGGCGATGACAAAAGTTGGAATCAAGGTCGAAAGGATGCCGGACGCAGAATTGGACCCCCCATTTCGATTACTGCCTGCTGACTAGAGGGAGTGTTAGCCATTTGGCCCATTGAAGGGAGTGTTTGGGCCTACCTGACGAGGGTACAGCATGTGAGTGAGAGTCGGCTCCATGATGGTTGTCAGTACCAGGGTTGTTGTTGACCGGGAGAGATGGAGAGATGGAGAGATTGAGAGGAAAGGAACAGGGCAAGCCTCTCTATTAGAGACGCCCTTATGGTGAAGAAGTGAATGCCAAACGCGGTGTGACGGGGAAGTGAATAATCTGGAGAAGGGATGTTTATTACTACTAGTACTGGCACGAACAAACAAAAACTGGCTTGCCGCACCCTTGATCGTGTCAAGCAAGGGCCTCCTTACGATGACGATGAGGAAATCCGGTTTTTCACGAGCTGGAATCCAATTTGATCTCACGAGTATGGGCAGAGTGGAAGGCGTTAGTAAATCGACTTGGCAGGCGTGGATAGCCACAGCAGTATGTGGCACTCGGCTTGCTACAAGGTGTTTTTCAGCTGGCAACTCGTCGAGAATGATGTCAAATTGCAGTGCGACGACAGCTGAAAAAGACTGTTGTCTCTGGGACGACACGCCACTTTGTGAGTGGCAGGCCATTGGTAGGTGATACGGTCTGTCACCGCCTGTGGGATCCCTGCCAGGCTGGTACAGGGTGACATCACCAAGCGGGTTACAGCTTGTAAAGCCCCTGTAGAGATCCAGTAAACCAATCAATACCGCCTATAACAGCCACTGCTGGGCGGTAGCTTTAGAGTACCAGGGTTAACCTGGCACGCCTGGGCACTGGGCACGCCTGGGCCATCATGCACTTGATCGTCACGCACGGATAGAGCCACACAAGCCACACCAATCTCAACATCTCCGCCAGCCCGGAATTGACAAGCGTCACTGCAGGGCATCTGATTCGACAATCGGGCCTCGCTTCAATTCTCGATCCTCTTGCCCAAATTATAGTTGACGCGCACACCAAACATCGGCACGTCAATCGAGGTATCGAGGTACTCATCACTGTAGTACTGAGAGGACTGTCACGGACTGCGTGACTGTGTACTATTCGGATCGTGGTCTAAATCCATCTACTCATCTTAACTCACTCCTACTTCCGCCACCTCAGTTCAGGCAATTTCAACGCCAGGCTGCTCGTCACCACACTGACACTGCTGGCGGCCATGGCCACACTGGCCCAGACCGGCCCTAGTCTCCATCCACCATGGTGGTGATCCGCCCCAATGGGGAAGAACACTCCCGCAGCCACTGGTACCAAACATAAATTGTAGACGGCGGCCCATGCAAAGTTGAGCTTGACACGCAAAAAGACTCGTTTGGCCAGCCTGACCAGCGACAGGATAGTCTTGAGGTCGGAGTTGAGTAAGATGAAAGACGCAGTAGTAATGGCCACATCCGATCCCGAAGAGAGGGCGATTGACACATCTGCAGCCGACAGTGCAGGAGTATCATTGGTTCCGTCACCAACAAACGCTATGATCTTACGCGCCGATTTCTTGGTCGGCCTCTCGGAATCAGACACGCCTTGCAGTTCGCGGATATAGGCTGCTTTGTCTTGTGGAAGTACACCGGCCCGTACATTCGCGATCTGGATGCCAAGCTGAGATGCAATCGCAAGAGCAGTGGTTCGATTATCTCCAGTACACATGTGCACGTCAAGTCCAGATTGGCGAAGTGATTGCAGGATGCCTGGTGCTTCGGCTCGGATGGGGTCGGCGATGGCAAAGACAGCCACGGGTTGGAACGATGACTGAGTAGTCGGGCCTTGTCCCGAGTTCTCTTGTATTGGCTTGATGGCAAAGATGGCAGTCGAACGACCCGAAGATTGATGCTTTTGCAGGATCTGATCGAGGTAGTAATCTTGCGTGACGACCTTGCTCTTCACCTTTGTTGGTGGCAACGCCGCATCGAACGACGACCCAGAGAGATCAATGGACTCCAGCAGTCGTTCATTGCCGATCGCCGCCTCGAATCGTCTCACGGTTGTATCCATCTTGACAGTAAATCGTCCCGCCATACCTTGTCCAGGCATCTCCTTGATTTCCTCAATCTGTACATCCAAACCGGCCGATTCCTGTGCACAATATTCTGCAACTGCTTTAGCAATCGGGTGAGTGCTCGACTCTTCCAGTATACGAGACGCCGCCATGATTATCCTTTGGTCCACGTTTGATTCGTCCTTCTCCTTTTGGCGAAGCAGCTCAAAATCGGTCACCTTCATATGGCCTTCCGTCAAAGTACCGGTCTTATCAAAGACAATCACGTCCAGTTTCGAGGCTTCCTGGAATGCCTCTCCGCCTCCTTGAACGAGAATACCATGTTTGGCAGCAAGTCCGCCTCCGACAAAGAGTGCAGTAGGAGCTGCCAAACCAATGCCACAGGGACAGGCCACCACGAAGACAGCGATTGCAAATTCGAGAGACCAGAATGGCCATCCGCCTTTTTGGACATCCATCCAGGCCCGTGGCAATTTTCCAGATGTCCCCAGGCCCAACCAGATAACCCAGGTAGCAATAGCAATCAGCGTAATGACAGGCACAAAATACCCTGTGATGATATCGGCAATTCGTTCGATGGGTGCTCGTTTCGCCTGGCCTTCGCGAACAACGTTGACAATCTGATCCAGCATAGATGTGCCACCCACCTGTGTGACTTGGATCCGCACTGGATCTGAGACGTTGACGGAACCAGTGTATACTTCTTCGCCGTATGACTTCTTGACAGGTTTGGATTCTCCTGTTAGGGAACTTTCGTCGAAAAGAAACGTGCCCGGCTGCTGAATGACACCATCAGTGGGTGGCGATGCTCCATGAGGAATCTGGACGATGTCACCAGCTTCCAATTGATCAACGGGGATTGCACGCATATTGGTCTGCGAGTGTCCTTCAATTTTTGGCGTGGCGTTCTCTACAAGCAGCGCGTCTGAAGGTCGTAGCTTGCTCAGCATGGCGACAGCATCGCCGGTCTTGGCTTTACTGTATGCTTCCAAAAAGCGGCCGATCAGGATGAAAAAGGTCAGAAAGGTAACTGTGTCAAAGTAGGTGTTGGAAGAATCGTGCTGGCTCATGTTTCTGGAACTTGTCGCATCCATGATAAGGACAGCCAGAGACGAGAAGTAGGCCACCGACGCTCCGGCGCTGATCAGCAGGTTCATGCTCCCAAAACGGTAGAACCGACGTAGGATAGGCACTTTGCTCTTCCGTCTCCAGATAGACCTAATTTCTTTCGCAGCCCTGGTATGGAAAATGTCCGTACCAAAAAACATGACTGGAGTGGTCATGAAGAACAACGCCCATTCTATGCGCATTGCGTTCCCTGCAATTATGGGTTCTTCCCACCATTGCCTCGTCGCATTGGACTTGGGCACAAGGCTCATATACACTACTCCGATGATCAAGGTAGGAATCGCGATAATTCCCGTGAACATCAGCCTGAGTAGAATACCCTTTTGCTCGTGCCGTTGCATTCGACGTGATCGTTCCTCTAATGTAGGAGGATGATACACGCCGGCTTTCAACGCTTCATCAGAGGCATTGATGGTTGAGATGAAATTGCGGATGGTAAGGTCGGGAGGCGAAGGTCGATAGACAATTGTGATAAGGGGGTCTCGAAGGGTCGGTGTCTGAGTGATGGTGTATGTTGTGCCACTCGCAGAGGAGAGCCCAGCCTGCAAGGCAGACACAACATTGCTGGGGCAAAGCTCGCAGTACATCCCCTCGATTTTAATCTGCACTGTTCTCTCGGACACCTTGGGTCCAGCAGCAGCGCTGGTGGGTTCTAGATTCACTACAGTAGCATCGTAGCCCAGATCATCAATCTTCTGCAATATTGCATCGAGATTGTGCTTGTCCGCGAAGACAACGTCGCCACGGTTGCCGACCAAGTCAACATTGACCGACCGCACGAATGGTAATTCTTTGACTCCTCTAGAAATGGTCCCAACACAGCTTCCACAAAACATACCCTCAATGCTCAAGATGACCTTGTATTCTTCGCTTTCCGTAGTTGATGTAATCTTGTCTCGAACCAGTGGGGCCACATCATCAATGAAAGCTTCGTAGCCAACATCTTCAATAGCTTCGACGATTCTTTCAGAGTTGTGTTTGGTTCCCGAAAACACCACCCTTGCATTATTGGTCATCAGACTGACATCGGCAGATTGTACAAAGTCAAGGTTCTTCAATTCCTTTGATATGGTACTGGTGCATGAAGCGCAAGTCATCCCTCCGATGGCCACTTTTGCAACGTATTGGCCGTGCTCTTGACCATTATCGGAACCGTCAACGTTGATCACGGCGGGTTGATCTTGCACCAGAGTGTCATCGGATCTTGCAGTATCAGTGTCCTTCGGCTTGGTCTTGCCGGTGTCCATGCGGCGTTGTCGGCTGAGTGCAGCCCAGGACCGTTTCTTCGTAGAACTCCGCTCTCTTTTGCTTTGACATGCTTTGCAATTCTCGATGTGCTTGCGTTGGGCTCGAGACATGAACCATTTCGATCGTGAGACAGAAGCATCGGTAGGGGTTGGTGACACATCGTAGGCATGGGTTTCGACACCACCTTCGCCGAGAGTGCTAACATGCTGAACCTCGAAAGCCGCCTTGAGCAGCTCTTTGTTGACAACGTCCTGCGTTTTGTCATGCGCGTGTTGGACACGAATTGTCTGGTCAATCAGTGAAACCTGAACCGATTGGACGTCGGGAACGTCGCGTAGGACATCTTGGGCATAGGTAACACAGGATGGGCAGTGGATGTTTGACACTAAGAATGTCGAGGTGAAGGTCATGGCGCCGGTCATGATGAGAATACGAAAGGACCAAAGATCGCAGGGCAAGCAAGGCTCTATTTGTTTCTGGGCTGCTGGAAAGCACTGCAGATGTCAGAGCGGAAAGGATGTAGGAAGAGAATGGAAATGGGAGACAATCAGGTCGCTATTTCATAACTTGAGGATTGCGCAACTTGTGCGTAGAGTGCTCTACACACTCTCTCTCATTTGATAAGACCAAATGCAGATGGAATCATGGCGAATTGATAGCGAGTCTAGACGATGCGCGTTTTGTGCGTCAAAAGTGACACCATGAGCAGGAAAGGAAGCGAGGCAACTCGCTTAAGTTTGTCACCACCGGGAAATTTACCGGATTACCTAAGCATGCATCTAGTCACGTGTCGCGACCTCCTTCTGCATTTCGGGTCTGCATCATCCAAATTTCAACAATTATCGGCGTCTGCAACACACACCTATCACTCGTACTTCGAATGGCATTCGTCACTCGCCCCAGCGAACCATGAGAAATTTCCTGCTGTGTCACCACCCCTGTATCCGCTGAAGTATTGACAAGGCTGCGAGTGGGAGCACAGCACATTGGCATTTGTGCCTGGTCCCCCCAATCAGACTTCCGAACCACAACCTCAAGAGCCAGGAATCTGTCATGGCTACCCCACCAGAAAACGCAAGCTCTACCTCGCATGACAGGGACATTGGCAGTGTGGTCGACAACAGCATAGAAATAATCCACTCAGAGAGACCGCATTTCAACATATTTCCATCTGCACCTCCACTTACCTTCAGCACAACGGACCAGAGCGTCCAGAATGCATCAATAACGGCGCAGCACCCCAGCTCCAATCGGAGGCCGTCAGATGACTCCTCGAATTCCCAGTCAGTTGGCGGACCGCGAAGAGGATCTTTCCCTGATATCCTGCCCCATGGCCATACTATACCTCCTCTCATCGACGCAAGAGTGACAGCCTCGAGCGGAGGAGCATCTGGTGCACAAATCAGTGGGCCACCGGTTTACAAGCTCGATAAGGACGACTTGCAAACCGATAGCGACCCCGATTTTCGTTATTCGACAGGTATGTTAGGCATGGCACCTACCAGCGCCTCCAATCCCCCGGCACAAAACCAAAACGACGATTCCACCATTACTGTTGCAAGTCAGTCGGCTATCCCTGCCGATCACTCAAATTCGCCCAGCGCTTCAGAAACTGCTTCCAAACCTTCGTCTTCTCGAAGAAACAAACAATACCTCCTCTCAAACGGGGCGGTGGTGTCAGGCAAAGGACTGGGAAGAGGAAGGCCGGGCGTGAAACGCGGACCTAGAAACCTAAAGTATCAGATGACTGAAGACGGTTCACAACAGGCTGCCGTGGATACCTCCGATGACATTGTCAAGCCTCCGAACAAGAAGCGTAAGAGTGGTGATTCAGATATCATCAAGACGCGGTCGTCAACTTCCCGATCTGTTACCGCCGAGTCTCGCGGGTCATCGGAAGAATACAACCCCACTGGACAGACAAGGTCGGGACGACAGATACAAAAGCCCTTCTTGCCTTTGACAAACACCAATACTGCCAGCGCGAGTCCGAGCAAAGCGTCGCGAGCAGGATCGAACCATACTTCCACGCCGTCATCTACCATCAAAACGCACCCCAAGATCAAAAGGCGAATTTACCGTGGTCGAGAGCAATTTGCCCTCTGCGAGCATTGCTTACGTGGGCATGGCCCACCAGGCAATGTCATTGTCTTCTGTGATGCGTGCAACAAATGCTGGCATCAACGTTGTCATGATCCTCAAATATCAAAACAGACAGTATCAGATACAAAAGCCGACTGGTTCTGTGCTGACTGTGACCGAATTCTGCATGGGAAGAAGGCGAAGAAACCTAACAAGTCGGAAGCAGGCCCACCAGCAGCTTCTGCTCCTGTTGCCCCTGTTACCCCTGTCGCACCGGTCTACGCGGGCCCACGTGTTGGTGGTAGATTCATGCCTCCAACTCAGAAGCTTGCCTATTTGAACACTTTATCCAAAGAAAACATGGTGTCACTCCTTATGCAAGCATCAGATCTGGCTCCGGACCTTCCCCTATTCCAGACACTTGTGGCACCGCCTCAGCCACCAAAACTTTCACCAGCCCAGTTCACTTCCACATATGTCACACCAGTCACGAACCCTCCTGCTTTTCTTGAGGCAGATGCTGGTGAGGCAGTCGATGAAGGCTACGACGGTCACTATGACGAACATGCGGCTTTGTACCCCAAGACTGGACAGGGAATACAACTGCCACCAGAGAGAGAAGACTTGCACATACTGTTAGAAGGCAAAACCAGCAGGACTTTTAGTCATTGGGTTCGCGGAATGCCAGGAAAGGAATACAGTGGAAGTGGAAATATCCCAACCCGTCGCTGAAGTCGAACATCGCAGATGCCAACTTGCATGTGTTGTGCTCTCTCAATACCTGGGCTGCATATACGGTTACTGCATCCCTCTGGACATTTGCCAGGTTCTTCTCGTCGGCTCAATTCATACTGTCGGATGATTGTTTTTCCAGGCTCCTCGGCAAAGTTGCTTACTTTACTCTCCTTTGTTCACTCAGTCGACCAGCCCTCGCAACCTTTGTCAGTTAATCTCAACTTTACGAAAGTGAATATACTCTGAAAATGCCGATGGAGTTATGGTTCCATCCTGGCATGATCAACGGAAGTCCTTGCCTGTCCTTGCCTGCGGCCGACGATGGTACAAGGGGAGGGGAACTAGCGAAATACAATGGCCGTGAAAGATGGTGCGGCGCATTTCGAGGTAGGGAGCAAGGATGAGTTACAGGATTATCAGCATGAAGACAGGATTATCAGCATGAAGAACAGCGAGAAGGAAGACCTCCTACCCATGATTGGTGTATAACTTCTACCAAAGAAGTTATCTTCGTGGTGATTCACTCTGGTGGTGGCAGGAATGACTTTGGAAGAAGATGTTTGATCCACAAAGTGGACAGTGCAAAGGGATTGAATGTTGGGTGACAATGATGGGTCTACCTACCGTATTCAATAGTGATTCTACAAGATCTTGTCTGCCTGTCTCGCCAAGAAGCATGTCCAATGTCACTCACAGGGCCACATTGACGTCGCGACAATTTCATCCTGCTCCCGAATCTTTCACACACAATTCCCTGCCGCATGCTAACCTTCAACATGGCGACGTTGAGAGGTCGACGTCCATCCAGTCCAGGGGACCAGGTGTTGTACGACTATCATATTCACACCCTCCAGTCGCGTCCCCGTCCTCATCTCACGTTCACCGATGAACCTCCCAATGAACAGTCAGTTGGTGGTCAACGCCACGACAATGACAGAGAAGACTACAGAAAAATGAAAATCCTCCCGACCATTGATGAGATCCTGGCAGTGGACAGTCCTATCTATATGCCAAAGAAAGACTTGCGATGGGCGCACCCTCTTCCGACAGGGCCAGGTCGACATCTCGATTCACTTTTCCGTCAACTGCGCTGCGACAGCTTTGAGAGCATTCGTGATATCTGCTACACTGCAGCACAGCTTGTTTTCTTGAATGTCAACCCTACCGGACAGCCTCATCCCATCGACCGCACCCAGAATCGCCATGAAACAGTGGCTGGCAACAGATTCTTCCTATACCGCGATGTCAACGTTGAAGAGCTCCTTGCTCATGAGCACAAAGCAATGCTGGTTCGCACAAGCTATCATTGCCCATCTTTCATGAGAGGGCACAAGCTCTACCACTCTAGTCGGTTCCAAGAAGGCATGCTCGTCGCCTTACTTCAACTTAATCACATGACAAATGAACTGTCTGTCTTTTTTCTTGGAGTCAGCTTGTCTCAATCCACGTTCTCCATGGACAGTTCCAATGGCGGCGGTCAACGTGCAGCTGTCCAGCTGGCTTTCTTGCCAACGACAACACGCCAGGAAATCCTTCAACTTAGCCGTCATGCGCTCGGCCTTTGTGCTGAGAGTCAATTGGCCCTTGTTGAATTCCCAAAAGTACTCTTCGCTGGGTTCTACAATTGCCTAAAGAGACTGCAGGAAATGAAAGAGACGGACTTCGCATTTCGGACATACATCGCACCGGAGATGCAGCAGGAAGAAGCATTCCTAGCAATGCAGCAGAACCATCTGAATGGACGACCACCTATCGTCGACTGCCCTCCTCCTGTACATGCACGAGCACCTGGATTCAAGTACGATCTCAGCACCGTTCTTTCACCTACAAGCCGCGTCCGGTCAATGTCGGTTGATGAATTGGCTCGACCATCTTCAATTGACATTCTGCAGCGGGAAACAACACTCGACGAGGGTCAAGCGATTGCCTTCAGAGACAGTCTTCTCCGAGAGTTTGCTTTCACACAAGGCCCCCCTGGCTGCGGCAAGACGTTCCTGGGAGTCCAACTGGCTAAAGCCCTACTCCAATCACGGCCTACGCCAAAACCTATCCTCCTGGTGTGCTTGACGAATCATGCGCTCGATAGCTTCCTTGAGGATCTTCGTGATGCTGGGGTGACAGGTCTGGTCCGCATCGGGGGAGGCAGCAAAGAGGAGTGGACCAACAGTATCAATCTCAAGTCTTTGAAGCGGAAAACCAGACTGAGCAAAGAAGATGGGTTCACCATGAGCACCAACATTACGCGCAAGAAAGAGACGTTCGCAGACTTGGATATAATGTGCAAAGGTATCGTCCATTCCCAAGCTTTTTCTGAACATTAGCTGACGGTCTCAAGCGGTTTCGTCGAAACTTCACACTCGAAATCTACCCTGGCAATACGTTGAAGACATCCTCTTCGAGAAATATCCCGAGCATCATGCTCAACTTTCGACGAATGCACCGTCCGTTCACGCAAAGGCGTTCACCTTTGAATACTGGTCAGGAGGTGGAGACTTGGAGAGTATTCGAGACCTCCATGTCGAGCTCGCCACCAGACTAAATGAGGTATCACTGGAGCGGTCTAAGACCCCCTCTGGGAACGTCGACGACATACTCATGGATATATCATATTTTGCGAAGAAGCAGAGCCATGCGGCAGGTGAAAACAGCCTCTGGAGCTTACCCATCTCAGACCGCCAACGTCTACTACGACAATGGGACAGTGAGGTGGACAGAGAGCGGTTTGCAGCCAAACTTACTGCGCTGTACTTCGAGTTCCAAGACACTGATTGTGCAATCAAGGCGCTAAACAGCGAGCGCGAAATCAGCATCTTGGAAGGTCACAATGTCATCGGCATGACAACTACGGCCTGCGCCACGAGATGGGAGCAACTGCTATGCATTGGCATTGAGACAACATTATGCGAAGAAGCTGCAGAAGTCATGGAAGCGCACACTCTCTGCTCACTACTTCCCACCACCAAACACGCTATTTTAATTGGTGATCCTTTGCAACTCCGGCCCGAGACGAACGAGCAGATGCTCACCCTTGAGACACGAGTTGGAATGGAGTACCGTTTGGACGAGTCGCTGCTCGAACGACTGATGCTCCCCAGAGATCCGTCAGCCTCCGCAGTACCGGTCAGTCAGTTGAACATCCAACGCCGCATGCATCCAGAAATCGCCAACATTACCCGAATCACATATCCTTACTTAAGGGATCATGAGTCGACACTAGATCGTTTGCCAACGCATGGGCTCGTGCACAGAATGTTCTGGTGGGACCATCGGATTCCCGAGATGGACGCCGACGACTTGAAGTCCCACGTAAATCTCTATGAGGTTGAGATGGTTGCCGGGCTTGTGAACTATCTGTTGCGTGGCGGTGCGTATGATCAAGGAGACATTGCAATCTTGACACCCTACTGCGGTCAGCTCTCGAAGCTTCATGAGCGTTTGTCGGCGACCTGTGACATCTGGCTTAGCGAGAAAGATCGCGAATTGCTCCTTGATGAATCACTGGTGGCTCTGGGTGCAGAGGGAAGGGGCACCAAGGATGAAGTTCCGATGTCTGATATGCTACGGATGGCCACCGTCGACAATTTTCAGGGTGAAGAAGCAAGAGTCATCATCCTCAGCACTGTGAGAAGTGGTGGCTCAGCAGGATTCCTGAAGACCATCAATCGAATCAACGTGGCCTGCAGCAGAGCTCGAGACGGCTTCTACACCATTGGTAACTCTCAAACCCTCTCCCAAGTTCCTATGTGGAGACAAGTCATGTTGGCATTCAATGGCAGGATCGGAGCATCGCTTCAGACTTGCTGCAGTGTTCACCACGAGCATCATCACGCTGTAGAGCAACCGTCCGACTTTGAGAGCGTACCGGTCTGCTCAGCTGTTTGTGGTCAGACGTTGCCATGTGGTCATGAGTGTCCTGAGACATGCCACCCTCCTCAGCTGCATTCACGCATCGCCTGCCCAGAACAGTGTAACAAAGTCTTCCCATGTGGCCACCCATGCTCCAGACTCTGCTACCAGGACTGTGGAACTTGCCAACTCTCCATTAATGGCATCACCCTTGCTTGTGGACATCCAGGCCAGACTCTTTGTTCAGGGGAAACGTCAAAATGCGAAGTTGTCGTGCCTCACAGACTACTGGACTGCGGCCACACCCTTGACGTTATTTGTGGGGAGGATCCGGAACGCAAGATTTCTTGCACAGCTGCGTGCCCAGAGATTCTGCCCTGTGGTCATCAATGTCCAGCCCTTTGCGGTGCTTGCAAACAGAAGAAGAGCCATAGAGCATGCTCGGTAAAGTGCGGGAAGCCAATAGCTTGTGGTCATCCCTGCAAAGAATTCTGCCATCAAGGCAGACCTTGTTCACCCTTTTGTTCTGAGCCTTGTTCAGAGTCTTGCGAACATGGACCTTGCAAGAATCGATGTTCTGATATCTGCGACCCTTGCCTCAAATTGGCGGGACCTGGATGTGATCATCAGTGTTCGTCAGATACCTTGTGCTGTCTACCCAACACATCTCTACCCTGTTGTTTGCCTTGTCCTGAAGGTTGGCTGCCCTGTCTGTCTTTCCGAATGTTCTTGCTAACACAACTCCAGGCTTGAAGTGCGGTCATGCTTGCCCTTCTCTCCATGGCGAGGTCTGCCCTCCATCGGAGCTGTGTCCAACTTGTGCTTCTGGCTCGCCACCAAATAAAGCCATGCTTTATCTGCCTGACTGCGGCCATCTAGTGGATATTGATGAGCTGGACTGGCTCAATCTCAGATCAGTCTATGAGCTTGCGCCGGATGGCTCCGTCCGATCAATCAATTCCGCCATCATGCCAGCTGACCTCCAGGCACCGAAGTGTCGTTGTGGCGTGCCTTGCGCTAAGACCCGTCGTTACATGAATGTTGCCAAACTTGTCGACTTTCAAAACACTCTTGATCGACTTGTTGCAAAAATGGGCCGCAAGATGCACAAGTATGCCACTGCGATTGATGTCGTCGGAAGGAAGTTGGACGAGACATTTGATCCACTTGTTGGGGACATTCGACCAAATCCTTTGGCTACCAAAACGAACACCGGTCTCATCCTGCGTCGATATCGGGAAATTCTTGATGTGCAGAAGGATATTGTCAAGCACCGTCAGGAGGTGATCGACTGTATCCAATCTCAGATCGCAAAGGCGCATGATGCGTTTCCCAACATTGCCAGATCCTACGACTTGAAGTTTCACTCTCATTTCGATGCACTGGAGTATCGTGTTATTGGCATTCGTATCCAAGACACAGTACGGATGGCAAATCATCTCTTGGGTCTTCAAGATCCATCCTTCGGTGTTCAGAGACAGGGCATGAAGATGCTGGAGTACGTGCACAAAGAGTCATTGGCGCGTGTCGACCACTGTCAAAACGCCTTGAACAACGACCGCGTCAAGACCAGCCCTATGATCGACGCTGAAATCCGGTTGCATCAAGTTCAGTTCAGTCTCTTCGCAAAGGCTACCAAAAGCAAGTTATCAGCCCTCGGTACTACAGTGGAGGGAGCAGTCTCAGCGACCGATGACACGGCGATCAAGGGCAAGTTGGATGAAGTCATGGAAATATGCGAGCACTACCCTGATACTCACAAGCTCTTAATGGACACTACAGCCGAGTTCATACAGGCGATCGATCGTGCAGATGTCATGGAAGACACCATCTGTATCCCGAAGGTCAAGAGTCGTGGCGTGCGCGAGATCGAGAAGCTCTGGGCCCAACACGAAGTCGGCTCCCTGAAGGTGTGTGCGAAGTCGCATGTGTATTCGACGAAGACTTTCCCCCAGGGTTGTCCGGAATGTGGAAGGAAGGTGATGACGGATCGCGAACTCTATCAAAAGTCCTCGAAACACTTGTTTGAGGATCGGTTCCTTACGGCAATGCGGGCAAGAGGCGGCTCGGCGCAACCTTTACCTCCTGCTGAGCCTGAGAAGAAATTGACCAATGAGGAGAAATTCCTGGAGGCTATGAAAAAGATTGGTAAGAAGTGAATGCATGTATCGGTGGTCACTGGTTGTCGTCGCTCGTCACGTCGCAGGTTGAGCAACAAGGAAGGCTAGAGACGTAGTTCGCTGTCCAACCATAAATTGATCATGCTCCCTTTCTTCCCGTGGACTTCCTAGCGTACTTTATCGAATTTATGGTGTCTGTGATGGGGCCATCTTGATGATCTTGCGCGAAGAGCATGTAGCCCCTATCCTATGTCCGGCCTCGAAATCGACATGCAAACCAGCAATACAGGTGCAAGTTCGGGGAGCAATATCCACCAGAATTTCTCTTCCCGTAGGTGTGTTTATGCTTTAGCTGATTTTCTTGATTGACACTCCATGGCCACTGGTATCTCTTCCTGTAGGCCGACGTCTTGGAAGACAAGTTTAAACTGTTGTCATTGAACGTGGTGAGCTCACTTCTGCTCCATCACATCCTTCTCAACAATCCTCCCCAATGCTCTTTCGGCACCACTAGGCCTGCGCCCGACGGCAAGACTGGCACTCCCTCTTGTTGTACTCGCCAAACTTGTCCTTCGCGAGCGTAGAGAGCCTCCTGTTTCTGGGTCCTTGACACTGACACTGACACTATTTCCCCTTTTCGCAGCTTGGACCAGCTCCGGATGCTCCTCCTTGAGCAGGGCGAAATTCTTCTCGGCTTCCCAGTTCCAGATGCTGTCGCACGCGAAGACCAGGTCCATCTCCTCGAGGGTGCGTTGGTTGGTCTCCGGGTACAGCGCCCACACGACGAGGATGCTCAGCGCATTCACCGCACCGAAGATGTACAGCGTCTTCTCATTGAGGCGCTTGAAGATCGTTGGGAGAAGTAGGACGCACCAGCCGTTGCCTGGTTATCGTGTGATTGTGAAGTTAGAATGGCATGTTCTTCTTTTTCTTGGCGAGACAGCAGTGAATTCAGTGATCTTCAGGTCACATCATGGTCTTGGCGAGACAAGTGATCTCCACAGGGAATAGGGAAGTGAGGTGAGAGGACTTACCTATCGACCAACCCACAACTCCCCATGCATTCCCACGAGCTCTGATCTGTAAGGGAAAGATCTCCGCTGGATAGAGCCATGGGACAGTAAGCCAAGACGCACCGAACGTGGCAGTATATAGGAACACCCAAAACGTCGCTGCAGCCCCGAGACTGGTCTTGGTATGTTCATCGGATGCGTTGATGGTGGCGCGCGCAAGTCCCCCAGCGGCAAAACAGCAGATTCCTTGACCGACCGCGCCCCAATATAACGTCCACCGTCGGCCGATGCGGTCGAGCGTAAAGACGCAGATCAGCGTTGCAAACATGTACGTGATATCATTGAGACCGCTGACCCAAAGCCGATCTTTGGCTTTGATGCCCGCAATGGTAAAGATTTCGGGCCCATAGATGGTGATGCCTGCTATGCCTATCCACTCCTGAAGGATCTGAAGCCAAATAACAAGCTGAACACGACGTGCGGTGTGTAGTTTGCCGGAGCCGATGCCGAAGAACATGCTGAAATAGCTGTTCTGTTTCGACGTCTCCACTTCCAGAGCGCTGACGTTCCGAATATCTTGGAACTCGGCTTCGGCTTGTTCCCGCTCTTCTTCACTTTCATCACCACGGAGGCGACCGAGAATGTATCGCGCTTCCTTCTCTCGACCCATCTTGACGAGCCAGCGCGGAGACTCAGGCATAAACCAAACGACGATGAGCAGGCCGATCAATGGGACGATCTGGAACGCAATTGGGAACCGCCAGATGAACGGAGAGGTTCCGTCTCCGTAATGTGAGGTGCCGTACTCGATCCAATACGCCACGACCACACCGAGAATGTTCAAGGTGAACTCGATGGACACGAATTGGCCACGCGAAGTGTAAGCCGCCGTCTCGGTGGCCCAGACCGGGGTGATCGCGTTCAAGATGCCTGTCCCGATCCCGTTCAGCACACGAGCGCAGAACATCCAATTTGCACTTTGCGCGGAGCATTGAAGGGTTGCGCCGACAATCGCCCAGGCTGCGGCGATACCGATGGTCGTGATACGGCCGTATCTGTCGCCTAGCCAGCCACCCAGGAAGGCCCCGAACAGCGTACCCGGGAGGTAGTAAACGCAAACCTGGTATTTCTGTCAGTATCAGGTGTCGAGGAGTGGCAGCCAGATGTGCGCCCTACAATCCCTCCCTGTAAGAGACTTTTGTCGACCTTGACCAGACCTGCTTCGGCATCCCAATGGCCAAAGCCCATGAGTTCGGCATAGTTTCGTGTGGTGTTGACACCTCCCTGGAGATCATTAGAAAACTTCTTTCGATAAAAAGCGACAAAACAATATCTCGTCAGTACGGAATTGATCACAGGCTTTGCGGCAAACCCTCATCATAACTTACCATCACACCCTGGTCATAACCGAAGAAGAAGATGGACAGGCCGGCCACAGCATTGACGGCGATGAGCAGTGAACGTTTCTGCAGTCTGTGGGCGGCATTGTACTTGTTCACGCTGGCATGAAATTTCTCCATGACGCCGGCGAAAATTGGCCCTGTTGTCGGGATATGTCGTCAGGAACAGAGAGACTGCCTGCCATGGGGGGTTCTGCCTGCTTTATACCACTCGCCTACCACTGGCAATGGGAGCGGGTTTGGCTTACCATGCTCGGAGATGATCGACTTCCCCAGCATGGGATCTGCAAGTAGGGTTACTGGGGAACGGCTAGCTGTGTAAATTTCCTGTTGCAGATTTTTGCCGGTGGGCTATATGCAATGTTATGCATTTGGGAATCGGTAGGTTGCACAGACTGTGACTATCAAGCTCGTGCCAGCTCTAGAGACATGCGTGTCTGTAGACACGATCCCAGGTCGCCAGGTCATCATAACAGCGAGATGGCAAATATGGTCGGGATACGCAGGGAATTCCGCCGGGATAAAGACCGATCAAGACGTTGTGGACGGTGATGGGCAGGCGAGGCAGGGTAGTTTATATCACCTGACCCATGCATACCCATGTCGGGTATGACGCCAAACAGTGATCATGCATGATCGATCTGCAAAACTATGCAACAAAGATATCGATGATTGGGCTTTCCAAAAGCCGAAGCTCAACCAAGACCAAAGCTTTTTTCTCAAGTATCCATCAAGGTGACACTGGTGGCTTATTGAAGCAGAAGTATGGCGTAAAGTGAGGAGTGCCCTTGTTTGTCCTGTATGGATCAGGAGGTAAAAGATCAGATCAAAAGGGGAAGCTGGTGACCACCGTCTTCGTCAAGACACTGGTAGATGGCTCTTCACCGCTGCCGATCTCTGACACCTATCAAAGACCATTTCGGGACACCAATACATCGGCAAAGCGGTGTCTCCGTCGGCCAATTGTCGCATGATCTGGTCGATCAGAAGTTGACCTGGAAGCGAGGATGAGTCCTGAGCCGAGCTCCGAATCGCATGAAAACGAACGGCAAAGGCACCATGGCGAGAGCGATAAATGCCAATACCGAGTTTCCCCATCCCAAGCCCAGATTGGAATACAATGGACGACCCGCCAATGGCAAGAAAGCTCCCACCAGCGACCTAACCACAGTGTTTGCAGCGGTCACCGAGGCGGCATATAGGGGATAGCAGTCAACGAGGTATGTCTGAACCGCGAGCTTGGAAAATTGTTAGCATGATTTACGCCAGAGAAAGGATTGTTTCAACTCACGAATATTCCAAGCAGTCCGAGGCCCACCCATCCTGTGCCGATAATGGGCATGATCCAGTGAATCTGTTTCTCCGCTGACCATCCGTACCAGAATAGGCCTGTTGGGATACAAATGGCGGCTGGTATTAAGCCTTCCAATCTGATCTCCGGCGACACGTCTCCTTTTGCTTTCTTTTTCTGAATCCGCTTGTCACTGGTTGCGCCGAAAAGCCCCAGTCCGATGAACATTCCCACACCAATTCCGAGATATGAGAGGCCCGCCAGTCCGGTGGAGAAGTGATAGACACTCTCATAAATCTCCGTGATGGTGGTGAAAAGGAGGTAGAGATAGCCATAGATGATGGATATATACACCTATTTTGGTCAGTCTCAAGGCCCTACTTTGCTGAATCGACATACCACAAAGACGAAGACAACGGGCGACATGAAAAACATCCTGGTCGGACGGATGAATGCCTTTGCCATAGCTGTGCGTGGGGAGTCTCCTGTCGACATTCTTGATCGATATTGTTGGTTTCCGGTAGACTTCCGAAGACGAGCAGCCTTTCTTTCAAGAATGACCGGAGCATACGTTTCCCTCATGAACAAGAAGCATGCAACCGTAACTACACCTCCCTGAAACCCCGTCAGTACTGGAGCAGAGCTCGATTGTATGGGCTTACTGCAATGGCAATGACCCAGAATACCCACCGCCAACCAACATCCTCTGCCAGAAAGGCACCGGCGACAGGTCCTAGGCCACGGTAAGTCTATCGAACGCATAGGGAAGAGTTGCGACTCACCCGCCACAGGACCAATCAGTGGCCCAATCGAAAACATGGCCATCTTCGAACCACGTTTTTCTCGTGGGTACAAGTCGGCCACGCTCCCACCACCAAGCACTAGAGGCGCTGCACCAGCTGACCCTGCCAGGAAGCGGAATCCAATCAAGCTGCCCAGGGACGGTGCAACAGCACAAGCAATGGTGAAGATGATGAAGAGCACATTCGTAGTGAGGTAGATGAGTAGTCGGCCGTAAAGTTCAGATAGTGGAGCGAACACCAAAGGCCCGAAAGAATAGCCCACCAAGTATATTGAGACGGCGAAGGTCGCATAGAATATGCTGGAGCTGTGAAAGTCCTCCATCACCAGAGGGATGCCGGGCGCGAACATGGAAGAAGCCAGAGGGCTTGGTAAGGTCAGCTGGTAGCCATGACAAGGTCATCGAAGAGAACATACGTGACGAATGTCAGGCATGACAAACAAGCGATATTGATGCCTTTGAGTTTAGAAGGCCAGTTCAGGGGATTTGCTGGATCATCGTCACCGTCCCAGTCGACAACGAAGTCATCGGTTGCAGGAACTTCCTCGACTGTTTTGGCTTCGTCGGCCATATTGAGCGCGCAACAGGGCGGTGTCCGTATGCGCTGTATGTGCTGAACGTCAACTCATGGCTTCTGTGTGCGTGACTTTTCCAATGTAATGATGGATATTGACCAGCAAGAGAAGTAGTCAAGCATCGATTCATGGATATCTCCTCCGCGAAAGTACTCCTTGGGGATATTGGCCAACCCCCAGCGGGCCGATGCGAAGGAGACAATGAGCGGTTGTGCAGACCTTGTGCAATTTATGCAGGAAAGAGAATGGTCTCAATACAGTAGCCGATGGCGCTCAGGCTTCGTAGACCATACCGCAAAGATGTTGGTGTACGTCGGTTGGTTGGCGAGGTTGGCCTGGCGCTACTACCTAACAAAGGGTGTCGGTTTCGGTTTCGGTTAGAACATGACATCTCGGGACATTTGTTGGTGTGACTTGGTGGCATTCAAGAGAGCCATCAATCCCTTCCAGCTGTACGAAGACGATGATGCCAGGTACCTACGGGCAATGAGGCCATCAAGCCATCATGAGGCTTAACCGTAAGGTCAAACACTTAGGCTAGTGAGGCTTGAATTTAAGGTACCTAGGTACCTACCTAGGTACCTAAGCAAAGCGGGAAAAGCAGTCAAGACCCGGATCTTACGGGCTTGGCCATTGTCAAAGTCGGGAGCGGGTTTCGGGTTTGTCTCCGGGCCGCTTCCAGAACACCATCATACCTACCTACCTAGGTACACTATGCCACGGAAAATGTCCCATCAATGACTTCCAGCCCTTTGATGAAAAGATATGTCTGTCCCGATTGCCAGAAGAGTTATGGCAAGGCAGAGCATTTGATTGTGAGATGGATCCCGTAAGATTGACGATGCTTGGATCCCAGGCTGACTAGCCATCCTCCAGAGACATGAGAGATCGCGTACGGACCACAGACGAATGTACCTGGCCTTACAAGCTGAGAATATGCAGATACAGGTGCTCGACCATATGCCTGCGATGTCTGCAACAAGAATTTCACACGACCTGACAGTCTCGCTCGCCATCTCAAGCGTCATCAGCATCGTGAAAGATGTGGTTCGCGCGGTAGTCGACAAGCCTCCCTAACGGCCACTGCTCCCGAAGTCGGCTCTTCGTCCATACCACAGTCCATGATCGATATCGCTCCTCCCTCCTCCGTATATGCACCAGCTCTAGAGACTCCAGACGATTCACTACTTCACGCCGATGAGGCATTGTCGCTCAATTGGCCAGATTCCGCGGATCTGCTGAACTCGATCCTATCCACAGACTTCACCAATCTCCCGTCACTCGAAATCCTTCCATCCCATGCCCTCGTGCGAGGAGGATCAGAGCTAGCGTCTATGTCACCCTGGCTTACGTCCGATACAAGCCCAGGTCAATTGCATGGTGGGAATCACGCGGTTCAGAACCTGAGCCAGATGATCAGTTCTTTGGTATGACCTCGAGTACTCTTAAAGCTATGAGTCTGATCCGAGAAGTCAGCAGACGTCACATTGGAAGCCCAGACCACTGGATTCACGAGTGTTTTTCTCGACGGCTGTCTCCATATGTTTTTCACTCAGTTCGTCCCATCTTTCCCAGTTGTCCACGCTCCAACATTCGTTTTCAAGGACTGGACGCATCCACTGCTGCTAAATGCAATTGCGCTGGGTTCTTTATTCATGGGAAAGAACGACTACGTCGCAAAGGTCACATTTCCCACAAGGTCAGAAATCAAGCTGCTGACTTTTCAAGGGCGAAATCTTGTGGCGACTCGCCCACACCGCAGTTGCAACCTCGGTGAGGATGTTTGACAGTCTATCGATAAGGATCTAACACGTTTTTCAGTGGCATACACTAATCAAGCATCGGGGTCCGTACGATAGTTGCAACGGCATACAGCTCGTCCTGACAGCGCTTCTTGGACAAACTTATGCCACTTTGTCCCAGGTGAGCAGTCTCGCAAGAATGGCATCCATATTTATTTGCGCTGACGATGAAGAATGTCACTCTTCGAACTACTGCGCAAGTCTTCCACAGCCTTGGTTTCTACTGGGCACGCTGGGCTGGCATGTACGATCTGGAAGACGTCGAGGAGACAGCATCTTTCGATACCTTTGCTGGCCAGCTGTCTCCTGACCACGAATGGAAGGCTTGGGCAGCCAAAGAGACCCAATTGAGAGCTTTACTGGGACACTATGTTCTTGATGGTCAAATCTCGGCATACAGTGGAGGTCCGACCTGTCAACGACACACTTCACATTCATTGCCGATGCCATGCGATGATTCAATATTCGAAGCAGCGACTGCCACTGCCTGGAAAGAGAAAATGCTTGCAGCACATCAAAACAAGCCGAACTTCGCACAGCTATTCAATTCCGTGATGTCTCAAAATGTCCATGTGAGACATCTCGGGTCGTCCATGACACCTTTCATGGCGTGTGTTATCCTGGAAGGTTTGAAGTCCCTCGTGGCGGAGCAGAGTAAGACAGGATTGAACGTTATTGGAGTACCCTCACGATTGGACATATCGAGGGGACTTGGGAGGCTGCACACATATATCGAGCAGAGCTTGTCCATGTCACAGGTTGCCAAGAAGGTCATACTCCTCAGATGGCATACTATTGGCATCGACTCCGCTATCGACTTCAGTTGGTTCTGTCGGGCGCTATGCAGGCAATATCATGTGGAACAACGAGTGGCCGGAGGACGAAAGACGCCTCCATTGGACCTCCGATCCTGGGTTCAAACTCCTCAGGCCCGTCTCGCGCTACTTCACGCGACGAGCATTCGACATATGATACAAGAACTCCCACTCGTCCAAACGCAGACGATCCACGTGCCAATGGCTGTCTTTGCCGCTGGCATGATATACTGCGGGTTCCTGCTTGGTGCTGTCTCAACCATCGCCGTTCCCGGAGACTGCTCGTGGGAAAGCGTGATGCTCCTGGGTGTCGACATTGTTGACAGAAATGTCGACGACAACCTTGATGCTGAGGTGTGGCAGTACTTCAACGGCATTTTCAACGACTCTCAGAATCATAACAATATCCTCTACGATGTTAGTCTGTTTTCCACATTCCTCAGGAACGTTGGTCAGCTTTGGGGTGTGTCGACACATATGCACCAAATCTTGGAGCAACTCTCCTCATTCTATGACTAAATTGCAGACGACAGCGACCAGACGAGAGCATCTGGGTAGCTCCTTCTCCGCCAGCTTGGACGTTCCCCACCACCGAGACCACCCTTCTCCGCCAAATTTTGGTCTTCTCCGCCCAAGCTCTCCACCACGTTTTTCGACGTGTTCATCATTCAGACTTGGGATGCTTCCCCTCCGGTTGTCATCGTATGCAGCAAAGCCTCACGGGGGATTGTTTCATTCTCTTCTCAGGCTGAGCAGTTGGTTGAAGCGAAAGTGCATATCGCCTGCATAATCCACCAAAGTGTGGCTACCCAAGGATCTCACTCAATTCTCGCGTTCAGGATGGGTATCTCCATGTTTGACTCGAAGAATGATGCTGGACTATTTCAACAAGTCCACCCTGTTTATGACCAGGTACGCGATGCCAGCGGTGTAGATGTGCCTGTGGTCATTATTGGTGGAGGACCTGCAGGACTTCTCCAGGCTCATCTCTTATCTCAACTCGGAGGCAAGTCGTGCTCTAAATCCGCGTGACGGGCATTGATGTCTTATAGTGAGATCATTGATCGTCGAGAGATATCCGGAACGACTGGGTGCACCAAAAGCTCATGCACTGTCACCAAGGTCATTGGAGATATGTCGTCAATTCCACCTGGACGTCAAGAAGATCCGCCAGTTGGGCACCAAGAGATCTGATGCCAATTGGGTGAATTTCGTCACCAACCTGAGTGGTGAAACCATCGGGATCCTTCCGTACGAGCGTATGGATGTAGGTGTCCTGCAAGACACGCCCGAGGTAAAGGTGTAGCGCATCTGTCTCAGTCACAAGCTGATGTTCTGAAGATGATCCATAATATCCCTCAACCTGTTTTTGAACAGTTTTTGACAGATGTGCTGGCAAAAGATCCGAACGTGGATATCCGTAAGGGCGTCTCATTCGTCTCATTGACCCAAGTAAGCGCCAGTCCAATTCCTGGTCAGGTTCAAACGCTGAGCATCAGACCTCTGAGAGAATTGTAACCACTGTCGAGGAGCGCGCCACCGGTCACCAGTGCCAAGTTCGTTCCAGATACCTTATTGCGTGCGATGGAGCCAGCAGCAAAGTGCGTCATGTACTTGGAATTGAAAGTGAGGGAGAAGATTCTTGTAGGTCATCACTGTCGAGGGAGATATACCATGCTTACATTCCAGATGAAACAATGATGACCATCCACTTCAATGCCGACTTGCGTCCGATCGTAGGAGATCGAGTTGGCATGCTCCATTGGATTGCCGACCCTCTGGCCTCCGGCTTCATAATCGCCTATGACTTGTCAGGAAATGCGGTCCTGATCAGCAATTTCGACGTGAGTCTTGGTTCCTTCCGCTCGCACTCACACTTTCTGACTCTTCGTTGGAGGCCACCAAACGACCGGTAGAGAGCTGGAATCAGGAGCTGTGCCGTCAAACTATCTTGAGCGCAATAGGAACGGACGTACCGTTTGACATACTCAGCTACCGACCCTGGATTTTTCGTCGCAAGGTGGCCAAATCCTACAGGGCGGGGAATGTTTTCTTGTAAGTACGGCGCGATATTGCTGCTGGATAGCAACTGATCATGCAGGGCTGGAGACGCGGCACACTCATTTCCACCAACTGGAGGCCTGGGCCTGAACTCTGGGCTAGGGGATGTGCACAACCTAGCGTACAAGATTGCATTCGTCCTCAATGGACAGGCAAGTGACAGTCTACTTGACACGTACGAATCAGAGAGACGCCATATTGCTGTGGTGAACTCAATGCAGAGTGTCAAGAACGGCAAGCAGATATTTGGACTTCTGAAGACACTAGGGATTGGCGACGACATGGTCGCAGCCCGGAGGAACCTATACGCAATCATCCGGGATCCCGAGAAGAAGAAGGTGATTGATGAAGGGATTGAAGCCCAGCGTGAGCATTTTGACAACGTACTTAACTCCTTCCCCCGCGTACATTCATTCATCTGGCATTTGCTGACACACTTTCCAGCTCGAACTGCACATTGGTTATGTCTACGGAGACTACTCGATCCCACCAAATGCTTCGAGGTATGTGCCGAAATTCAGAGTGGGCGCGAGGCTACCTCATGCGTGGATACGGCCAGCACAGACCACGCTCGCACCCGTGGACGTCTCGTACGTCGATGAATTTTCGTCCGAGGATATTTGTCTTCGTCGATACAGCACCCTGGACTTGTGCGACTTTGACAAGTTTACGCTGATAGGAGACTTGGAGGTACCCGGGGTCAAGACATGCCGACCAGGACGAGATTTCGAGGTTGTAGGACCAGAAGGTGAAGAGTGGTTGGAGGCGGCAGGGTGCAGAGAAGGTGGCGGCCTTCTTCTACGTCCCGATCAGCATATTCTGATGGTGTTGGATGCCAGCACGACGGTGCAGGATGTACAGCGGGTCATGAAGCAGCACTTGGGCCGCTGAGCGTGTTACCGAGCTCGTCTCCTCGTCTGCTCAGTCTTCACTACCTAGATGACTCGAGAACGAAAATCCTGTTGCCTGATACGATTTCATCCTAGACGATGAAGAAAGTTGAGGAAATGTTTGGTTAGAGGTATTGATTGGCTTCCAACACAGCAAGGTTCTCTTGTGATCCACATTTACCAGAGTACTTATTTGAAGACTGCCTTCTACCATCTTCTTCTTCTTCTTCTTCTTCTTTCAAATTATCCTGACCGACGAATACGACGGACGACACTGCTCCTCCAGCTGCTGACTTGGCGAAAGGTTTCCACCATCAATCTCACCACACTACTCCCACCAACAATCCCTCCACAGCACTGATCGTACGACATCCTTGCATCCCACTCGCATCGCTTTTACACCTGCATCGCTTTAGCAACCTGCTTTCTGTTGGTGCAGTTCACTCTGCGCCAGATAACCCAACAAGGGTTGTTCTCCACCATGTCACATAACCGCTCAGGACTATCTCCCGTTGGCGAAGCTCTCTGGATTGTGGGCGGACTTGGCGGCATGGCGTTCTTGGGACTCTTCGGTTTCGCAGCATTGGGTGCGTGGTCGGGTGCACTGCCGATGGATAACGACTTGGAGGAAGAGGCGCATGCCAGGCGTGCCAGGTTGGAACTCCATTCTGCGCAACGAGTTCCTGGGCCCGCAGGGCATTATCCGTTGATGCCGAGTCCATATTTGGGTACTAGTACTCTGGCAGCAGGAATTTGTTGGAGATATGGAAGTGGAGCCATTGTGATTGTACCGAGTCCATTCTTTAGTTCCTCGACACAGGCTCACCAGGCTTGGTGTTGTGGTATGCGAGCCTATGAAGGCGTCTCCTCCCCGTCCGAAGCCTTCATAGGCTCACAGCGGGCGAGACTGCATGCAATGGCTGATGGCGAGCTTTTTAATCTTATGGAAGAAATTGTGCAAGAGTCGAAGAGAAGACTAGTATCAGGACGCAGTGATTTTGGCCGTCAACTTGATGAACACCAGGCAAGCGTTTGGCAGAGAAATGAGGACGACAGAAGCAGGAAAACTTGCACTGACAGATGGCCGCGACCAACAGCTGGCTGTCATATCGAAAGCCCCAATCAACGGCCGTTACTCCCAGGCACTGCGTATTCGTCACAATATTCGAAGGTACCTCAGATCGGTTGACATCCAAGAACAGCCCTTCAAGCGGGTTTGGGACATGGTCCAACATGCACGAAAGCGCCAGAAGACGGATGGTGATATGCAGTATCAGCCTACGGTATTGCAGACAAGCCAAACTCTGCAGGCCACAGCTCTTCTCTTGAGATGTGACCTCGCCATTTTGTCCGATTTCCTGGAGCTAATGGGTCCGAATCTGGGAGACGTGTACCTCAAGTCGAGCCGAGCTGACTGTATCACTCTCGAAGAGGCCGCCAGGCAATCCCACCAGCCAGCTATCGAGGTCGAGGCCCATGTCTTCCATGGGCAGTTCTGCCTCGCTGAAATGAGATTCAGTACTCGACATGAAGAAGCAGCCAGTCTGAAATCAGAGGCCGGCAAATGCATTGCTGCGGCATATGAGTTGGTCCGCGAGTACCCTGGTCAGACGGCCCGCGTGGCTGCAGACGTCAGAGCCGTGGAGTCTATGCTGAAGGACTCATCGTTCACATCGGTCGTCAGAGACGATGAATGGAGACATGTGATGGCAGCAATGGCAACCGAGTTCAGAGGCACGGGTCATTGGTACACTTGTGCGAATGGTCATCCATTCACGGTTGGAGAGTGTGGAATGCCCATGGAAGCAACCCGGTGTCCACAGTGTGATGCCCCTGTTGGCGGACAGAACCATCGCCCTGCAGAAGGAGTACAAGCAGCGACTGACCTGGAACGGAGGTTTGGTCGAATGCAGGTATCAAGCTCTTGAGGTTCGAAAGCTTCCAGGTGATGGTTGGGTTTCGTGATGTTGACCAGTTCGAAGAAGACCTGCAACCGACGTGCCGATTTCCCCACGTTTTCCCACCTGACCCGAAGTATACCGAGCTCATCTCCTCACGTCAACGATAACGATACCTATTGCACCTTCACCAGGCCAATTTGGGTCCCCGCACTGTGCGAGTACTATGGGAGTCATGTTTAGGCTCTCCTCTAGAGGAAGTACCCTGCCTTGGACTTTGTGAAACATAGAGCAAGCGCGTGGCACAGCTGAACGACGGGTTCCACGGAAAACCCGAAGAATACTGTTAGGTGCTGTGCACAAGTCCAATGGAGCATCTGGCGGACAAGATCGCCGTGGTCACTGGCGGCGGATCGGGAATCAACCTCGCGTTCGTCAAATTACTGCACAATGCCGGCTGCAAAGTCCTCATAGCAGATCTCGTCCTCCACGCGGATGCGAAGAAGTGGCTCGACTCACTGGGGCCTAAGTCAGACGCCATCGCTTTCCAGCAGACCGACGTGACGGACTGGAGTCAACTGGAACGGATGTTCAACGTGTGCCAGGAGAAATTCGGGAGTGTGCCGGACATCGTGGTGCCCGGTGCGGGCATCTACGAGCCGAGCTCGAACACTTTCTGGGCCGACGTCGACGACAATTCGCACTACAAAGTCCTCGACGTCAATCTCGTGCATCCGATCAAGGCTTCCAGACTGGCGATACGCCATATGGTCGAGGCCGGCAAGGGCGGGGCAATCATTCACACGTCGAGCATTGCCGCTCAGAGGTCGAGTATCATCACGCCGTTGTACACTGCGTCGAAGCATGGGATCAGCAGTTTCGTCAGGGGCATGGCGCCGCTGGAGGAGCTGGCTGGGATCAGGGTTGCGGGTGTTGCACCGGGGTGAGCACAAGCCCCCTCCCTCTTCCCCTCTGGATTTGAACCCAGTTTAAGTGGTCTTGTCGTCGCTCTTTTTCCCAAAACGAAGAGAAGAGAATAGTGATACTTTGTTTAACAGTGCTAACGGCGGATTGATCTTGATAGGACTGTCGGCTCGCCACTGTTCACAGACCATCCGGAAGCCAGCAAGTTTCTCGACATGGAGAAAGATTTCCTCCTCCCTCCCGAGGAGATCGCAAAGGCCATGTTTGCTCTTCTGACCGATCGGAAGTACAAGGCCGGAACGATACTGGAGGTCTGCGATATTGGCAACTGGCGAGAAGTTTCGTTGCTCAATGATTCGGGGCCGCGGGGACCTGCGACCTTCACGAGCAAGAAGAACCAAGCTATAAAGGAGATTCTTCCGTTCTTGTCCAAGGATGGGAAAGGGGCCACGGCGGGCAGCGGCTCGTTGGATGGGCCGGTGAAGGTGGCAACGGATTGAAGATACAGTATTTCTACGAATCCCCAAAGCCCAAAATCAATATATGTTGCCCCAAAACAACCCATCAACCACTCCATCTAGAAAAGACACTAACGTGGGTTCATTGATCCCCTCCCGTCCTCACAATCTGAATGATGCCTTCACCTTCAGGCGGATACCAGAGCTTGACGATCTCCAGTCCAGAGACCTGGTCAACCAGCTTCTTCCACATGAGCTCGCTCCTCTCGATCCCGCAGTGATGTGCCATCATCGTGATATCGTACGCCGTCGCACTAAAGTTAGGGGTCTTGTCAGATTTGTTTGTTCAGTGTTCACCTGCTACCCGCCGCCACCTCCTCTGGGCCAAGGGACAAGGGACGAGGGACAAAACTTACATCAACGGACAACTCGTCTCCAGGAGGATCGCGTCGTTCACAAGGAGCTGCGAGTACCCGGGCGTCATCGCGTCTCTGAGGTGGCTCAAGATCTTGATGCAGTCTTCGTCCGGCCAGTCATGAAGGATGATATGCATGAAATAGCATTTCGCCCCTTTCACCGGTTGCGGCGTGAAGAAATCGTGGCTTTGCTTCTCGATCCTGGCTGGAAGGGCTTTCGTGATGGGGTCTTCGATCACGATGGGAAGATCTTGCAGGATGACCCGACCTCGAAGTCTTGAACTGTGTTGGCTCTGCACGAACCCCGCGAGATCGTGCCCGAATCCACCTGCAACGTCGACCAGGAGGACGTCGTTGTCGTTCTTCCCATCGTCATCGTCATCGTCATCGCCACCGTCGGGATTCGCACTGCCACTACTATGTTGAAGGACACTCATGTCCATCCAGTCGTACCAACTGGGCCGACTGCCCCGGTAATTCTTCATGGCCGTGCTGAAACGTGCGCTCTCGCCTGGGATAGTCTCCCAGTGGTCGAACGTCGTGCTGCCCACACAGTCGTTGGCATGCTGGTACGGTCCATTCCTTGCATCCGAGGGGTTTTTGAACCCCGTGCGGCGGAACTCTTCGAGATGTGCGTATAGATTGCTCCTTGGTCGCGCGGCGTTGTCGAACAACAAGCCCACGAACGCGGTGAGGCCCGGGTTCGTCATGGCGTGGGTGACTCCATTGGCGATATACGTATACGTATACGTGTCATATGTGTTCTGCGGGCTCCCACTGCCACTGCCAGCAACAACTTCGTCGGCGAAATCCAGAGCGCAGACGGCGCGCATGAATCGCACGATCAGTAATTCCTCGGCGTGGACGGCTTGGGCGATGGCAGCGGATGTGAGTGGGTGCGGTGCTGCGGAAGAGAGTAAGTTGAAGACGCCTAGTTCGGTGCATGTGCGGAGAGGGATGAAGAGGTTTATCGAGAAGGCGATGGCGAGGATGTGGTCGTCCGGTTTGGTGATGTGTTCGGAGATGGACCGGTTGAGGTGGAGGATTTCCTGGCGTTGGGTTGGTGAGAGGTCCGTGGTGTCCTGGGGGATGCTGTTGGTCAAGGTCGAGAGGTTGTTGACAAGGTGAACGAGCTTCTGGATGTCCGGACTCGCCATGTCGAGGCTGTAGAGGCACTGTAAGTAGTATAGTAGTGGAGAGATTACTGGTCGGGGGGTGCTTGTGTCAACAAGGAACTTGGATTTCTTTGGGGGGATGTTTGACAGGCCTCAATGAATGCTGGGAGAAGGGCGATGGTTTTGTCTGTAGAGGATCTCATCTGTGGTACTGGGTATAAGTCGTTTCGAAAGCCTTACATAGTCTTGTGAGATGTGCGAAGCGTACAGTAGCAGACGAGCAGCGCGCCTTGCCGGAGGCTACTACTAAGTTTCATCATCATCATCATCAATGGCAGGCCTAACCGTGGGCAGATCTCTGACAATCTCTCCAGTGATTGATCCCGTGTTCGAATAGCTAGTTACCGTGTGACTCAGCTCTGACATTGAGTGGCGCATTACGGTACGAGTACCCTGGCCAGATTTATGCTTCCGTATCTGATCTGCCTGCATAGCAATCGCCAAGTTAACGCATGCTTTGATCGATCCAGGCCCAACACCACCATCACCTACTTTAGCACACTTCAGTACACGACATTGAAGCCTTTCCAATCCTGCAGAGTCTCTCTACACTGTCCTTCGTACATTTCGATGCCACCAATGTGCGACACGATCTGGACTTTCTTCCCCGGGATGTTGGCACCGGTCCACCAGCTGTTGGTCAATGGGAAAAGCGTGTGCTTGTTCATCTCGTCGATCATGTGGTCCCAGCCATCCTCGGCCTCCCTTGTCGGCTCGACGGACTTTGCTCCTGCCTTCTCGAGTTTCTCGATGGCCGACGCGACAAAGTCGCATTGCATCTCGATGATGGTTGGTCCGTTGGAGAGCGCGGTGGGTGCTGCAAGAGGTTAGTACATTGAGACGCTATCGACACTAATATCAACGCAATTGGCGATGTTTGGGGAGGAGAGAGACTTGCCGTGTGGTGTGTAGACCATGAAGCAGTTGGGGAACCCGTTCATCGTCATGCCCAGGTATGTTCGAATCCCGTCTTTCCAGACATCTTTGATGTCAAGGCCATCCTTGTTCTTGAGACCCATTTGTGTTATTCTTTCAGCGAGTCCGTCAGCTTGATCTCTCATCGATTAGGGGAGTAGTAGTCCAGTGAGTGTGAGCGTAAGGGTACGTGCTGCTAGTACTTACGAGCCAGAGAACGAATCAAAGCCAGTGGCCAAGACGACCATGTCAAAATCAAGCTGTTTGCCACTCTCCAGCAGCATACCTTGGGCGTTGAACGTCTTGAGGGGTTCGTCGTTCATGTTGATGATGTCGACATTGTCGCGATCAATGCACTCGTAATAATCCTGTTCGAGGGGTGAACGTTTGGTGCCAATGTGGTATGGAGCTTCGATCGGAGCCATCAAGTCTCGTTTTCTGGGATCCTTCATTCTCTGTCTGATCTTCCTGGCCCAGAACTCGTAGACTTTTTGATTCGAGGCTTTGTCAAGCAACAAGTCGTTGTAGTTGGCTAGCATATAGTTGAACCCCCCACGGGACCAGAGTTCTTCGAAAACCCTCTCTCTTTCCTCGTCCGACACATCAAAGACACCACACTCTTGGCCCCCTCCGGGGAATCCTGTCCTGGACCTCCGTCCTTCATTGAACAAGGAGGCAAAATAGGTCTTCCATCCCTTTTGCTCAAGGGCGCCGATCGGTCGCTGTCCCATGGGTAGGCAGAGACTCGGCCGACGCATAAAGATCGTCAGTTGATCGGCTTCCTTGGCCAGCTCCTGAGTGACCTGGACCGCTGTAGCACCAGCACCGATGAGTGCCACTTTTTTGCCCTTAGCACTCAGGTCTTCGGGGTAGAAGCCCGTGTGGTGGATTTTCCCCCGGAAGCTGCTCAAGCCTGGGAAGTCGGGGACATGTCGTCGATGTAAGAGCCCTGAGCAGAGGATGAGATACTTAGCCTGGGCAACGTGACCTTGGTCCGTCTTGACCGTCCATGTCCCATCATGCCATTGGGCATCAATCACATGTGCATTGAACTGGACGTCCTTTCGCAGGCCGAGGACCTTGTCCACATGTGCAAAGTAGGAGCGGATTTCTTCGTGGCCGGGGAATCTTTCAGCGAATTCCCAACCGCGGTACACCTCTGGGATGTTCAGTTGGTAGTATGGCCATTCCGAGTCGACTCGGGCCCCCGGGTACCGGTTCCAGTACCAGACGCCGCCGAAGTCATCCCCGGACTCGAAGATCTTGGTGTTGAGTCCAAGCTTGCGTAAGCGATATAGCATGGATACACCACTGAAGCCGGCGCCCACGATCAGGACATCACAGTGGACGGTGGTGCCAGTGGATGGCGTGTTGTCCGACATGTTTTGGGGGAAGGGCACGCACGAGTCGCGGATTTCAAGACGGCCACTTGGGATGCGAGACGAAGCGGAAGGGTCAAGCAAAGAACGCAGATACTGAGAATGATGATGCCGGGACTTTCAGGACTTTCAGGACTTTCAGGATGATACATGAACAGTACTTGACCTTCCCCCGCAATGACCAGATGAGGATGAGCAAGGCTGATGCGTTCTTGGCTGTGTCAGCCCACTTCGCAACTGGATGACTGCCGACTCCTTCTGGAATGATGCCGAGGATCTTGGTCGGCCAGAGGATGGTCAGCCCACCAGACATCTTGAGTCGAGGCTGCAGTGATCCGAGTCCGTCATATCGTAGTTGCAGGGATAGAGGTGGGGAGATATGGGAGACATGACGGTGCGTCCTTGCTAGCTCGCCCTTTCCACAATGCGGGGGAGCGCTGAGGAGGCCTGACGAGAGAAAATGCTTTAGCCGACCGTGGCCGAGGTACTCACGGTACTGTACTCCGTACACCAGGTGCAGAGTTTGCGGCACTTGAGATGAGGCGTCTCGCCGTCCATTGTGATCTTTAGGACCAACGGGACCAATCATGAAAAAGTCTGTGGTATGGCGTTGGAGCCATCAAGGGGTGCCTATGGTGGCACTGGTGGATAGGAGATAGGGACGGAGTACTCGTAGAAACAACTGAACGATCGCTTATCAGTACGACCATCTGCAGGTCTGTCGGCTCAGAACACGATGGCGAATTAGGACCATTGCATATCAGGCTTGCTGGTGCCCTCATCTCGAATGTAAACCTCCACCAACCAACTCAGAAGCACACAGAGCGCGACGACTCTGCACATTCATGGCTGGCGACAGATCGTAGGCCGTTTCCGGGTCCTTTGCAATCCTCAGTCGCCAGGCCCTCTCAGGCTCGAGTAGGGATGGCTAGAAGGAGCCTGCTTCAAGTAAGCAGCCATTCCCAGCAGTCTCTTGACGGGGAGCGCATCGTGGGCATGGCTTTTCAGCTCCGATCGAGGCTGAGATGACTCCAAGCACGCAATATCTCGTCATCTTTGTTGCATTTGTTCGCTTCCTTTCCTCCTCACCGTCTGACTGGACGCGAGTATCGTGGATGTCCGAAACCTTAGGTAATGGCGTACATCATGTACGAAGATCACCACGGCAGATATTGACCAAGGGCGCGGAAAGGGCTTGGACCTCCAGTGACCTCCGCATTCACCAGATTTTTTTTTGATCTTCTCCAGGTTATTCACCTCAGGGCCTCGCGTACAGATCTCAAAATTTACTGTTGGCTGTCGTGGAATCGACTGAGAGTTTCACATCCGGAGGCTCATCATCTTCCGCTCGGTGTTTGTGGCCTAGGACGTTGTACGAAGAAGGTGTTCAGTGCATGAAGATGCATCTTGAGCGGCAAAGACATTGAGCCATTCTCGAACCCTCGATCGAACTGCTCGGCCTCATAATGCCGAAGGGGGACATGAATAACGTCAGCGACGCAGTCGACGCCCACAATGAAGACACCTCGGGCGCCATACGACAGGATAAATTCGAACCTGAACAACGACCACGACAGGACTCCGAACAGGTCTTCACTCCGCCTAATGGCGGACTCCAGGCATGGCTGCTGGTTCTGGCCTTGTTTCTAATTTTTGCGAACACCTGGTGGGTACTGGCGCACCCCTTTAGGTGCCTTAACGGTGTTGCTGATCGAACACAGGGGTAACACAAGCACATTCGGTGCATTTCAAGCATTCTACCTCCACAATCTTCTTTCGAGTCAGTCGGCATCGGCCATCTCCTGGATTGGCAGCGTTCAGGCCTTCCTCGTCGTCTTTGTGGGCGTTTTCGCCGGCCCCCTATTTGACATGGGATGGCTTCGACCGATGGCATTTGTTGGATCCTTTTTGACGGTTTTCGGCATGTTCATGACCAGCCTTGCACATACTTACTACCAAGTATTCCTAGCGCAAGGGGTCTGTGTTGGTTTCGGCTCTGGTCTGACCTACGTCCCAGCTCTTGCAATCGTGTCCAAGTACTTTACGACAAAACGGCCAATCGCCATCGGAGTAGGGGCTGTCGGTTCCAGCGTCGGCGGTGTTGTCTTTCCCATCATGTTCCGACAATTGCAGCCGCAGATAGGCTTTGGCTGGACAGTCCGGTCCCTGGCTTTCATCAATCTGGCATTCGCCGTTGTTGCCTGCATCATCCTCGGCCGGCACCCGGGGCAAACGCGAAAGGCACGGTCGCTGATTGATATCTCTGCTTTTCGATCTCCAGTTTTCGTGCAGTGGACCTTGGCTTTATTCTTGGTCTACCTGGCATACTACGTTCCGCTGTTCTTCATCGTGTCGTATGCTCGATATGGTCTTGGTAGCAGCGAGAACTTCGCCTTTTACATGTTGTCAATCCTCAATGGCAGCTCGACTCTGGGGCGAATCGTACCCTACATTCTAGGGCGAAAGGTCAAACCGATTTACACCCTTATCTTCTCCTGCTTGCTTGGGGCAATCCTCATCTTCGCCTGGATCGCCATTGAAAGCCGGGCTGCTTTCGTCGTCTGGTGTGTGATGTGGGGATTTGTCGCCGGAGTCCTCGTCACGGCGCCCACCTCAATCGTGGCACATCCTCTTCTGTCCCCGTCACTGGATGTCGTTGGAACTCGGCTGGGTATGAGTTGGTCTGCGGCATCTATTGGCACGGTCATCGGCCCTCCGATTGCAGGGGTCCTTGTTGATGTAGCTTCGGGAAACTTTGTCCATGGCCAGGTCTTCGGCGGCGTTGTCATGGCCGCGGGCACTGCATGTTTGATATGGCCACTGATAGCGATCGAGCGATACGATAGATCCAAGAGGTGAGCATGCCACCGTCCTAATTTGGGGCTTGGAAATGGGATTTCGACGGGTTTAAAAACCGTGGCGAGAAAAGGATAAGACAATAGGTACATAGTTACCCATAGTGTCTAAGACGAGATGGACAAAATGTAAAGGCGTTGAGATCTCTGACTTGATTTCATACCAGATTCTTGCCGGAGAGGAGATGGTAGTGAGTGATACGGGCGGGCGCATCGACCTTTGGGGCTGGTTACGGTTAATCAAATAGGCTGTGAGCGCCTAATGAGCCGGAGTCACGCCCCTAAAATCCAGGGTTCATGGCCAAGCAACGCCTAAACCTCTTGGCACATACCTTATCTCTTACCTTATTTTCCCTGCAGCATACTAGTAGTACCTCGTTGTGCTCATATCACTTCAACCCCCTTGTATTGGCCACCAACAATTCTTCTCACGCTTCTCTAGACGACTACTGACTTCACTGAAAGTTTTGGAAAAAGCAGCCGATCTCGAGGAGCCTGTCTAATCCCACAAATCGTTGTGAGTGGGGAAGGGTCCGAGTGCGCAACGTCAGCAAGCGTCCCATCCAAGATTTCGGTGTTTATGACGCATTCCGAATTCCTGCACATGTCCAGCAATCAATCGCCAGGTCGATTCAATTGTACTCTTATCTTCTTGCCATCGCGAGCCGTTTGGAACGAACAACACCAGTAAAGGACTTTGGACGGAGCACAACCGCTTTCTCGTAGTGATTATATGCCTTCAGAGTGACGCCCTCAGACTCGAGGACCCCGAAGATACATAACATGGCAGAATCCGCCTCCCACGAAGCCCAAATCCATGCTTCGGCAACAGCACTGGACTCCTTGACTACTGCGGCACAAGACCACTCCGTCCCGCCATTGGAACACATCCATGCAGGTGCAGCTGAGCACAAATCTCACGCCTGGATCCAAAGATGGATTCCAGCCTCGGTTCTCGACAACTACGAAGCCCGTTACCAGATGGGAAACTACGTCATCGACAGAAACACTGGCGAGAAGTCGTTTGAGCAGATGAGGTGAGCATTAGCAGAAGTCCACGAGCAGGCCGACAACAGCTAATTTGGGCAGTGTATATGTCCGTTTAGGCATGGTACGTGAAAGACTTAGGGAATGCCATTCATTCACGTGTAGCTGACCACAGATCGCAGCATTTCCTGTACTATGGGTCGAAACAGGCAGAATTGCTCCACGTGAAAAGAGTGCAAGAGCTCCTCGAGGAGCAAAGTGTCAAGATGGGCCGATCCTACGACTCGCCCGAATCCAAAGACCACATCAAGCCGTTTCTCGACAGTTTCGAATTGTGGCCTACGATGGAAGAAATGATCAAGCCGAATCCAGAGGATTATGCCACCTTCAATGAATTCTTCTCGCGCGAAATTCGCCCCGAAGCCAGACCTGTCCACGAGCCTGACAACGACCACGTCACTTCGAGTCCTGCAGACTGTCGTTTGACCGCTTTCCCGACAATCGACCTAGCAACCAAGTACTGGATCAAAGGCTTTGGCTTCACCCTCGAGCGGCTACTTGGTGATGCCGAACTTGCGAGATACTTTGATGGCGGCAGTCTTGTGATCGCACGACTTGCACCGCAGGACTACCATCGCTGGCATTCACCTGTGACGGGCACGGTCGAGGGCGTCAAGAAGATCCCTGGAACTTATTACACAGTCAATCCACAAGCCATCAATGAGCCCACCACTCTGGACGTCTTTGCTGAAAACAGGAGGGATGTCATGGTCATGAACCGCACGGCTACTGGGAACAAGGTTGCAGTCGTCGCGGTAGGTGCCATGCTGGTCGGAAGCATCAAATGGAATCCAGGCATGGAGGAGCCTGGACGGAGCATCAAGAGAGGCGAATGTCAAGGTGCGTTCCAGTATGGTGGTAGCACTGTTATTGTCCTTTACCCTAAAGGTGAGGTCGTGATTGATGAAGACCTGGTGCGGAATAGTTGTGAGCATCAGTGTGAGACGTTGATGAAGGTCGGCTGGAGTGTTGGTGGGAAGCAGTGACTGTCTGCATCATGCAGCATTCTGCGCTGGACAAATACTAGCATCACCCCTACTATGTAACATATCGTCGATGGTGGAGCAACTATTGCCGTCACTCAGATACACTGACCAATGATTCCACGAGACCCTGGAAGGCCTGATAAACTCTGAAGTTCCCGTCGGATGGTGACGTCCTTATGCATAGCGGGGATCGACCGTCCAGGGGTGTTCTGGACGAGTCCCGCTTTCTACGACTTTTCTTGTAGATGATAAGTCCTGGGAACGACACGAGTCCTCTAAGGATCAAGTGAACAAGATAGTCTGTAGTAAGTGGGACTCTACAGCGAATCCACCACACACACAAGCAGCAATGAGTCAGCCAACGACAATGAAGGCATGGCGATATACGTCCGTGGCGGGCGGGATGGAGAAGAACCTCAAGCTCGAGACCAACGTGCCCTTACCGCCAGTCGGCAAGAATGAAGTGCTCGTAGAGGTGCTCAGCGCCGGTCTCAACCCGGCAGACTACAAGGTCCCCGAGATCCCATACCTCGGCGCCTTGGCCGTCAGAAGACCAGCGGTGCCGTGCGCCGACTTCTGCGGCCGCCGAGTAGTGGCTGGCTCGGGCGGCGACGACGACGAGCTTGTATTCGGCATGGCCAAGTTCCCCGGCCAGCACGGCGTCCTGGCGCAGTATGCACCCGTGCCCAAGTCGACCCTCGTGCCCCTACCCAAAGGCCTGACGCCGGAGCAGGGAGCTGGTATCTACATCGCGGCCTTTACTGCATTCGTCACGATTTCGTCGTACGTCAAGCCGGGCGACACGGTCTTCATCAACGGCGGCTCGGGCGGTGTCGGCACGTTCGGGATCCAGATCGCAAAGTTGCTGGGCGCTCGTCGCGTGGTCGCTTCTTGTTCGGGTGCCAACGCGGATCTGGTCAGGAGCCTGGGTGCCGACGAAGTGCTGGACTACAAGACGCAGGACCTGGTCACGACGTTGGCCAAGGACGGCGGCGGCCCCAAGTACGATGTCGTGCTCGATTACGTCGGCCACCCGCTGGACCTTCACAGCCAGTCGGTCAAATTCCTCAAGAAAGACGGCATATTTGTCTTGATTGCGGGCGATCCGAGCAATATGAGAGCGAACATGAGCTTGCTGGCTAGTATGTTGTGGCCTACGTTCTTAGGCGGCACGCCGAGGAAGTTCAAGATGGTGGCGCTGGGCGCGGTCAAGGAGGAAGACCAGAAGAAGGTCGCTGGGTGGATTGGCGATGGCAAGCTCAAGGTCATGGTGGACTCCGTGTTTGATTTCGAACAGGCGCCGCAGGCGTTTGAGAAGCTCAAGACGGGAAGAGCTAAGGGCAAGATTGTGATTAGTGGCATCAACCCATGAGTCACGTATTCTGCTCTGGATCTATGTCAAGCGCGGCTCGATGTCGTAAGCCATAGCCTAGCGTCCCGCGTCCCGGCGTAGATAAGGTACGTGGATAGGTACTTGATCAACCCCCGAGGATGCTCCCATAAACTTTTTGATTGTCCAAAACCGGGCTCTCTAGCATCAGGAAGGTCCATCAATAGAAAGTCATGGGATGTCGGTCGGACAGTTTGCGATTTCAGTCTGGACATGGACCTTGCGTCGCCGGGTCCGGACTCGGGGCTGAAGGACCCAGCTTTGGGGGCAGGGAGCTGTTTCGACATAGGCATATACCCACTGACTTGGGCCTTGCTGACGCTGGATGCGCACGTCGGCGAACAGGTACGCCGGCCCAAGATCGCGGCTGTCCAGACGACAAGAGACGGCATCGACGTAGCTTCGAGTATGCTCTTGATTTATTCCTCGGGCGCTGAGCAGGCTATCCCTTCGTCGACCACCGAGGCCAAGACGGACGAAGGGTTCTGTCGGATCGAGGGGACTGCAGGGTACATCGATAGTGCAAGGTATCGAGCTTCTCGATATATCCGAAGAATGTCACATTGGACGAAGGATTGATGGAAAGGTCCGTTGATGGTCCTATACCGAGCAGTGGACAGTGGAGGGGATTCCTCAAACCGGGCAAAGGCTTCTATCACGAGGCCGATGCTGTTGCGCTTGATACTGCCGCTGCTTCATTTGAGAATGAGGTCATGCCTCATGCCTAGACTCCGGGTCATGGAGACGATGGATGAAATCCGACGGCAAGGAGGAGCCCGGTTCCCACAGGACGAGGAGTTGGATGGATTCAATGATACTCGCAACCGTTGCGGTTCAACAAGGCTAGTGGGGGTTTTTATGCTGTTGGAAAAGTGGCTGCATGCGTGCTTGTTGAAAAGGGGGTAAGATCACCATCGACGTAGTCGAGTTCAAGGTCGTCCAAGCCAATGTGGTTGTCCAGCCCTGTCCTCAAGGCTTGCAAGTTGTTTTCGAGCAACCGCAGCTGCCTCTCGAACTCTCTTGCTGGCACATTGCCGGCCAGGCTCTGCTGACTAATGATTCGAACCGTCGTGTCTAGGGCAGATTGATGCTCCGCAGAAAACGGCAGCTGATGCATTTCAGGATTTGTGGATGATTGCATGTTCCTGGCAATGTACAATACGACGGCCGCAGTGAAGGCGTAGCTGGCGTCAAAATAGGAATACATCACTGCAACGGGGTACCGGTCAGTGGCTTTCACTCCAGATTCAGACGGAAAGACTCACAGAGTGCTCCTTGATATTGCAGCCACTGTAAGATTGTGGAGATCTCTCGTGCGGATTCCAGACATGCGTTGTGGAATATTGAGAGCATTGATCTTGATTCCCAGGCTTGTAGTTGCGCATGGATCATCTGTGAAGACGACTTCGTTTGCGACGCGTACCATTCGTTGTGAATATTGACCAATGCAGGTCGAAGTAATGTAAGAATTGCCTGTGTGATGTAAACGATCGTGCCTCAGACATTCATTCGGGATTGGACTCACCTGGTGATAAATCAGGTAGAGGCTTGCGTTGACGCGGCTCAGGTTAAGCATGGTTCCGTCCGCAGCTCGGACAAGTTTCAACTTTGTTGGAAGGCCTTCTTGGCACGCAATGAACACTTCGTGAAATTCAAACATCTTATCCAAATGCTGTTGAGGCAGAGCGTTGCCCAAATCGAAGTCGAATAAAGAAATATATGAATGTGGATTGATCGCGATCCCAGCATACCCGTACAATGAGGAAAGCGTCTGGCCTCGCAAGCGCATGACTTCCAGATGCGCATTGGATTCTTCAGAGTCGAAGAAATCCAGTATAGCGTCGCCTGACAGTCGACTGGAATCGGCATACTCTAAGGTAATCTCATCGTCCAAGATTCCCCACGGACGCCCAGCAGTAGAAGTGGTCAATCTATCGAGAGCAAATTAGCATTTCCACAGTCAAAGTCGATTGATGGCGGGGGTCGACATACAGGTCCTGATAGTAAACGGTCCAGAATAACCTTCTTCGATGTTCAAGTTCAGCGGCTGAAAGATTGGTTCTTTCCGATGGAAAGTCGAGTGAGCTTCGGTGTAAGTTGAGAGATAGTGCAGCGCGCAGACCTAGCCCGCTGTACATGTAGGCAGTGTTGACCCTGTCCATCGAGAATGCGTAGATGGATAGCATGCTGAGGGTAGAGATGTACTGTACGTCTGGACTCTCAGCCACCTGTTGCAGAAAGGCGACAGCCTGCTGATAATAATCTATTCCTGGTGGTTCGGTGCCATTCTGGAACCCGGAGTTCCTGGACTCAAGTGGATCACTAGGACCTGCTTGGCCACTGCTGTTGTATAGTTCACCAAGTGCGAGGATGGCGAGCCAGTGACACAACCAGCCCTGATCTTTGCTCTGAGGAGATTCGGGATTTTGGTACATCTGCGCAACCTTGGAGCGAAGGTGATGTCGTCGGAAGAAGTGTTGTTCGTGGCAAATCGCAGATTCAACGCATTGGATCAGGTATATGCTGTGATTGTAGGGCGGGAGTCGGATCTTGACGGGCTTTGCATGTTCCGGTCTCATCGGAGGCCGAGACAGGACCGTGTCGACCGAGATCTCCAGGCCAGGATTGGACAAGTCGAGGTCTGGGTGGCCCAAGGTGGCCCATGATGGGTCAAAAGCGTTGTTCCCAAAAGGATTCAGTTGAAGTCGCTGCAAAGCACACCAGCTTATAAACTGCTCAACAAACGTTCGGCATAAAGGACTTCCGCGGTAATTTGGCCTTGCGACTTGATTGTCCTGGCTCGACCGGCTCGAGGTGAAGTCTTTCTCGCAACGTCGGTAGCTCCCCAGCTTTGCCGGGAGCGGGGTTGCACTCAGGTCAACAGCTGCCGGAGGTGAAGATTGATCATCCTGCAAACTGCCGGCCAAGGCACCTGGACGCTGCTGGCTCACCGAATTCCGGCTCTTTCGTGGCGGCGGAAAAGTGCACGGAGAGTTGGAAAGCGCACAGTTCCGGCATGGCACACCTGCGTGGGTCAGCGGTCAGTTCTGCTAAACATGCAATTCTGAGGTCGGCGTACCACCTAAACATTTAATTCTCTTGGTGTGACACCGTGAGCATCTTCTCCCATTTGTCAGCCGGATGGTATTTCATTACTTCGGACAGAACAGGGACGAGGAGGCATACGCTTGTTTTTTTCGCGGCGTGTAATAAATCGGTTCTCGTGCTAAGGTATGGGGTCCGCCGTTGGACTGTACCGGTGGTAACTGTACTGGTGGGACAGGAACTTGTGAGAGCGTTGGCGCCCACATGCTCGCTCGACCTTCCATCAATTGACTCAATCGCCATGCGATGATGTTCGTGCTTCAGACATGATTAGACTTTAACAACCAGGAAATCGTGGCAGGCTTGCAAGATTCTCTTACACCTAGGTGCCGAGATAAGTAAGGCAAGGTGTCGCAACAAATCGAGAGACGAAGTCGTAGATCACGTGCAGGAAGTCATCGAGGCTGGGAAGCGGGAAGTGCTAACTAGGAAAAGACTAGCGTCGTGGCTGCTACAAGATCCAGACCGAGTAGGGCATCAGTGGGGGAACCCTTTCACTGTCCGATGTTTTTTTATCGCGGAAAGAATGACGATTTACGGAAGTACTGAAACATCCTACTAATGTCGACGAATGGTCTCCTGTGTCTCCCCCACTGATGAGAACCTGCATGGGCGCCTAACGGTTTGGTGTTAGGGCAAGGTTGGCCGATGGTACAGTACATAGTATGGTGTTAGCGAGCTAGGGTAGAGTTGGCCGATCGCTGCACCTGCCTATCCTGGTTATCATACTAAACGAGGCGTGACGAGGCCTGCCATTCTTGGCATTCTTGGCACGCATTCTCGTCTGCCTGACACTCTGTCAGTTCTGGATCGTTGCAGGATAGAATGCACACCCTCACATTATCACCTTGCTTTAAAACATATCTTATGATGGCTAAGCTAAATCAGAGCAAGCCAGAGGAGCCTCCTCTTGCTCTTCATCTTCACCTTCATACATGACTGCAGTTGAGCCGTCCTCATTCAGAATCCATCTGAACCCTCAAAACCCTCACTACCTAAGGCACGCAGCAGCCGTGTCCGCGTACTCTAGCACAACACTCTTAGGCTCGATAAACACGCCCAGAGGCTTGTACTCAATATCGTATCCGAAAGCTTCCGGACCGCCATACTCGAGCCCTCTTTTCGTCGAAGACCATCGTGGGGAGCATGTTATCCCAAGTACTGTCACCATCAGACCGTACCGGAACTCAGGCACTCCCAGAGCACATCCAGATCGCGCATCGATAACTGAAATGAGGTCCGGAACTGTAGCGAGATACGTCTCGGTACCGTCTGCAGCGACATGTTTCGCATAAATGTTCTCGTTTTTGAATGGGATCTTGACAACACCACCTTCGGCCACGGCCGCACTCTCGTGATGTTGCTCTTCTTCATCATCTTGCGCCTGGGCGATGGTGACCTCTCCGTACGAGTGGCCCTTGAAGATTCTCCGTTCGACGCCCGTGATTTTGCCTCGGAAGAGTATCTTCGCAGTGGTGGGGCCACCGACTTCGTCGATGATTTGTTCCGCAACCGTATGGATGGTACTTTCCTGTTGGGCACGAGCCACGGTCCTGCCAATTCTCCAGGCCAGCGACAGGGTGTTGATCACACCAAAATTCCTCACACGATCGGTCGTTGTCGGTCGGGCCGCCATGCCAACTTTCGAGCCCATTTCCGCGCAGGAAGCCCGGAGTGCACGATCGACAATCTCATCATCGGGCGACTTTGTCATGATGAGTGTCTTGCCATCTCCGGAAGCAATTGCGCAAGGGGTGAGTTGTCCAGACTCGTGAACGGCTAATGTTGTCTGCCAGTAAGTCGGGTAAGCTCGGCCTGAGTATTGTCAGCAGGAGGCATTGCCAGGCCACAGTTATGGCACGTACCCATCCAGTCGGCATCAACGACCGGTCTGTCGAAGTTACGAGAAGAGCCGATGAGCAACGGCTCAAGTCCATTGGCTCCACCAATTTCTAGGCCCATGACCGCGTCAAAAGACTTATGTCCCATGTACTCCATGAGATCTGCCACAGCAGTTATGGCTTCCGAAGAGTTGAGACGCTCAATGGACACCGCCGGTGAGCCCATCATGCCTCCCCCTAGCTCTCCGTTAGTGATGGTGGCGAAAGAATCGACAGCGGGGACTCACAATAAATCACCGCATCCTCGCGCAGCGAAGCGCTGTCAATAATTCTAACAGTGCATCCGGCCCGAATTTGATCTCGAAGCTTGAGGAATTCGGATTTCGGTGATCCACCGCCAGCACATCCGAGGATGTAGCAGCCCACGCTCAACCATTCGATGTCGGTCTCTGATACAATCCACTCTTGAACCCCAGTGTCGACATTTCGTTTCACCAAGGGCCGGTATGCGTCAAAATCGAATTTGCTTCTGGTGCTGTCTTCTTTGGATTTTACCGCCAGCTCCGTCGTCTGAGCAGTGAGCATGTCGTCTTCGTCATCCTCCGATTCCAGGTTCTTGCTGTCAGAAACATAATCCAGAGACAAATCTCCTACTGCCTTGACAACAATCCGGATTTGTCCAGAGACATATGGTATTGGCAGAGTGTCGATCTCGACAATACTCACCGTGGTCGAGTTGGCTCCGCTTTTGACTGCATTGGAGACAGCCTGGTCTTTTGCGTCGTCCAGAGCTTCCGATAGTGGCGTGTCTGCAATGTTGTATATCGCATCCACAGACCCACAGACTCTCGCAATTGCAGCCCCGACAGCGTTTGCTACTGAATGATAGTTAGGCACCACTACCTTGGAGACGCCCTCAAGCTCCAGCGGACAGACGATCGAGCCTCCGCCAACCAGGATGACCGGCAAAGGTGCCGGTGTCAGCTTGAGTTGGTCGATCACGCGTTCAAGCATCTTCTTCGTCCTTGCACGGACTTTTTGAATCATTTCAGGGGTGACGTCGCTCACCAGGCTCGAATCACCAATATCCAGACCTCCCGCAACAGCGACATCAGTTGTCGTCAAAGTGTCCCCTCCGAAAACCTTCGATCTCGAGGTCAGTTGATATCCCACAGAGTCCGGTCCAATGGAGACGTCGTTGTCCCGTTGTCGTACGATGGACCCTCCGCCAAGTCCAATCGATTCCAGGTGAGGCATGGGAAAATTCATGGTCACTCCTGCCACACTGACGTAGGCAGATGCTGCTCGTGGAAAACCTGATGGTAGCAGAACACCACAGTCTGTCGTGGTGCCACCTACATCGATGACAATGGTTGACGTCCGCTCTTCGCCTTGCGAAGCCCCTTGTCCCAGGCCTAGATATGCAGCGCCTCTCATCGAGTTTGTGGGACCCGAAGAGAATGTCTTGATCGGCAACTTGGCAGCAGAAGCCGAGTCGATCACCGTGCCGTCATTTTGAGATATGAAAAGAGTGCAATCCAGGCCAAGCCGCTTCATGGCGGCGCGAAAGCCTCGAATGGTGCGTCGAGCAAATTTCAGTATCGATGCGTTCAATATCGAAGCATTCTCTCGTTCCAGAAGACCGATATTCGAGACCTCTGCCGAGCAAACAATATCCACGTCAGGTAGACGCTTCTGCATTATCTGTCGGACTTGCTCCTCCTGATGGAAATGCTGATCAATCGGGGAGAAGATGCCGGAAATAACCACGGCTTTGATTCCCTTCTGCTCAATGGCTTCACATTCCCTCAGGACTTGATCTTCTCGAATTGGCGACTCCTGGGCGCCATCAATGTGGAGACCACCGTCAATAAAGCCGTGGTATCCATGGAGGAGGCTTGCTAGAGCGGGCGGAAAGTCGGAGAAGGGTGGAATATCCTTGGTATAACTCCTCGACAGTCGAATAACGGCAACCTTGGACAGTCGACGTGTGTCGCGTTCTATCACAGCATTCAAAAAGTGCGTCGTGCCGATAATGAGACATGAGATATCCGAGACACAATCTCCTGCTTGTTGAAGTACCTCGCCCACAGCGGCTTCGATTCCATCTGTCACATTTGGACTTGTTGTTGGCGTCTTGTGGGATGCCAATACGCCGCGGTGAGGCTGATCCGCCGCATCCAAGTCAAGCAGCACCGCATCAGTGTTGGTCCCACCCACATCAACACCTAATCTGAGTGCCCGTCGGGGCCGTACAGAACCCATTTCTGTGAAGCTGCCGAGTTGCTTTGTCGTCCTATTTATGAACCGTTATCGTTGCGAGGATGACGATGTTGGTGTTATTCCTGTCCAGCAGTCCCTCGCAAAGCCCGGGTTTATATTCGGATACACCTTGGGTATTCGAGAGTGATGAGCCCTAACTTATCTAGGCTATATTGACCAATATACTCGACATCTCATCACGTGCCCGGGATGCTTGACTAACAGTATCTCCTGCACAGACCCAGATACCGACTCCGTATGGATACCGAAAGGCCTTTAGCCGTTCTAGCGACGTCTGGGAGGCAGGCTCCTGCGTCTGAGTGGCTGCCCCCGTGCTGCCCAGAGCCCCACAGATAGGTCAAGATAGGCCTGTCGCTCTTATCTGACTCTCCAGGATCTTCTCATTGGCTGATCATATCCCAGATAGGGACACATGTCGATCTCATTACCGAAACGCACGAGCAAGGCTGCAGATGCAGGCGTTTGATAGGCACACTGTTTGGAGGCGTATGGCCGACATTCTCATCCCAGGCATCTAGGCCTGTCTCCACAGGTCTGATTGAGGTATACCTATCTCAAACGGTTAGCATACAGACTGACTCTACGTAAGCCTTATCATTGTTCTCAACACTTGAAAACCCAACAGTGCCTCAATACCGCAACGTTCAGAGGGGACACCTATCTGGTGCATCTACATTCTTCTCCACCAAAGCCAGCGGACGTCTCCTTGATTGCTGTCGAGTCTTAGTTGGTAACTCCTCACCCAACGACTATAAGACTCCTCCCGTCCAGGGGTCTTTACCTTCGAGCCTCACTCGAGTCTGATACTCGCTCCTCGTCCTCCCACGGTCCTCCCCGTTGACGCCGCATTCCGAAGTCAACGACAATGAAGATTCCCAATCTCAGACCACGCCCATTCCACCTCGCTCTCCAAGGCGAGGTCTCAATCTGGATCAACAATGACATCCGACCACTGCCTCCTTCCCGCCGACTCTGGGACACCTGGGCATACCTGTCTTTCTGGGCGATCAATCAGATCGCCCTCAGCAACTGGCAACTCGGTGCCTCTCTGGTTGCGGTTGGCCTTTCTGTCTGGCAAACGATGATTGCTGTTATCATTGGAAAGATGATCATTGCTGCGGTGGCGCTCTGCAATGGTATGGTCGGCGCAACCTGGCACATCGGTTTCCCGGTTCTGTCGCGTGGTATTTGGGGTGTTTGGGGTTCTTATATCATCATTATCCAGCGCATTGTCCTCAGCTTGACCTGGTTCTGCGTGCAATCATGGACAGGAGGGATCTGCGTCACGGCGGTACTGAGCTCGATCTTCTCCTCCTTCCAGCATATGGAAAACACTCTGCCTGCGTCGTCGAACACGACCACGAAGTTGATTGTTGGATGGATCGTTTACAACATCATCACCATCCCCATGCTCTACATTCCTCCGGAGAAGACCCGCAAACTACTATTCGGCATGAACACCATCTCCGTGGTCACCCTCGTCTCGATGATGATCTACGTTCTCTCCACTGCCCATGGCGCAGGACCATTGCTCTCCGCGCCAGCCTCGGCACGCTCGGGGAGTCAACTGGGCTGGGCCATCATTCAGGGTATAACGACTGTGATCGGAGGCATCGCCGTGGGGTTGACAAACCAAACGGACTATTCACGCTTTGCCCGCAGACCAGGTGACCAGATCTTCGGCCAGTGGTTCTCGATCCTGACCCTGGGCACCATCCTACCACTATTTGGCTGCCTCACGAGCTCTGCATCTATCCAGCTCTATGGAGAAGCATACTGGAACCCACCTGACCTCCTACTCCGCTGGCTCGATGATGACTATAACGCCAAATCGCGTGCTGCAGCGTTTTTCGCCGGCTGTGGGCTGGTGGTCTGCCAACTCGCAATCAACACCATCGACAACGCATTTTCGGCTGGCATGGATTTGTCCGGTCTCTTCCCCAAGTACTTCAACATCAGGAGGGGATCCTATCTTGCGCTCATTCTGTCCATCGCCATGTGTCCCTGGGAACTGCTCGCGTCGGCTGGGACATTCATCAGCGTCATGGGAGCCTGTAAGTGTGACCCAGGTCCATTCACTTCCCTAGGAATATGGCTAACAATGTCGTTCTTTCTAGATTCCGTTTTCCTAGGTCCCATGTGTGGCATCCAGATCTGCGACTATTTCTTCGTGCGGTCGCGACGGATGAAGCTGACCGATCTCTACACACCCTCGAAAACAGGGATATATTATTACTTCCACGGCGTGAACCTGCGGGCTTTCGCTGCATGGGTGTGTGGCTGGGCTCCTCAACTGCCGGGCTTCGTCGCCAACGTCAACCCGAGCGTGACGGTCCCGAAGGCATGCACCGACATGTTCTATCTTGCGTTTCCCTTGGGTCTTGCCATCAGCTTCACACTTTACTACGGACTCAACCGAGCGTTCCCGCCCAAGGGTCTAGGAGAGTACGATGACGTCGACTACTATGGCACTTTCACAAGTGACGAGGCCCACAAGCTGGGTGTTTCCCTGCCGGAGGAGACGATAGGGGAAGACAAGCTTGGGTATGAAGATCACAAGGTCATGGATGAGAAGGTTGCAAGGCAGTAAGAGGAGTTTTGCACAGGGAGTTTACAAGCATCGATTAAGCATCGGATGGGTAGTTAAAGTGTCTTGGTCTTTACTAGTATGTAGCTTAAACAGGCTAGTGTAGGCTAAAATATGACCTAGTTAAAAAGACGCAAAAGCTTATGCAAAAGCTTATCTCTCTCTCTATTATTGGCTGGACAATGGAATCCCCCAAGTGTCAGCTGCGCCCCCGGATTCTGGATGTTACAGTAAATGCCGCTTGGGATTATTGGAGGACTGGAGGGTGTTGGGCGTGTCACTGACTGTTGACGTAATCAGACCTGCACTGCCCGCCATCATCGCTACCGGCTGTCCTACAAATGTATCTGCTGTGGCCAACATTTCGCAAGTTGTCTCTCGACTAAATCAATCTTACGAACATGGATTCGAAACAAAGCAGCAACGGCTATGAACAGAAGAATGCCCTCGATGCGCCGCCAGATCAGTACCTCTGCGTTCAATGCTACCAATCAATCGACTCGGACCGGAAGGATGAACATGAAGATTGGCATTTTGCAAAGGATCTAGAGGCGGAAGACCAAGCTGGTCAGAAGCCCGCAACGAAACAGTCCCAGATCGGTTCAAATGTTCCACAACTGAACTCGAAGCAAGACGTCGCTCCAGATTATCCTCCACCGAATTACCCTCCACCGACATATCCGCCACCGAGGAGTGCCCCCAGTGTGGCAGGACCAATTCGTCACCATACCAACCAAGTCATCGAAGCTGCCAAAATTCGTGCCAGAGATGAGGTGATTGACAATTCCTTTAGACGCTCTCAAAGGGCAGTCAATGGTAAACATTAACTGACAGTCTGGCAGCAACAAATGCAGAACGCTCTACAGAATCTTCAGCAACAATATCAGATCTACAACAACGAGATTGAGCCTGAACACGAGACAGACTATTATTGCAATTGTCCAATCCACAATTATCAGCGGATGAAATGGCATCGGTATGGCGTGCAGCAGATGTGGTCAAACGCAGTCATGTATCCTGGTTAGTACTACCCATATACTCCGTACCGCTTCCACGCATCCTTCTGCTCTCCTTTTCAAACTGACGTGTTTGGTCTTCCTCAACCAGGTGAGAAGGCGTACAACGATAGCAAGCAGAATCTTGGGCTGTTCACCAGAAATCCTTACACCCTCCGAGTCGTGTCGCCTTATGGATACTATCAAAGTGCCTGGGGCGTGCAACGACCACAGCCAGGATACCACGCCCAATCCATCCATCAAACCATCGCTCTCAACAACAGTCTGAATACTGAGGCGCAAGCCAACATCGATGCCAAGGAACCCAAGATGAACATCTGGGACGATGAGTCTCTTGATGCCGCAATGTCCCGGGTCAGCATCGCAGCGTCCGATGATAAGAAGCGGCCAATCAAGGCTTCCGACAAGGATGCTTCGGATGAGCAGAAGCTGTCCTCTTCTTCCTCCGGGGACCGAAGCGCGGAAAAACCGGTCAGGGTTTCGAGGTTTTCTAGTTTCAGGCAAAGCATTGGCATGAAGTCTTCCGACGAGAAAGTTGCGGCGAAGACACAAAAGGTGACGCTCAAAGGCCGTGACTTACGCGACGCAATCATCGCCGAGGAGAACGGGAGGTGGCCTGATGAGCAGTGGCGACAGATTGTAACGATATACCAGGAGAAGGTTGGCATGACAAGAAAGATTGCTGACCTTCGAGCTCGCCATCCCATTCAATACCTCCACCTGCTCCGAAGTGGCTACTTTGAACCTATCCCGGTGGCATGGGCCAATCAAGCCTCCAACCCACTGAAATTCAGCATCGAGGCTGCTACAGGTTGGAGAGGAATTACCCCTGCATGGCGAGGATACGAGGACACTGCCGAGGAACGGCTGTACTGGGTCTTGAACCACCGAGAAGGAAGCGTTGGGCTCAGGATGAAGCCAGACTTCATTTCCGAGATAAACATGGCTCGGGCTCGAATGGCCACCGCAGTCGAGCCGCCTCCCGAGTACTATTCCAGCACCGACACATGCCATGTCCAACACACCTCGACCGGATACTCGAAGCAAGTCATGCCCGCGCCCTTCTTGGCCTACGATCGACCAGAGGTATCGACTGATGACACGATGATCCTGTTGGATGTTTCCGGATCGATGGATTTCGACCCCTTGCGACCAAACTACAACCAGTATCTCATTACCGGGTATTCTCGATCCACGCAACCAAAAAACAAAGGTGATGTTTTGAAAACTCCGTACCTGGCCTGAGAGGTGTATGTATTCAATACTGACTGTCGCTGTAGATGTCGCGAAAGCAATCATCCGACGCTTCAGCGATGCCATGGCCAATCACGATCACGACTTTCGCGGCTATGATCTGACCACTTTCTCCAGTTCGGCCAACTATATCGGCACCATCAACAACCATAACTTCAATGAAATGTGGCGGAAAGTCCGAATCGGAGGCGGTACACGGGTCATGACAGGCTGGCAGAAAGTCAAGGAGTTGCATTTCCAGAAGCACTCCGAGTCTGCCACGCATCACCCCGTGTACGGATGGCAAGCCGGGCCCGAGACGCCCATGCTGCGCTTGCTTCTTCTTCTCGATGGCGAAGCGACGGACATGGACGAGTTCGAGCTCGATCTCCTCGGCCTGTCGTGGGCTCATGTCACCATCTTCCTCATCGGTGTCGACGGATGTCCGCACCACCATCGCCACGCCAACGAGTTGCAACGTATCAGCGACGTCAACCACCATGTCTCGTTCGTCGATGCCCAGGGCAATACGCCCGAGCGGTTTGTCACCCACGAACTACTCAAGAGACATTTGGGCTACGAGCTTTCCATGTCCGAGTTTGAGCAGATCGAGGAATTGCCGGGCTACACGGAATGATTGAGTTCAACCCTGCCGACTGAGATCCTCCGTGAGGAGTACTAGTAGTAATAGTAGTGCTGGTGGGCTTCCAATTTTGGCGTCACATTGAAGCGGACATCGCAGATGCTGTGTGCCTCACGACCAGACGGACCTAGGCGAGAACGATCCACTGGTCAAGAGTCCGCATTGGAAAAGGGGGCATGATATATTATTTATACGGACGACAATGTCACCTTATGCTCAAAGTCCTCCACTGCTTTTGACAATGACCATCAGCTACTTGGTAGTACTAGTATCTGAGCACAAACACATTATGGAGCAGCTCATTGAATGCAGCTGCTTGCCTTTCCTTGTCGGCCAGCGCCATCTTCCTCCAAATCGTCGTCCTCGTTCGAGTCGTCCTTTGTGGCCGCTAGCTCTAGATCTAGAGCGGACCTTCGTACCTCTACTATACTAGTACTGTACTATAGTAGCTTCAAGTTCTTTTCGCTTTTTTCCCGCCTTTTTCTTGAGATTTCTGCTGGACTCTTCAAGTGCTACTAGTATAGCCCCTCTAAACTTCGACTTTTCCTTTTGGATGGCATCAATCGCCTGGAGACTGAGTTGGGCGAAATTTCTCTTCCCCTGCCTGACGTCTTTTATCGCATCATCGCTTCGTGGCACGTCTTTTAAACTTGTCGTCCCAGGTGAAAAGCTGCCTGGTGGCATTCTCAATCACGGTCTTGAGAGTTGCCTTGACCGCATCACTTTCTTGTATCCCGGTACCCGGAGATACGTGGTCGACCGCCTTGATTAAGCGACGACTCAAGATGAGCGGGGCATCAGCGTCAAGCCTAAGGGAGTGAGCGTGGGCGATGTCTTTGACGTCCTTCCTTGCGCCAACGATAGATCTGCCGTACTTTGTGGTAGATAGGTGCCTCAATTCGAACAGGCCTTCTAGGAATGGTGGCCTCTTTGGCTCTATACTGCTAGTACCTTTTGCGATTCCCATCGTGTGGCATACGGCCCCCACCGCTGTGCTGACTGGATGAGGCCCCATTATTGTCTGATTTTCAAGTTCGATGGCCTTTAGTACTATTCGTCCAGTACTAAGCCTGTGAGGGCTGGTGCATGTAGCTGACGGTGCCTGTTTGCAATGCCCGTAAACTCGGACTGAAAAGTTGACATACAGTCTCGGTATCTTGCATACTAGTATAGGCCCATTGCAAGCGTATCCTGGAGATGCTGCCGTAGATGGAGCTGGGACGGACTCGCTTGGAATGTGAAACATCTTCTGGTTGTTGCTGGCAAAAGCTCGATCTAAGTATAGTACTTACTAGTAGTACTCACCGTGAATACAATCGTGTCCGTCGTCGATTGGTTGTTTGCCTTCTCGGTGGAGTTCTGGGGGCGGCCCACTGTCTGAAGTATTACTATCGTTCGCGATCGAGCTGGGTCTATGTCGATACTAGTACTCCGAGTCGTTTGCGATCCATTTTGTACACCTTTGGAGACTTTGAGAGTCGTCGGCGCTAGTTTCGGTTGTGTCCCCTAAGTTGACAGGCGATAGTGGTGGTGCCCTGTGGGGCAGCCTGTCCCAAGGCCCGAACTGGTAGGTTCAATTGTTTGGTCGATTTCGAAGGGTTCGGTGTTCGAGTGTTATTTGTCGTCTTTGACGGTGACTGTGATTGTGTAGAGGTCTGAACCGGACGTCCGTTCTAACGTGTCCAGCGATGTCCACGTTTCTCGGTCGGACTGTGGGGCATTTAACTGTATCGCCTGGTGAACTGTGTCGTTCTTGAACGTACTACTAGTAGTACTAGTAGTACCAGTTACTAAGTAAGTAGTAGTACTAGTAGTATACAATGAAAGATTCTGCAGAACAACCTGAAGTCTGCCCATGATTTCAAAGTTCGAGCTCTCGATTGTTGTTGACTGAACACCAAACTTCATGGTTTCGCGGCCCGAAGTCATCGCTGCACGGCACGGACCAGGTGTCGATCAACCACTGCAGTGCTTAGCAGTCCACTAAACTTGAACCAGTGCGTTTCATGCTACATTTTCCTGTAGAATCCGTGAAACATTTGCCAAAAGGCGTGAGACAATGCGGTCTTGAACTATGAAGTTCTTGCTCATTTCGGTTGGTGGCAAAGAACGGTACTCTGAAGCCGTTGTACGTGGGCATGAAAGATCCCAGCAGGGATTGGGATTGCGGCCGTGTAGTCTTTGGCTCGGCAGTTGAAATTATCGACCTCGCACTGTGATCGGATGGTGACAGGGTGTTGATGTCGAAGTGAACCAAGGATATTCACTTGCTTCCCTTCTGCTATAGACGCCTGTTTGCTCGAGACCCATGTGTCACGGAAGGACAGACTTCACCACGGTCTCAGCCCTCCGCCGTAGGGCTCTGCAGGACATGCATTGGTATTCCGGGGGTATTGCGGTAGTATCGACCTCACTTCAAGTTCTCTTTATTTTTGTTTTGCTCCGGCCCTAACGAAACCATGCTCGATACATGCAGTGCCGTTACAGCAACTAGGACGGCTGGTAGAAATGACTGGCATCAGAGAGGTCGTGAACTGTTGTTTGGAGGATCAAGGCGTGTGTTGGTACGCTGTCACAAAACGCACTCGGCGGCCGCGCGCGTGCTCGAAGAGTGAGAGGCCGAGTAGTACTAGTACTCCAAGGTCGCGATGAGCTTGCGCCAGCTGCCAGTGTTGTCTGCGCTGAAACTAGTATTAGTACCCTAATCAGTCGTCCGCAGTACCTCAAGGTGTCTCAAATGTTTATCCGTACCAGGAGTCGTGTCCAGTTTCTGGGGATCTCGGAACGGTAGCACTAGTACCAGTGGACTGCAGCTGACGGCGTTGGTAGGATGAGGCTTGCAAGGTCTTGGGAATTCAGTACGTGTTTGTTTTCTGTTCTGTTGTTTGCAAAGAGTGAGAGAATCGCAGCAGTACAGGAACAGGCTAAAAAAGTGAGGGCAGACCTTGGTCCAGCGGTGTTCGTTGACAGCGAGGGCAAGTACTACTAGTAGTACCAGTACCTATTGTCTGCAATGCCAAGCCTCGGTCTGCCTGCGCCTTCAAGTTCTATCACAATTCCTTCATTTTTCTCTTTCATCAAGCAAACCACTGACAGTTCAAGATGGCGGAATATCTTTCGTCGTTGCAAAGACTGTAATGGCGTTCTCGATGTCCGTCACATCGACTGGGCATGTCGCTGGTGTGGTTCGCCAATATTTGCGGACACCACAGTACACGGTTGTGCACCCTCATCCACTGGATTGAGGGTGAGCACAAATCAAATCGAACGTGACGAAAGTCCGATCGTTCATTACACGCCTCCGGGCACTCGGCTCGGTCCCCTGGCGGGACTGAGTTCGAGAGGTGTTGATGATACTAGTATCTTAGTGTCTACGTCTGGTCTCATGCCTCAGCGCACCCAGGAACAACGCAGCACTAGACTGGTGGCGGCCCCTTCCGTAGCGGAGGGAAGCCAATATCCACCAACCTCACCTCCTACCCCCGAGTTTGTGACACCGGTGTCTTCACCGCAAATGTCCGCATTCTTGGGAGGTGACATGACGCGATTGAGCCTTGGTTCGCCTGGCTCCGGTGCGATCTTGCCTACTAGTACTAGGCAGACCACTGCTGCGCAGGAGGTAGAGGCAGATGATCGTCTGGACATGCGCTCCGCCTTGTTGAATAGACTCATCCCATACGCCCAGTACTACTGGTTTAACAGCCACAAGCCGGGATTCACCCAACCCAAGCGGTTCATGGGTGTAAGCTGTGACATCTGTAAACGGGACACGCATCCCACAGATCATCACACCAGCAATCCGGACCAGTGGCTTGAAGTCTGGCGACGCAAGGGAAATGGCAAGGGCAAATGCAACAAGAAAGGTTGCAAGAGCCCGACCACCCACAATACTGAGGATTGTGGGAGGGGAGAGTTTAGGGACCATCCCGACAACGAGCCTTTGCCTGCAGAACTGCAATACTATTCGGCTCGACGGTGGCCGGCAGCAACCAAAGAGGTTCCTTTGCCGCGCTACTACTACCGGCCCAAGGACCGGCAGCCACCGGGCCCCAGAGACCCATATGTTCCTGATGAGTTTGCTGAACACGGTCTACCGTGCGGTTTGCTCGATAAGGCAAAAGGCATATACTGGTCACTGGACAATGCTATTGCAATGGCTAAGGGCAGTATCAAACCCGTCACTTATGTGGCGAAGAGACACGCTCAAAGAGGTACAATTGCCAGAAACCTGGGTCTGCCGCGATCAGAGCAATCTGAGAACCCCTCGGAAACTGACCTCGACAGAGGCTTCCGAGCCTGGTGAGCCCCAAACCAAACCCGCCGGCATCTCCTGAAAACCAGGACAAAGATGTTCCGTCGCATTGGTAATGGTGGTCCAAAGGGCGCCTCTCAATCCTCGCTCTAGCTACAGGCCACCTGTCTGCCAGGGATGAGTCCCTGGATTCGCTTGACCCCCTTGTCTTCACCATATCATACTAGTACAAAGTACCAGAAGTATGATGTGAGTGAGTCAGGAGCTCGAATTCGAGCAGGGGAAAAAAACAAGAGTCCCAACATGGTAAAGGAGCTCTAGTAGTACTAGTACCTACATGAAGGGCGAAACGGTGTCTTCGGCAGTGCCAGAGAGGAGTGGGTGGGTGGGTGGGAGGCTCCCTTTGGACTGCCGTTGGCGCTAGGTCGGTAATGGATTTCTACCTCTGCGTAGGTGCCGACTATCAACTACTCGTCGAGTAGGCCAAGAGGAATCCACCCCAGTTTCACTGATATCGAACTCTAGGCTCGTGCAACAGGACCGGTACGAACGGCGAATGACAACAAGGCCTAATGTGCTTCCCATTTGCGCCGCAATCAACCTCCTGCGAAACACACCAGCCGTGCAGCCAGCTCCAGCCTGATGAGAGAGAGTGACACATTCAATTGAACAAGGTCAGAAAAATGATTCCATCTTTTTTGTGGATCGGGAGGAGAATTAATCGTTTTCAGGGAGAAGAAACCACCACGCCTACACCGCCGACAACTCGTCCATACGAAGAAAGGCCGAAAGACAGCAAGCTGCTGCAGCTATCGAGACCATGCAATACAGGAAGATTGGAAAGGGGAGACAAATGACGCCCATAGACTAGACGTTGTCGCAGGTTCTGGAACTTGATGATACTAGAAAAGGACCCAAGGCCATTGGCACCTACAGGGGCATACCAGATGTGTACTAGTAGTAAGAGCTACAGGGGCATACCAGATGTGTACTAGTAGTAAGAGCTTGGCTAGAATATCTTATCAGAGATAGGAGGACATCGTGCAGTCTACACCAGACGCAAAGTTCTCTACATGTCTTTGGGGTGAAATGTCTAAGTACTAGTAGTACCATCCAGGAAATCTCCCACAAAGTCTGCCACCTCCCGAGGCTTCTCAACCATCGGAAGATGTCCAGCACGCTCGACAATCTTGAACGTACCAGACTTTCCCTCGGCGGACCCCAGATCTTTGGACATCTTTTCCATCCCTTTAGGCAACACGCCGTCTCCAGCACCGACCAGAAAGGCGCCTCTACCCTTGTACCCGGGCATGAGATGCGTGTAATCGTAATTGAACAGGGTCTCGACGCCGCGGCGGAATTCGGGCAGCGAGTTGGTGAGGACCATGCGCTTGACCCTGGCGATTTCAGGCACGAGGTCGGGATTGTCGTAGGACTCGGGCACGAACCAGCGCCGGACCGTCAGCTCGGCGAGTTCTTCGCCCACCACGGGCTGCGGAGTGGCGTCGGCGGACTCGTCGTCGCCAAACAGTGACGAGAGCTTGAGCGTCATGCCTTCTTTCTCGGCCACGGCAACGCGTTGGCCCCAGGTGTCCTTGTTGCCGGCCGGGGATTTGGCCGAGGTGTCGCAGGCCACGAAGCACTTGATCCGCGAGGGGTATTGTAGTGCTGTCGCCAGCGCCGTCACTCCGCCCATGGACACGCCAACCAAGCCCGCAGCCTGGGGGATGCGAAGGGAGTCCAAGAGCTGGATGACGTCGGAAGCTTGAACGTCGACGGTCACGGGGCTCGTCGTGCCGCTGGGCATGGTCCGGCCACGAGACAAGAACCGAAGGACGCGGTATTTCTGGTTCTGTGGTCGAGAGAAGAAGTGCTTCAGGAAGTTGTCCCAGATGCCCCAGGTCACAAGGACCGAGTTGACCAGTACAAGCACGGGCGCATCCGGATCAGAAGAGTTCCCTTCGAGGCGGAAAGGTAGGACTGCGCCATCGCGTGTCGTGACCGTGGACTCTATTGCCGAGCCATAGGGTGAAACGTTGGGTATGGTCTTGGTGACTCCGTCGGGCGAGGTCCAGGGTGCTACAATTCCCAGGTGGCGAGCTGCTCCTCCAAAGGTGTAGAAAAGTTCGTATGTGCGCACCTTGCTGTCAGAAACTTCAACGGGTGGACCTTCGAATATGGGCACAGACTTGGGTTCGGTCGACGGTGTGAACTCATTGATCACGACAAGGTCGACTTTCCCGTCTTGGCGAGGTTCAAGATACGAAGTCTTGAACCAGGATGTCCTCCTCCAGCCGGGGATCTCTGCCACTTTCGGCAGGAGAGTGTCCTGGATCCAGTCCACGACATTCGACACTTGACCCGGTGCCAGCAGGTATCGGGATGTGGTCAGGACGTTCCCCTTGCTGTTCTCCTCGAAATGTTCCGGCGATTCAAGCTTCACAAACGTCTTGTCGTTGATTCGTTCGCCAACGAAATCCAACATCAGTCGATCGACCCAGATCTGGGCCATGACATCGATCTCACGTTGGGTTTTGCCGGGCGGGGCGCGCAAGTACTGATATGGCTGCTCGTTGAATTGGTCCATGTCAGTGGCATCGTAGATGGCTAAGAATTCTGGCTTGGACTGTGTTCCGGCGTTGGGTCCTGGGAGGTCGGTTGCTCGATACCGGAAACCATTGGGCATGAATGACAGACGTGTTCGATTGGGTCCATGTTCATTGTTGTACCAGTCATGGAACAGATCTAGCGATAACGTCTCTTTGGGTTGCATGGTTACAAAGAGCAACCCGCGAGTTGGGTTTGAAGAAGGCATGACGGCAGCTCAGGACTGAGACTTGACGCCGGTCGTTTCACGGAAAGTCGAAACCAGGTGAGTTGGATATGTCGTTAGGTGTCGTCTTCCAGCTAACAAGGTAAGCACTGCCTTACTGTTGCTTGACCTCCCCTGATATCAGACGTGGTACCACGAAGACCGTCGAGCAATTGGTTGTCTTCGGAGACGTTGTGAGCTTTCTGGATTTCGTCAAGCTAACAACATGCACTCATTGGTGTCGAGCGATAAGCCAATGATGAGGAAGAAGACTCTGGGTGCATCTGCCGTGCTCAGATGCCTAGAATTTGCCTCGGAACGAGCCCCGCGAGCCTATCACCAAGCCTACACGTGCCTACGATAGGAGCCACACACCCGTGCGAGCCGTGACGTATAACGGCGGAGAAGATTTTATCCGCAAGATGATATTCGTTCAAAATTGAAGGCTAGATCTACGTCCACACAACCCCTGCTAGTCATACCAAATAGCATTCATACCGAAGCCAGGCTCTTTGATATCCAAGTGAGCGACTCTCGAAAGGTACTCGTCGTTCCAACGGTAAATCTCGATCCATCCATCTTGATCATCGGTCAAGGCTAACCACTCGTCCGTCCATGGACAAGGACTCACAGCATTGGAATGACCACCGCTGTTAGGTGTAGGACTGATGCACAATTGCCGCTCGACTTGACCGTGTGGCCCAAGTTTGAAGGCGCTGATATACCCAGTCACGCTGGATGAGTTGGATCTGGCCGTTGCGAAGAGGTATTTCCCACTCTGAGAACAAAATACGACGTCAGACCTGTACATCTTCTTGAGATCTCGGACACCTGCTTCGCGTTAGAATAGCTATCAACATCAAGCGCTCGAGAGGCGTCAGGCGTACCTGGAGGAACAAGGGGATAGATGTTCTGCGTGAAGACTGGTAGATGGGTCTTCTCGTCGATCACGTACACACCCAACCTGTTTCCCGCCTCCATCAGCACATAGAGATAATGTCCGCTGGGATGCATTTCCACCCATCGAGGATGATCGCCGGCCGATGGTGCATCGACGCTGCCAACAAGGGTGAGGGTGCCGTCGCTGGCCTTCTTATGCGTCCAGATCTTATCCGCCCACATGTCGGCCGAATAAAGGTATTCTTCGCTCGGGTCGAATACCATACCATGGATGGCCGACTTTTCGCTATATTCGTAGTTCTGAATATTCTTGTCGAGCTTGCCGTACTGGTCGACGGAAAAGACATTGCCGTAGCCCGCATGCTCGTAGAATGGATTGCCATAGACGCAGTAGGGTGGCTGTTTGGCTGCTAGAACAAATATCGCTCTGGTCCTGGTGTCGGCACTCTGGGCTCGAGCTGGTCACGAGTCAACGTTGGTTCGCATCTCTGGCACCTGGACTTACATACGATCATGGTTCATAGGGTGTGAGACTTCGTGCGAAATCTTGTCTGGTGCCTGGACGGCATGACTGGACCATTTCTTCATGGACGCTCCATAGATATTTTTCCGTCGATGCTATCAGAGCGAAGGTGTGAGCATTGTCTGCTTGCAAGTGATCTTGCTCATGACCTGGCGTAAACTCACGTCGAATGTCATCCATGAAATTGGCTCATCTTCCGGAATGCTTGTCCTTTTCACCAGCTTCAGAGTCGCGGCTTCGTCGTCGAATTCAGCGGTGAAAATTGCTCCCGGGGGCGTCCATGTCCCTATCATCAGATGGTGCTTCATTTTGAGCACCAATGATGATTTGCATACAATGAGGAATGCTATGTCGGTTCCTTCTGGACGATATGCAAGAAAAATGGAGATGCCGAGCTGAGCTGCCGACAACCCCGATACGTGCCCAGTGAGAAACGGTTGTTCGATTCGGCGATTATTTTTAACTACCGACTTTAAGCGGCATGGGCGCATGTGGGGGGCCTCGGGGGCATGGGGATCAGCCCATGAGATTTTCCAGGGGCCCTTGTTCCCTGCAAGACACCTGAGAGGAGGGCTGGTGCAGGCTGGTGGGCTGCTGGAGGGCCGTTGGAGACGGCAGCGACAACCGGCACAGCTTTCGGACCATTGGTGCCGTGCTTAGACTTAGCATGTTCATCATTGGACAAACCATCAGGAGGGTCGTGAAGGTTTTGTTCCGAGGGCCCAGTTTCCCCAGAATCGAGATTGAGCAGACTCAAAATTCATGAGCCGACTTTCACTGCCGGCCTGTTCGAACCATGAGGGCATTGAGCATATATATCTGGACAATGGCCCACAAAGATGTCGACGTCTTTTGGAACAGTTTCAAGCTTCAAACAACATCTCCTTCTTCCGTGCCCATTTCATATCTCTTCGCTGAGCACAAATCTCTGACATATCGATCGTCATAATGTCCTTCCAAAATGTGGTCGAAGGTGCGACGTCAGTCAACCTCGATGGCGCAACGAACGGCGCCGCAACAAATGGACACGCCACACACAAGTATGATCCCAACTTCACCGACAGCCTCATTCAGGCTATGGGTCCCAAGACTCCCGAGCGAGCAAGATTTCTCCTAAGCAGTCTGATCCGCCATGTTCACGACTTCATCCGCGAGACGGAACTCACACCCGAGGAATGGATGAAGGGAGTCCAGTTCACCAACGCCATCGGCCAAATCAGCGACTCCAAGAGAAATGAGGGCCAGAGAATTTGCGATGTTCTCGGTATTGAATCGTAAGTACTACTAGTCCTAGTAGAGGTTCTCTAGCTAACCACGACGGATTCTAGTCTGGTCGATGAAGTCGCCAACAAAATCATGCTGGACAGCGACGAAACGCCAACCTCATCCACCATTCTAGGCCCCTTCTGGAGTCCCCATGCACCTTTCCGCGAGCTCGGCGATAGCATCGTGCAAGACCCATACCCGACCGGCAAAGTCACCCTGATGCACGGCGTGGTCAGCGACTACAAGACGGGCAAACCCATCACCAACGCCGTCGTGGACATCTGGCAAGCCTCGGCCAACGGCAAGTACGATTTCCAGGACGATGAACAGTCCGTCAACAACCTGCGCGGCAAGTTCAAGACCAACGAAAAGGGCGAATACTACTACTATTGCTACCACCCGACCGCGTATTCGCTACCCACCGACGGTCCTGCCGGCGTCCTGCTGAGACTGATGGACCGCCATCCCATGAGACCCGCCCATATCCATCTGATGGTCAGCGCCGATGGCTACAAGTCTCTCACGACCCAGCTCTATCCACGCGATGACCCCTACGTGACCAGCGACTCGGTGTGCGCTGTCAAGGACGATTTATTGCTCGACTTCAAGCCGTCCAAGGACCCCAAGGCCGAGCTGGACCTGGAGTACAACGTTACTCTGGCTCCTTTGAAGCCCGGCCAAAAGGCGGGCTGGGTTCATACTGTCTTCTGAGCGTCTGTTTTAATGTTCTTTCTGGGCTTTTGAGGCGTTGTTCCTCGCTTTTGCCATCCGCCTACAGGACTGGAGGCCTCGACAGGACTCTTTGACTCTCTGTCACTTCGAGGGCTTCAACGCAACCTCCAAAAAGAGGCGGAACATTCACGCTTTTTTGATTAGGCTGTGTGAACAATGAAATATCCCATGATTGATGAGCAACCCCGAGTCATGCATACTATGGTAGTCGTTCATTTCGCCTAGAATTGCTTGTTCCCCTAGTGAGTCCATTCGAAGCGTACAAGATCCGACCCCGCATCCCAGAAGTGCCTGCTGCGCTGCGCCAGAATATCTCGGATCGCGCACTACACTTACCACTACAAAGTGCATAGTAGTATTTCACTTCGTCGAAATCACCTATTTGAGGTGCACATCCTCATACTGTCTGTCTTTGCTTCACTTTTGACACTTTCTCCTTTCTTCGCCCAAGGCCATCACCGAAACCATGCGTCTCCCCTACGCTCCAAAGGAACCACCCGCCGACTCCCCGTCATCCGTCGCCGACATCTACGCCCGCATCGCCGCACGCCGGCGCCCACGACCTTTGATCCCGCTCGACTTGACCCTTCTACACTCCCCTCCGGTCGCGAACGGCTACAACGCCTTCGTCAGCGCCCTACGCACCGAGACGATCGTCCCCCAAAGCCTGCTCGAGCTCGCCGTCTGCCGCGTCGCCATCCTCACCACCGCCGTTTACGAATGGAACATCCACGCGGCTCTGGCGCTGAAGGCCGATCTATCCCCCCAAGCCCTGGAGACGGCCAGAAGCACACCACCGAAAGGCTTTTCTACTACTACAGTAGAAAAGCCCTCAGAGTCAGACACAGAGACACAGACACAGAGTGACAAGCTGGAGCTGAGTGAAAAAGAGTTCGCCGTGCTTGGATACACGGATGAGGCCACGCTCGATGTCCGAGTCCAGGATACCACCTTCGAGCACTTGAAAACCCACTTCAACGACCGCGAGATCCTCGAGCTGGTCACCGTGGTAGCCGGGTATAATATGGTCAGCCGGATCCTCGTGCCCTTAGACGTTGGTGAAAACAACGACAAGGCCATGAAGACTGTCCAGGAACTGGTCGCAGAAACTGGAGTCAAGAGCTAGTTGGTAACTGCGTACTGAGTATCCCCATGTATCTTCATATATCCCAACGCAACATCACGCATAAGCGAGGGAGCGCGTGGGTAATGAAGCGATAAGGCCACAGTAGCGGTGGTAGTAGCCCTTGATGGGTGGTGGCCCAGCGCGAAATTTACCGCAACTTGCTTGATCCTACGGAGTACTCACACCAGAGACTCTCACGCACTCCCACACTCCCACACACGCGGCAGGGCCAGAAGCATATGATGGCATTGCTGCGAACTCGAACTATCCAAAACAAAACTGCACAAAAACACCCTCGACGGCCCGTCTAGAATCCAGCTCATCTCCCCACCAGTACTCTTCATTTCCTGCATCCTGTTCCGCCCACACCGCCCTTAGCACGTCATGCGCGGTCGTATACATCTGGTATCCGAACCTACCATACCATCGCTCACAATACTCCCGAACAAGCCCACGGTGCACGGGATCCCTCGACTCCGCGCCAGCCACGAACACGGGGAACAGCACCTGTTTCTGGATCAGATGGCTGGCCCGACAGGCATGGACATGCTCCAGCCCCATGCGCGAGAGAAACGAGAGTCTGGCCCGAACTCGCTTCCGCTCCCTGACATCCGCGGCCCTCCGGATCGTAAAGATGCGTAGGATGTAGATGAGCAGAGAGTACCGGAATGCCTCGCAGCAATGATACCGGTCGCGCTCGATATGCATGGCCTCCTCATCCGCATCCATGCCCTCGAAGACAAGATCACTCAGACCTCCACCTTGGTATTCGTATCGACGGATCGAAAGCTCGATCTCCGCGACGAGTCCCGCCACCGTCTCGCTGGACGACGTGGTACTAGTACCCGTACCAGTATCGTTACACGACTCTTTCGCTTCACGAGCGGCTAGGTTGCACAGTTGCATCATGGGCACAAGGAGCTCGCGCGGACACCCGTTGAGTTCGTAGAAGGTCCAATGCTGACGGCCTTCGGCTTTGAGCACGGCTTCGAAATATGAATAGGGGAAGACGCATTCTTCGCGGCAGAGCAGAGAGACCATAGCGTCCCACCTCAAACCCAATTATCAGCCAAATGTGAAGTGAAAGGGAGGGACAAAGGGGGAGGCGGGTACCAGAGAAACATAGCAACTTGGATGTTGGCTTTGATGCCCGTCGACCAGCGGGGTATGCCACCACAGAGTTCGAGCAGGCTATACGCATCACCGAGATGCGTGCGCCAGATATTCAGCGCTGAAAGAGTTGCCTGAGCAAGACAACGGCCGTGTCAGCTCAGCTCTCTTTTTCGCGCGCAGAACTTGTCAAGGCCTGCTAGTTGACTCACCTCGAATTGCCACAATGCCATGGCCGTGTCCAGCAGACTCAATCCATGGACGTAGGTGTCCTTTTTGGACAGAGCTCCTTGGTACAGGACCAGCGCTGTATTCTTGTGGTCGACAGCATCTGCAGGAGGCTGAGATTGGGTGGAAGATCGCAGAGTAAAGTGGCATGAAAGAGCCACGATCGCATGGAGCAGGTGCTGTGAGCCCCTCGTCGTCTCTGGTCGGTAACGATATGGGTTCACGGAGAAGTCGTTCGTGATCGGGTATTTGCAGAATTCTTGGTCGTCTTTTCCCCTCAAAACGAAGGTCAGCCCGAGACCAGACCAGACCAGCAGTCAAAGAGTGATGGGGCTGGGGCCACTTACACATATCCAACAGACCATAGAACTTGTCCGTCAAGTCCGAGTAGCACATCTGAGGTATCGAGATCATCGTCATGTCCTGGGCGAATAAGTCCGAGGCCGCCATCGAATAAGCTGCGGAGCAAGGAGACTGAGACTGTTCGTCTGTATCTTCATCCCACAAATTCCGAGCAAATCCGAGGCTTACGTCGGCGGCAGCTGCATAGCTGCTAGGAGATGCCGTGTTGAGATGAGGCCGCCGTTGAATCTCTAGGCATTGTTCCAGGCTTTCGAAATCGATGTTTTCTGACGGTTGCTGACAGGGAGGAGAAATCCAATTGAGGTCCTGTTGGTGCCATGCGACGCTGCTGGACGGATCGTCTTCGATCAACGGCGGCATCATGTCGATGTCAACAATATCGGCGGATGGAGAAGGCAAGAGGGGCATGTGTACTTCCTCTTGGTGGCTAGTAGTCAGGTCTGTCCGATCTTCTGCGATCTTTGAAGATCCTTGAAGACTCCGGCTCTGATGCAATTGCAACGGCAACGGCAACGGCAACGGCATTTTCGTGTATGCTTCACCTTCAGCATCAGCAGCCACAACCCGCCCCAAGCCTTTCGCTGAGGTCACGGTCGACGACCGTCTCCTGCTAGTCGCTGTCGCAGTAACATCACCACCCTCGATGGATTGGTGACTCAGACTCTTCTTTCGTCGCTTCGGCGGCCGTGCCGCCACGAACATGAATTTCTTGTGCCGCTTGTTCGCCCGACCGAGGTCTACAAAGCTGCTGCTGCTGCTGCTCTCGTTACAAGCCAACGCCGACTTCGACTGCTGTGCCTGTTCATCAGTCTTATCCCCACTATCCCCGCCACAAGCCAACCTCGAATCACTCCCATCCCTATCCCCATCCCCATCCCCACGGTGGTGGTGGTGGTCGTCGTCATAACCGCGTCCGTCGCCTCGTACGTCGCCTCCTGCCTCGTGCGTGTGCGTGTGCGTGTGCGTGTTAGTAATTGCCAACGCCAACGCCGATTTGACCTTCGGCGGCTTATTCGCCACGGAGTGACTCTGATGCCAAGTCAATGTGATCGAGTACCCCTGACACAGGATCCCAGCGTCCTGACACGGCGTACACCGCGGCCTCTGGCGATCACAGCGAGAGCGAGCACCCAGAGATGAACAAGTATGGCAGTCGGACTTGGCGAAAGCCAACGAGTTCGTTCGGCGGTACTTGACGTCTGGCGTATTCGTACTCGTACCTGCACCCGCACCGCCGGGTGAGTATGAACGAGTAGTAGTAGCAGCGGCCATAGTCGTGGCAGTACCCGCAGGTGAGTATGAACGAGTACTAGTAGTATTAGCGGCCATAGTCGTGCACTTCAAGTCTGTTGCCCTTGTAAAGCCCCGAAAGGAACGAAAAGAAGAAAGAGCCCTGGAGGGATGAAGTGGTTATCAAGACCCTGGCCTGGCCCTTATCTTCCGACGCGGAATAGCCACTCGAACTAGCCACTAGCACTAAAAGAGGGATATCTATCAAATGGCAAATCCCCCCCCCCGCATCGTTAGGCAGGTCAGTGTCGTGGCATGTGTTCATGTACAGAGGTACAGAGGCGAAGAAGAATGGAGAGAGATCCGGTAAGCAAGCATTTCACCACCCAGACTCGTCAGTAGTCACGAAGTGGGTTTGTTGGCGTAATACTTGTTCACCCTCAGCGGACAGTGCCAGCGGAGTATTAACAGTGCTGACCATTCTTATCTACAGCAATAGACTGGGATATTGTCCTGATCAACCCCTGTGGTCAGGTATTGCGACACAGGGATAATCTGTACTAGTTTTGACATTCCAAAGATCCATCAAAACCCAAATACACACACACGCTCTACTCAATCCTTCTTCGTCGAAACTACAGAATGCTTCCGCAGCGCCTCAATGAGAGCATCATCTCCCGCTCCGACGGCCAAACCCTCAATGGTCCGATGCCCGGTAAGCTCATCCTGGCGAGCGGCTTGAAACATCTCGTGGTTGATGCTCGGGCCTTTGAAGACATGTCTTTGGCTGACGGACCAGGCAATCAGGAGGAATGATACTAGTCCGACCGTAACCACACTAAGGGCTGATCAGCTTTCGCGATCTTTTTTTTTGCAAGGCTCGGATACATACCTGATCCAGTTCATGTTCTCCAGAGTTACCGGATAGGCGGTTGGAATGCAATAGATGACGTCGATGAAAGCCACCCAGACGCAAGCCAACACGTTCAGCGGCAAGCCCCATTTACCCAGGTTCAATGCTCGAGGGGGAAGGATTTTGTCACGACCACGCCATGCGAGGATCCCCTGAGGTAGAACGTAGGAAGTCGTCATGAAAACGATGGTGGCTCCAACCATGGACGCGAATGCAGCTGATGACCCGATGAAGATCAACCCGTATAGCTGCACCAATGTCAGTGGCGCCAGTGTCAGTGCATGTCAATGAACTCACTGTTACAAGGACACCGGAAAGGCATGCAGCATTGAAAGGCATCTCCCAGCGCGGATGAACTTGCTTCCAGTATCTTGACAAAGGAAAGCAGTCATCCCGGGATGCGGACCACATTTGTCGGCTTGAGCTGGTGATATTGGCCGTCGCACAACCGAAGAAGCATATCGCAAACGCGACCATGAGGACCGACGTCCCTGCTTTGCTGCCCGTGGCCTGATAGTAAACCTCGATAAGAGGCAGTCCGGTTGGAGTGGAAATGACGCTCTCAAAATCCGTAATCACAAAAGACAGCGAGATCGCGAACGGAAATGCTAAAGAACTCGTTAGAAGACGCCCCGCACTAACACCAGGGTCGAATTACCTGTCACGAATCCCATGAGAATTGGATACATCTGTGGTAGAGGATCAGCATTGACAAGGGGGTCTGAAAGACTGGGAACTTACGATAACTTTCGGGACGTTGATTGTTGGGTTCGGAATCTCTTCGCAAAGATGAGCACCGCAATCAACGCCCAGGAACCCGTACAAAGCATTGACTGTGCACAGAAGGAAAGCAAGGCCGTCATTCGACCAACCAGTTGAGTTGGTGGTGTCAGCAAACACGAAACTGGCCGACTGGAAATTGGGAGCAGCACAGCTAAGGATCGTAATCATGGTGACCATCATCGATGTTGCGGAGAAATACACTAGAAACTCGTCAGTACCTGACCCTCTCAATTGCAGGTGGTGAGGCTCACAAATGAATTTGTTCCATGCAGGCAACCATTTAGTAAAGAAGACGTTCATCCCTACCGCCGCCCACGTCACGGCGACGAAGACAAGGTAGATGTGCCATCTTTCGATCACGTACTCTGGATGATTGAGCTGAGCAACTCCAACGATCATCGCTGAGATGAAGTTCGTCACGCTGGCAAGACCGAGCCACCAGCCAAGGGTGCTGATGCCTGCTGATCTGGGATGTCTTAGCACAGTGGCGGCGGAAATGATAAAGTCCCACCACCTACACGTAGGAAGCGAACGGAGCCCACTCTGGACTTGCGACGACGAATGACCAGTAGTATTGAGCTCCGGCGACTGGGTAGGCAGACGACAACTCGGCCATGCCGATGCCAGTAACAGCAGTCATGACACCAGCGATCGCAAGGGTCCATATCGATCCAGCCGAGGATGCTTCAATGAAGCCGGTTCCAAAGGCACTGCCAAAACCATTCCAGGTCGCCAAAAGCGCATAGGACATTGACAGAAGGGACAGCAGCGAAAACCGCCTGGGCATAGCCCTGGTATAGCCTTGCGCTTGGAGTTCGATGTCATCGATATCGATCTGAGTATTGGCCTTGCCCCCTTGCGGAGGCGTGGCCGTGGTGCTGTTGTCCGAGGTCATTGCGATTGACTCTGTGACTCCGTAGAGGTGGTTGTGGGGCGACCTGCTCTTCAAGTGGGAGTTCATGCTCCATTATATCTACTCCTGCGAACACGAAGTTGTAGACGTTAAGATGATAAGATGCTGCGAGCCTTGCCCATTTGGGCATGAGAGATAATGTGTCCAGGCCTGGAGTAACGATAAGCTCCGACAAGCCATTGCAAGTTCCTGCGACATGAATGCACCTGGCACGGCATTGGAACGTGGACTTTCGATCGGTCAAGCGTCTGACAATTGACGCTAAGCACAGCTAAGATTCTTAGGGCCCGTTAGGCGCCTGATAGCGATTGTTCGGGTAGGTGAGTGTTGGTGGTGGATGGTGAGTGATTAGCCACCTAAAAGCCGCTGAGTTCCGTCCCCGATAAGATCCCCAGAAAGTCTCTGTTGCCTATTTAGGCAAGGGAGTTACCTCCATATCCGGGAAAGTCTGGATGGATTCATATAAAGGGCAGAGAGGACTGGTGGTGATGGCGTAGGGCGGGCTTGCTAAGACCTATCTCAACAATGGCAACCACGACCGTCACCGAGATCGCGGAAGTCGAGAGACAGTTCATCCCGATCAAGGCTGATGCAGTGCCTTCAGTTCAGACGTTCGAGGCTGATGTCAACCCGGAAGAGATCATCAAGGCACTGAAGATCAGTGGTGGTTGTAAGATCAAAGGAGCAGTCAGCCAGGAGATTCTTGCACAAGTCGAGAAGGACCTTCGTCCTCACATCGAAGCCGATGTCGTATGGGAAGGTGATTTCTTTCCAATCCAGACAAGAAGAGTCGAGGGCATGATTGGCAAGAGTCCCATCTGCGCTGAGCATATCATCAACCATCCTCTCTATCAGGCCGTATGCAAGGAGTTTTTGACCAGAAAGAACTGGTATTGGAGTGGTGACAAGAAGATATCCGCCACGTCCGATCCTCAATTGAACAACTCCATTTGCTTCTCCATCGGACCAGGAGCATGGAATCAACCACTGCACCGAGACAGTTGGTGTCATCAAACATACGAGGAGGAGGTTGCAGTGTACCCGGATAACTATGAGAGAGACGTCGGTATTGGTTGGTTTGTGGCAGGAAAGCCAGCCACCAAGGAGAATGGTGCCACAAGATTCATCCCCGGAAGCCACCTCTGGTCCAAAGATCGACCACCTCAGGAGGAGCTTGCTGTACATGCAGAAATGGAGCCAGGTGTAAGCCGAATCCTGTCGACCACGAACCACCAAGCTAATCATGCTGCAGGATGCTTTCATGATGTTGAGTTCCTGCTACCATGGCGGCTCTGCCAACAAGACCGCCGACCAGGAACGATTGCTTTTTAGTTGCTTCATGACCAAAGGCTTCTTGCGGCAGGAAGAGAACCAATACCTGGCGATACCGCGTGAAGTCGTGCTGAAGATGCCGGTCCACATCCAGCAACTGATGGGATACAAGTTGAGTCAGCCGTTCTGCGGCTGGGTAGAAAGCGATGATCCACGAGTCGTTCTTGACCCTTCCCTGAAAGATGATCCATCGGGTCATTATGATGAAGACAATCACTGAGAGGCGCTCGAATGTAAGAAGGTCAGGAAGCCATGCACCAGTTGTGCAACAGATAGATTTGACATTGATCGTGCTTTGCTTGCGGCAGGCTTGTCATTTCTCCCACCTGAAGGCGCCTGCCCTACGTGAGGTATGTAGAAATATCTAGCATAATTTGCAAACAGATTCTTCTTTCCATGTGCTCTTTTTCTCTACCATCTTGTCTGTTTTCATGGCGAAATGCACTATCTCCAACACAACAAGTATATCCAATCTGGTATTGAGAATGGATTGCACCAGTGACCCAGGACTACCACCAATCTGCACCGCTGCCAAATATTCTCCGGGAGTACTGATCCGCATGACGTAGCCAACAACACTTTGCATGAAATAATAACTTCGATGGCCTGGATGGATTCCCGCGCAGAGAGCCAGGGACTCGCTGTGAATCGTTGGTAAACGAACTGGTCGCAAGCTGAGCTTTTTGGTTGGCTGAATGATCGAAGTCTGAGTTGGCATACAATTCGACAACTCTCAAGATGGACAGGACGTAGAGTATGTTGGTTGGCCTTCGTGTGTATTGATGCGAGTCTCATTCAGCTATTCAGTCCCAAATACGCTTTCAACATGATTGGTCGATATCGGAGCCGTGATTCATATCTCATATGATTGGTCTGAGGGGTTGTGAACTGGATTGTATTCCTTGCAGAGATTCTGGCTTCGTGCCTGGCACAGATCACGAAAGGGGTTGAGTGTGAGACCTAGATTAGTTTTGCGGCTGCCCTGGTACTGACTTCTGAAATATGAATGTCTGGTGCAATTGCGGCGGAAACATGTTTGCCGCGTCGGACCAATTCACACCGTGCTCTAGCCCTCCTGAAGGGGCGGAAAGGCTGGTCTGTACGAGAAAGGGGTCCAAGGCGTGACGAGCTGGAGCTGATGGGTCTTCATGTCCATTCCAGGTACGCAAGTATCGTAGGTCGACGACTGTTCGAGTTCATTCACTGGCACTCTCAGACGAGTCCATCTTCGACGCTGCCTCTTGTGCTTTGATACGATTAACACGGTTGGTAGCTTTCTCAACAGCTTTCCTCCTGCTAGCACTCGATTTCGCAGTCTCCCCCCAGTAATATAGGCGGTAGGCGAGGTCGCTGTTGGTGATCCCAGGCTTCGTGGAACTTATTGTGTAGACTTGACCAAATTCCGGGTCGATTGATTCCTGGACCATTTCCAGGCCCTTCTGGCGGAGCTGGGTATTGAGGGACTTCGTCTTTGCAGGCATTTTGATTTGGTAGGCCAAATTAGAGTGCGTGGCTGCCTTGACCTTATATATGCTTTGGTTGGTGCCCGACACGTGACCGGTAGAGTGACCGCCAAGCTGGCCGAATTTTGACCGAGGGAAAATTCTATCATGCCATGGACAGTACCGTGGTAGGCCGTAGAGTGTACCACAGCATTTATACGCGAGGCTGGTACAGTGTCCGGTAATCAGGTCCGGATGACGACGGCTTGACATAAACATTAGCACATGTTGATCAGCTTCATCAAGTCGACTTACTAACCCCTTCATAGTCTTATCTTGGCTCCCAATCCGTGACCCTCATACCATATTCGTTCCTGCCATTGACCGATTCTGACCCCGACATCAGCATTGGCGTCCAGTTTCAGTGTTCCTCCCAAAGCGTCTCGAATGGTTCCCAATGCATTGCTACCCCATGCAACGGGTAGCCTGGGCGTCACATTTTCGCCTGCTTCGATCGCGAAGGGGTAATCCCAATCTATCGTGCCGATTTCTGAACCATTATAAAAAGCAGACGCCGAGATGTCGTTGATGTACATGGCGAAGGGAGACATCAGAACAAATGTCGCGGTAGATGATAATAGATGCATCTACATTGTCAGCCGCCAAATCCGCAGCCAGGAAGTGGACATACCGTGGTTTCTCTCAAGAAATGGCCGAACATATGTGGCGTTGGTATAGTCATTTCCAGCTTCGGATCGGGAAAGTTGGGTATCGACTCAGCATGACTTTTGACCGTCAATGTCGTGTTATATCCAGAGATAAACTGTGAAAGCCATTCTCTTCCAACAGCTCCAACTTCCCACGCAGCTCTGGCCACAAGATTGTTCGGGCCAGGCACAATATTGATCGATGACATCCATGCGTAACCAACTCGAGTGTCGTTAACCCACATGCTGACGTTGCAATACGGTATCGAGGCCGAATAGTCGGTCGGATTTGTCACATTAACCCTGGCCTGCAGAGTCAATGAGGTTTCCGATGTATCGACGACTTCCATACCCTTTATTTCCGGCATTTTGAAATTTCCAGTCATCGGTTTGAGGAAGATGTCTCCCTGTGCCGGAACTCCCCGAACCACAAACTCTCCCAGAGCCGTGAGGGTATTGACATCGACATTTGCGCGAACCGAAAGTGCAGCACCCTTGCCAAAAAGCAGTTGTTGGACAACTTTGGCAAATACCGAATCGTCCTTGATTTCCAAGGGTGCTTCTTCCACGACCGACTGAACCAGTAAGTCACTGTCGACTTTTGTTGCATTTGCCTTCTGCCACTTGCTCAAATCCAACTTTCCAAGTAGATCGCCTTTGTAGAACACATCCGCATCGGCTCGGACTCTATCGACATCCATGTTGACATTAACTTCAGGGGGCAGTCCTACTAGGACTTTGACGTTAGCAGAAAGTTTTGGTCGAGATCCGGTCAACGGATCTGGCAAGGAGACATGGACATCGGCCAAAGTGAAATTCTTGATCAGATTGTCGAATGGATGTCCTGGCAGCGAGAAGGGCAGGGTCATGTCATGTAACAGCTTTCCGATCCATTCAGGGGCGTCAGGTTCTTGTTCTCCTCCACGAATGTAGACAGTTGTGTTCTTTCCAGCCAGGTAATCTGCGACCAGACTATCCAATGGTGAGGTCTTTGTACCTGGACAAGCCGCTGTTAAAGACGTGGGTAGTTGTTGTACCAATCCGACCACGCTGGCGGTGATATTTTGCTTCGGTAAGATGTGGATGACATCGGTCTTCGCAGTTGCGAACAACAGGTAGTCATCGTAACAATCTGGCAGCAATATCTCGAAAGATAGCGCGGGCACATCGAAGCTGAAAGGGAAATCATTCATGGCGGAGACGACTGCCATTGCTTTCAGACCTTCAGGATGTCCCGGCATACCGTACTCGGCAAATCGAAGTTTCTGAATTTCAGCATTTGGGACGGTGGGTACATCGTTTCCCTGGAATTGCAGAACCTGCGAAACCGTCTGTTTGGGCAACCTGATCAGACCACTGCGTATTGGAAGGGTTGCGACAGCGTTGACGGTCAGCTCATTCAACTTGTGATCCATAAAATTCTTGACTATCCTTCGAACCCCGTCCATATCGCCCGGTTCTAGGTCTGCCAGGATATCAACATGATTCTGGTGCTGATTCCGAATGTTCACTTTGACAGGAGGAATAGTTGCTGTCCCTAGCAAGACATTGTCATACTCTGGCAGGTAGACATTGACTTCTGACTCTCCACTTTGTACTTCTCTTGCGATCCATGTTCCAAACCTCCCAAGGTCTCTTGTGGCTTTGTTACTTACTCTCTTCGCATCCAGGTAGAGTGTCCCTTGCACCCTGGCACGGACCCCAAAAGACGCGAAGGAGTCGATCGACAGGTTCGTAGGTTCAAATACCACTGCTTCCTTCGCATATTCTTCGATGACTGAAGGAAGAGCGAATCCGAAGCAGGCAATCAGCACCGCGAGGCACAGTATTGTCAGCGCTATGATTGTCGGCCACCTCTTCTGCTTCTTGCTCGGCGTGGGCTCTAAAGATTCCGAGATCGATGCCGCATCATTTGGTTGATCAACCGCACCATTAAGCTGGTTGACAGAGCCGGACTCGGAGTTTTCGGCTCCGGAGAGGAGAGGCGTGCGCTCTGAGGCGTGAAGGGAGGACTGTTGGGAAGACATAGTCAGCCGTCTAAAGGCTCTTGTGAGCACGTTCAGGTCATCTAGACAAGCTGTGTGTCAGTGCGAGGCCCAGGTCGCGAAGGTGGTGAGACTCCAAGGAATGTAAATGTCATGACGAGTTGAAACGACAAAGGTGCGAACTTGTTGGAGTGATGAGTTCACGACGCCATGCAGGAACATTCACCAAAACAGCCAATCATTAAAGGGGATGGAGGACGGCCGAGATGGCTGATTTGGAGAACGTGCAGGCGTAGAATTCCCATCAATTTGTCCGGCCCAATGTCATGATATCTCGCTTACGAGTGTAGCAAAATTCGCTATCTAAAGGCCTGCCGTCTCGAGCAGTTGTGTTGTATGTCGCATCCAAAGGTGCGCTGAACAAAGTCCATCTAAAGTACCCGGAGACCCGGTTCATGCAAATCGTATCCCAACTGATCAGACAGGCACGACCCAGGCCGGCCATTTCCGCAAAGGCTATCCCTTCTTCAACCCCTGATGCTCCAAGACGCCTGACGCCGGACGTCGTCGTTGCCGGTCATGCTCGCATGTATGTGAGGCACCGCATATCTCGCCCAATAACAAGGCAAGTTGGCAATCATGCCCCTCGATGGGACAAGGCCGTCCTTGGGAGTTCCAGTCGCGAATCCAGTAAGATCCATACTTGCATTTCAATTCCTCGCTATCTGGGTCAGCAAGAGTGAGATGGAGCTAGATATTCCAGAGCTGAAGCCTTCCAGAAGCATGTACAGCTTGAAGAGGTAGAGAGTACCGCATCGTCCTCCTGTGGGAGTCTAGACCTGTTCTTTGGCCGCTTGGTCTCTGGTAGTCATGTCCGAGGTTACTCGCTCGGTTTTGAGAATGCTCTTATCGACATCATCTCGCATCCGAGCAGTATGGGATTTTGGACCGTAGGTGTCGAGATGCTGGTAGTATAGCCAGAGAATGATACAACTGAATGCACGATTAGTGCCATCCCAGTGCAACGTGAAACCGAATCGTGCACTTACCTAGCAATGCTCCCGCAAAGCCCAATCCATAAAAATACAACGCTTGCAATCGCACGGCCATTGTCACGGTATCTCAGCGGAGGGTTGATCTTCTCCCGCGCAATTTCTTCGGCATCCTTCGAGCTCGCAGAGATCCAGGCATTACCAGTAGCCACGATGACTGTCAAGGCCAATGCATCGGCGAATGTCATCAGCGTGACCACAAGGGCACTGATTCTCCATGCCCACCGGATATTGCGAGGTTCGTATCGTTCTGGGAAGAATAGGTCGAAGAAGAAGCCCGCTCCAAATATGGTAGCCACGGCAATGCCTACAAAGATGTTGTAAGAGGCGATACCGACAAAGTCATCGTTGTGGACAGCTGCTGATGAATGTAGACTTTCTATCCGTGATTGTTGCTTGACGTAGTCTGCGATGTGAAGTCAGTGAGATACTCAAAAGAATGTGGGAGAAGTGGCAGTCACCCGATAGAGCTGCAGTACCAACAGACTCGGACACAACGCAAAAGATCATGGCAATCTGATAGACCACGAACTTTGTCCGTCGTAGATGGTAGTCCTTGTTACCGAACATATATGAGCTCTTGAACTTCCCCCATTGCATATCCTTGAGATTGAGGCCCCATATCACGGCCATTTTGTGCTATCGAAAATGGAGACAGGACAAAGGTTCCCAATGTCAAGTCTCGAGTTTGCTGTACCTCAGGTAAGTCCTGTTCTAGCCCGATCCAACGTTGCTGCAATTGAAAAGAAGTGGTGGTCTGACAATGCTTGAGCTGAGAAGTCACAAGACGCTTTATCAGGAAATCAAGACAGCGGGAGAACAAGGCTTTCGAAGTTCAGACGCTGAGAGGGAAAGGCTAAGGGGACATTAAAAGCAGACAAGCGACTGGCCAAACCACATAAGCATCAATAAGCCCATTGACAGCAACCGCCCACGACCTGGTCCTCTGTAGTACGATCCGAGTGAGCCTGATGCGCCATAAATCTGGTCCATTCAGGCGTAGGCATCCGAGGAGGATATGTCATATTCGAACTTTTCGAAACAATGCCGGCTGATCCGCCCTCCTAGCGAGGGATGAGCCGTGGTTGGGCATCCTTGATTGGGAGTAAGTCAGCCTGATCAGGGCTCGTCAGCTGGTTCAGTCAAGGCTAGGGTTGGGATTTGCAAGCACTGCATACCAGGTAGAGAGATCTGGCTGGACAGAGGTCGATGCTCATGTGATGCTCATGTGAGGTGTTTTTAGAGGCATAGGTATGACGCATGCTGGGCGACTTCTTCGGACTTAATTCGTGGGGCGAACGCGAGCGAGGCGATCATCAACAAGGGTCGAGAAAAGGCCTTCTTGTGCAAGAGGTTTGACTTCTTACCGCTTGCACCAAGTTGAGCAGATCTTCTTGGACTGATAATTCGACGACCCGATGAGTTGCATGCGGAGAAGTTGCATAACTCATGTGGCTGCCCATGGCCACGGCACCTAGGTAGATCTGGTAGATAGCGGGCACGATAGACTCGATGTAGATTGTTTCAGTAGCCGGGAGTACCGTAGCCGCACCAGCCCAACCTAGGGGAATCTTCAGCCTCACCGGCCAGAGTCAAGCTCTCATTACCCTGGCACCGCAATAGCAATCCGCGGTGAGATCAGCCATTCACCATGCCATTCTATGATGGAAAAGGTACACTTAATTTGCTGCCCGGACCGCAATACCACGAGCACGCAGTCTACTCACTTCATCAGCAGTGGCTTACTCGTGTTTGCGGATACAATGCCGGTCATGCAGTCAAGGTGTCAGCCCTCTACGAGACGGTGAGGTAAGGAAAGCTTGTTCGAGCTTGAAAATCTTAGGTATCCCCTCCCAATCTCCAGCCCAATCTGACAGTGGCGGGCGCTTAGCTTTCAGGCGCACTTTCTCTGCTTAATCTGCGACAAATGCTTCTCTTGATTGTCGTTGGAAGTTTTCTATCGTTCTACTATCCCTCGTCATACAGACCAGTGCAATCTGTGGTCGGCGTCGCGCGCTGAACGGGACAGCTGTCGTTCTTTCTCCCACAGACTGCTGCGGCAACGATCACAGCTGGTCGCACTGATCTCAAGTCGAAATGGCAGTCTGCTCTAGCCTCTCCCACCATACGCAATGTTCCTCTGATGAAAGCGGTCATTCGCGATGAAAGGCAATGTTTCATTCTGCCGTGGTAAGCACGCCTTGGACGGCACTCGGTAAAGGCAGGAGTCTGGCACAACGTGGCTGCAAATCTCGTAATTGCAAGCCTACATTCTTCTGGTGCCATGGCTGCGAAAATGAAGACGAGCAGCAGGAGTAGAGTTGGAATAGCGATGTTAGAACACGGCGGAAGTCGCAGGCAGATTAACATGTCATTCGCTGACACCGAGCAGGAATGAGTTTAGCAGCTGTACATTTGCAGCGGCTTCAGCTCAGATATGGTTGGTTCTGGCTCATGCAGATGACGACGATGATTTTGAGCCCAACTCACTTGCTGAAGAAGTTGAACAGGGTCGTGGCTGTGATTGAGGTGAAGTACAAAATGGTGTCAACAATGACACGCGGAGGAAGTCGGTGGAATCCCGTCCCGAAGGGGCAGTCAGGAAGCTGAAGGTACTGTAAGTAACTACCTAAGGTAGGTACCTCAGGTACTGTGTGCTTCGGACGGATATGGATCCACTGGCTGAGGTGAGCCATTTGTCCCATCGGTGGGTCTTCTATAATCCTGCGTTCAGTTTAAGCTGGTCTGGGCTGATGCAAGGACCACGACGGACCTGGTCCAGCAGCACTATCACTATCGACATTTTGAGAAGTACAACCTATTGAACATGCCGAGTCGGACTTAACCCATAATTTACAATGTTACTTGCATTCGGCCGTAAGAAATGAATGCTTGCTTGAAACCACACTACTATTCTCGTATGTTCATGGTGAACATCTACATATAAATACATTGCCAGTCTTCGATGTGTCCATCACTCGAATCAGTCAATCTCAACAGCTCTCGACTCGATCATGGCCTTCTCACGCATACCTTCCACGGCGGTAGACCCTGCGCCACTTGGGTTGCCGATCACGTATAAGCATTCGGGCAAAACAGCAAAGAACCGATTCCTCAAAGCGGCCATGAGCGAACAGATCTCTTCGTGGGACCCAACGAATCTTTTAGCGCGTGGCATCCCTTCCAAGGAGGTCATCAAAGTCTATCAAAGATGGGGAGAGGGAGGATCTGGGCATATACTAACAGGAAACATCATGGTAGCTTACGATCAGTTGGAATCACCCGGCAACCTTATCATTCCACCAGACGCGCCGTGTGAAGGGTCAGCGTTTGAAGCCTGGAAAGAATTGGCATCCCAGGCAAAAAAACACGGCAGTCTCATTTCTGGTCAAGTGAGTCATCCGGGTCGACAAACCGACAGCAGACTTCAAGCGAATCCAATATCCGCAAGCGACATCAAACTGCAAGACATAATGGGCAAGTCATTCGCAAAGCCAAGACCGGCGTCGCAAGAAGATATTGATGCAGTTATCGAAGCTTTTGTACATGCAGCTCAATATCTTCAAGCTGCCGGGTTCGATGGGATTCAGCTTCATGCAGCTCACGGGTATTTCTTGGCACAATTCCTCTCAAAGACTACAAACAAACGAACGGATCAGTACGGAGGTGGTTTGAGGAATAGGGCCCGCATCATTCTGCAGATAGCAGACGCAATCCGTGCAAAGGTGCCTGGATTCATACTGGGGATCAAAATCAACAGTGTCGAATTCCAGGATCAAGGATTCACTCCATCCGAGGCTGTGAAACTCTGTGCCTTACTGGAAGAGGCCAAGTTTGATTGGGTTGAGTTGAGTGGTGGTACGTATGAGGATCTCGGACCCCTCGAAGGCAAAGGAGCAAGCACACAGAAGAGAGAGGGTTTCTTTCTGGAATTTGCAGAGATGATAAAGCTTCAGGATACGAAGATTTACATCACGGGAGGACTTCGAACGGTACAAGGAATGGTTGCAGCATTGAGCACAGTGGATGGTGTTGGATTAGGACGACCTGTGGCTCAAGAATTCAGCCTACCGAATGATATCCTGCAGGGAAAGGTGACTGGAGCAATCGAGCAACAAGTAGACCAGTCCAGCTTTGGTTTGACCACGATGGTTGCAGGCACACAAATTGGACAGGTCGGAAAAGATCAGCAACCTATCAACATGGGGATCAAAGAGAACGCAGGCATCTTCATGAAGAGCTTTGGAACTTTTATGCAGGAACTTGCTGAAGGTATGTCGAAGAATGCATTTTCTGGACTCTCTAACGTGTTACAGATGCAAACACGATGAACAGAACAGGTTATGTCAACTTAGAGGACTATACACCAAAGCCTTTCGATTCAGTCGAAGTCTAGGAGCAAAATATCGACCCTTTCAATCACGATCCGGCTATTTCACTCGCTCTGGGTCCGGATTTTCATTCAAAAGCACCATAAAGATGGAAACTATAGTAGATGGTCGAATTTCAGCTTCTGACCGCGGAAGAAGTGGGACAATAAGGTAGATGGGAACGCTGTTAACGTACCTTACCTTACAATGTAGTTGATTGTATTTCTCAGCGATTCATCAACAGCAGCCAGCAGTAGTAATAACCCTCTTCTCTCCAACTCCTTCTTCCTCATGACAGCAGACGACGTGAAGTAGTACCTTAGAGGTGGGATAGGATAGTCGAGGGCTCCCTCTCCCTCTGGGAGAATATAAGGAAACCGGCAGGGATTGTCCCTGCACGTCCTCGAGGCGCCATGGCTGGAATGGTGCGGTCAAAGGCACGGTTTTCCTCCCAAGGAGTTAACGATCTCTGCACCTTGCGTTGAGTCGTCACGTCGTAAAGGAGGAGACGACCAACTGTCTGGAAGCATTAAAGAGTGGATCGGCTAAGTTTCCCTGTTGTGCTCCAACTTCTGTCGCAGACTTGGAGAATTTTTTTGGTAAGTCTCGAACTCGAGGGCTGCATCTCAATCAGCCTCAAAGATCAAAACTTCACATCACACAGTATCTTGTCACCTCACAGCCCAATTTTGACCTACAAAATGGGGGACAAGAAGCGTAAGGGTGAGTAATTTGAGCTACCACGTACTTTGACACCCCGACTGACTCCATTGCAGAGTCGTCCGGCGCTGGTGATGCACCGCGCAAGAAGAGCAAGAAGTCAAAGGCCGCCCATGGTTCCAAGGTCGTGGACCAAGAGACCATTGCCGCAACAACCATGCCTATCACTGATGATGCAGACACCAAATCGAAGTCGATCCCATTACCTACGGCCGCCGCCGTCTCAGCCAAAGCAGCCCGCAAACGCGCAGCCGACTTTATGGATGATGGCGAAGGTGGACTTGCCAGTTCAACGGTGACCACGAAAAAGCACAAAGCTCCAGCCACGGCCGGTACAGAAGAACCCACTGCGAAGAAATCGAAGAAAGGATCCAAGTCCAAGAAGAGCAAACATGCTGAACTTCTCAGTGCTGATGGGGTCAATGGTGTGATTGAACATAGTGGTGAGGAGGAAGTTGGAACAGCGACAACACACAAGCCAGTCATTACCTCTATGCAGGCCGAAGCTGAGCATACACTGGACCATGAGCTGGAAGACGAATTTGGCAGCGGCGACAATGTGGACGAGGACGAAGTTGAAGAGGAAGACAACGCTGCCGTTCTCTTAGCTGGCTTTGACAGTGACTCGGAAGACAACCAGCAAGACAAGGGTCTCGACCTCACCAGCATCCCTCCTTTCCCGGCAGACAAGCAGACTCGAAACAAGCTGAAAAAGATCAAAAAAGCTGCGAATCAGAACGACGAGCCAGGTACAGTCTACGTTGGCCGCATACCCCACGGTTTCTACGAATTGCAGATGAAAGAATATTTCTCCCAGTTTGGCGACATCAGCCGCCTGAGACTCTCTCGGAACAAACGCACCGGCGCCTCCAAGCACTTCGCCTTCATTGAATTCAAGTCCAACGAAGTTGCCAAGATCGTCGCCAGCTCCATGGACAACTACCTGCTCTTTGGCCACATTTTGAAATGCAAGTATGCCGAGCCTGGCTCACTGCACCCTGATGTCTGGAAAGGCGCAGACAAAAAGTTTAGAAAGATTCCACACGAGAAGCTTGAACGAGAGAAATTGGCGGCCCCCAAGACTGAGGAGCAGTGGCAGAAGAAAGTCGACAAGGAGCAACGTCGGCGGGACCAGAAGGCAAAGAAGCTGCAAGCAATCGGCCTCGAGATGCCAGTGTCCACCTTGACTAACCCTGCAAAAGCCTTGCAGGAGAGACTGGCCAACCAGGAAGAACCAAAACAGGTCGAGAGCGCAGATGCGGGTCCTACTGGAATGCTTGAGCCACCAGAGAACATCCCGAAGGACGACGTTGCTGTGAAGCAGGCTCAGAAGACGAAGAAAGATAAGAAGAAGAGAAAGTCTGAAACCAACGCTGCCGACGAGGAGGCCACAGCCGAAATTGTCCAAGACACACCCGTCACCGAGCAGGCAGATATCAAGTCAGCAAAAAAAGACAAGAAGAAGGCGAAGAGAGTCAGTGTAGGCGCAGCTGATCCTGACACTTCTATCGTTTCCGTCCAAGATGAGGCACCTGCTGTCGAAGACGCCGAAGTCAAAACAGCCAAGAAGAACAAAAAGAAGAATAAGAAAGCAGACCTTGATGCCGACTCCATTGTCGCACAACCGGCTCCCGAATCTGTCCAAGATGCACCTGCCGCCGATGAAACGACGGTCAAGACCGACGCGGCAGTTGCCGAACCAAAAGTATCCAAGAAAGAGAAGAAGGCTTCGAAGAAAGCACGAGAGAGCATTGGAGAAGCATCTGCCGAAGCCCCTGCTGCCATTGTCGTCGAAGCCCCTGCTGCCACTGTCGTCGAAGTCACTACTGTAGAGACTGTCGAGATCCCGGCCGCTGCATCATCGGAGCCAGCGGCCCCGATCGAAGCGGGAGCGGACTTCATCTCCCTAGGCGAATTTGCCGACGTTTCAGAAGACAAGCCTGACAAGACACCAGCGACGTCGAGCAAGAAGGTCCTCAAATCATACAAAAAGGAAAAGAAGAAGAAAGACCGCAAGAACCTGGTCAAAGCGAGAGGGCCCAAGTCGACTCTCCTCCCTACTTCGCAGAAGTCGAAGCCAGACCTCACTGCTACGGGCAAGGGTGGCCTACCGCTGCTGGGCAAAGGCAAGTACGACAAGGCGAAGCGTGACGCGCATAAGGAGTTGAAGAAGCAGTTGCTGGCTAAGCGTGGTGGTGGCGGCAGACGCCGTGTTGAGTAGCGGGTCGTCCTAGTAAATCCGCTATGGGACAACTATCTGTGGCCACGGGAGGTCGGGAAGAAGAAGAAGGTGTCTCCAGTTGATTGTAGCGGAGACTGTCAAGTGTAGAGAGGCGGTGTCACTGAAAAGAACGCCAAAGGTCTCGGAGAAAGCGAACGTGTGGTGCAGGGCATCATCCTTCAGCGATACATAGGTGGAAAAGTTCTTTTGCAAGCAGGTGCTGGCTCTGGGTTTACTTTGATCGAGCTGTGCACTTCTACGCTATCATTATCTAGCGAGCTGGGCATATCGAGACGAATGGCTGCGGCATCCCCGTATGACTCTCATGGCCGATAACATTGAGACTGTCAAACAACCGCTTTACTCATGCATACTCTCTTCCTTTTTTTTCCCTTCCGCCTTCCGCTTCCTGCCTCATCAATCATCACTCTCGCCAGTCTCTCGTTGACCTCCTCCACCTCCCCATCTCTCTGTGGGGGTATTCCTTCACATCCACCCATCCCATCGAACTTCGTACCCAACATCTTCTCGCATACCCATCTTACTGTACGCGTGTGCAGGCTCCCGGACTCGGTTTCATCTCGCTCGTACCCATCCAGCCTCTGGCGCTGCTCTCGTCCCAATAAACCCCCATCAGCATCAACCCTCGTGCTCCCGTTGTTCAGAGCCTGGAAAATCACAAGCTGATCCTCCGCGAATTCATCGACGCAACCGTCTCGTTCGCATTCACGCACAAAATCACGCACAACGGTGCTAACGACTTCTCTCACGACACGCGCTCGATCGGCTTCGGAGGTGATTTTTCGTCCAGACCCCAACTGGTCGCGACCGAGCCGGTAGCCATTCGAGGTGTTTGCGACGAGGAGTGTGTACAGGCGTCGTTCATCATGGGAGAGCGCCGAAGCGGCATGGATCGTGGCCGCAACGGACGAGAGGATTGGTCTGACGGACAATGCTGCTCGAAGCTGACTTTCGAGCAGAGACTGTGTCGCGTGACTACCAGCGATGATGGTCATGCTGATATGTGTGATGCTGCCGCGGTCGTGTAGATGGAATGGCTGAAGGAGGCTGGGCGTGTTTCTAGTGAGTGTGGGATGCGCCGGACGCAGAGAAGAAGGGCTGGGAGGGTAGACAGATATTTCCACTTCACCAATCTCAGGAGCACTGCCTGCCCATCCGCGCCGGAGGACGAGAATGTCGACTTTTGGTAAGCCGATTCTCTCGCAGAGGGGGACGAAGACTTGCTGCATATATTCGCTTGATGGGGATTTCGGGACGTTGGTGCCGCCGCGGAGGGTTATGCGGAATGGTCTGCTCGAGAGTGAGGAGATAGATGGTGTCGCAGCAAATATGGAGTGTACTATGTATGGAAATATGGCCTGCCATATCAGCCAGACACTGCCTGGGTTCTGGAGCTGGATGACCTCTGGCCGTGAAACAGCAGGTTCAACCGGTCGGACGTTCCGGCGCCCAGGACGGAAGACGACTTCTCGACATCCGACTCTCGACATCTGCACCGCATTGGTCTGCAAGCCAATCCATGGCGGCTAAATGACTTTCCTTCAGTCCACCACCTGGAAAGGGGCCCGAACGTGATTGTGTGGCATTGACGCTGTGAGCGTGAGGTTTGTGTGAAGGCCTGGACGACTTTGATGCCCGGTTTGCACGGATGTTGGTGATTCGAACTGGTATCGAGCAGATTGATGATAGCGACAGGGCCACGCGGACAAGCTGTCCGCCGCCTTCAAGGGTGGAGCCGTCCAAGGTAAGCATGTTGGCTTCGGCAATGAGCAGATGGCTCAAGCGAAGACTGATTCAGGTGTGAAGCGAGCTCGCTCGAGCCTTCCTCAACGGCTTGTTCGTGACTGAGCTGGGGTGCTGTATTCTTTGACCTGGTCAGAATATGGCGGGAATAGACAGATCTATGTCAGCTGAAGCGGAGGGTTCAGCCTCGCGAGCCTGTCAATGGTACCTGCAACATGTCACTGAGGAGTCAGCGGTGGTCACTGTCATGATGCTTGTGTCACATATGTTGGCGACGGTGTCATGGAGGTGTCATTGCGCATGGATTTGTTGTTTCATGGTTGCATCCTGCTGGGCAACTGAGGCTTGGGGCAGTGCAGGCAGGAGTCATTCACGATGAGCGATTGACTCATACTCTGCCTCCCACAAGGAATTGCGGTCGCCGACAGATCTCAAAACATATCTAAATCTCGATACGCATATCTGTTGTCAACAACAACATGTTTTACCGATAAGTGCATATGCAAGGAATGATGCCGTTGGAGGCTCCGGATTATTGCATTGATTGGTGTTGGATTCACGAAAGTAGAGCCGAATAACCGAATGGTTGGGTGTGGTGTGGAAAAGCGTCCCAATAATGCATGCGAGGTCCTTTCAATATGGGCCACGGCGAGGGAGGTCATGAGCCGTTGGCCAGGTCAGCACTTTCTTGCCTGTATAGGTAACCAAATTGCTTTGAGATGGAGAAGCTGTCGCTGTCCTCGGTGTGCCTCCTGAAGGATAGTGCGCAGTTAAGTTAGGAGACCACGGCAAGCGGAGAAGCGTTAGGTATGATGGCGTGATGGGGATGGCCGCAGAATGTCGCTTGTGTCACCGAGCGAGCACAGCAAACCTACCACGAGCACGTACGAGCTAGTAGTAGTAGTAGCAAACATCATCAGGTGAAGTGTCAATTTCTCGATTGAGTTGCGCAATCCGCGTGTCTGGTGGAGTGCAAGCAGCAACGATGAAGCAGCAGAGGAGGAGATGACCCAGAGAGGGCACTGAGGGGTTGCTCGTTGAGTACGAGGTACCAAGTCAGTGCAAGTCGCAGGCGGGGAGGGGCGTCGAGGGGCTCTCAATGCATGATGATGCCTTCTCACATTCTACCTTTTCTACCTAGGTACACAGTATCCTATTCTGCCTTCCATTCCATCGCCACTCTTGTCCAGCACAGTACCTTTCAACGCCATCTCCAGATCATCCTCCTGGTGCGTCTGTTGACAGAGAAACGTTCTAGCTCTTTCGCTGGACAACCAATCGAGATATTAACAATTCCGCAGCCACTGGGACGTCTCTCTTATTGGCGGATCCTACTTCGTCGCCGCATCGACACCTCCACCACACGGTCCTGCCATTGCCGCGCTCTATTCCTCTCCTAGCTAGACACAGCGAGGCCGTTTCCCTCGGTCGCCCTTCATTCCCTAACCGAGTCATCCCACAGCGAGCAAGTGGGCTATCAGACCACAGTCCTCCTTCTGCAAACAAATCAGATCCTGTCCATTGGGTGCTGCCGAGGGGCTCAGGGCGCATACAAATAAGGCGCGGGGTAGTCATTCCTGCTGCTTGTCTGTCTTTCTCTTCTCCTCAGATCACCTCTTCTTCAACTCGATCCAAACAAGCAACACAAAGAAGCAATCATAATGGCAGAGTGCCCAGTCAAACACGATACCAGAGTGGCCAACGTCGGCGGCGGTGGCCAGAGGAATCGTGACTGGTGGCCCGAGGGTCTCAGACTCAACATCCTCCGACAGCACAATGCCGTCTCTACCCCCTTAGGCAAGGATTTTGACTATACCTCAGCGTTCAAGAGCTTGGACTACGATGCCGTCAAGAAAGATCTACATGCTCTCATGACCGACTCGCAAGAGTGGTGGCCTGCGGACCACGGTCACTATGGTGGTCTCTTCATCCGAATGGCGTGGCACAGTGCTGGGACTTACCGGATTACCGACGGTCGTGGTGGCGGTGGTCAAGGCCAACAAAGATTTGCTCCTCTCAACAGCTGGCCCGACAATGTCTCTCTCGACAAGGCTCGTCGTCTGCTGTGGCCCATCAAGCAGAAGTATGGTAACAAGATCTCGTGGGCCGATCTGATGTTGCTCACCGGCAACGTGGCTCTTGAGTCGATGGGTTGCAAGACTTTCGGTTTCGCCGGTGGTCGCCCAGACACCTTCGAGGCTGATGAGGCTGTCTACTGGGGTGGCGAGACTACATGGCTCGGTAACGACGTTCGTTACTCGGACGGCAAGCCCGGTGTCCCCGAGGGCTCCCACGGTGTGGTTGACGGTGATGAACACCAGAAGGGCCACAAGGACATCCACTCCCGAGACCTCGAGGCTCCTATCGCTGCCGCTCACATGGGTCTGATCTACGTCAACCCAGAAGGTCCAGACGGCATTCCTGACCCAGTCGCCGCTGCCCGCGACATCAGAACCACTTTTGGTCGTATGGCTATGGACGACGAAGAGACTGTCGCTCTGATTGCCGGTGGTCACAGCTTCGGCAAGACCCACGGTGCTGCTCCTTCAGACAATGTCGGCCCAGAACCAGAAGCCACCGCCATGGAGAACCAAGGTCTGGGTTGGATGAACAAGCACGGCTCCGGAAAGGGCCCAGACACAATCACATCTGGTTTGGAAGTCATCTGGACAAAGACTCCCAACAAATTCAGCAACAACTACCTCGAGTACCTCTTCCAGTTTGACTGGGAGCTCGAGAAGTCTCCTGCTGGTGCCAACCAGTGGGTGGCTAAGAACTCTGGTGAAATCATCCCAGATGCCTACGATCCCAACAAGAAGCACAAGGCGAGAATGTTGACCACTGATTTGTCCCTCCGCTTCGACCCCGCCTACGAGAAGATCTCTCGTGATTTCCTCGAGCACCCAGACAAGTTCCACGACGCATTCGCTCGTGCCTGGTTCAAGCTGCTGCATCGTGACATGGGTCCACGAGCCCGCTGGCTGGGCCCAGAAATTCCTTCGGAAGTCCTCCTCTGGGAAGACCCCGTTCCTCCTGTCGACCACCCACTGGTCGACGAGAGCGACGTTTCTTCCTTGAAGAAGGAGATCCTCGCCACCGGCATCGACAACACCAAATTCATCACCGCCGCCTGGGGTGCTGCCTCCACCTACCGCAACAGCGACAAGCGTGGCGGTGCCAACGGTGCCCGTATCCGCCTTGCTCCTCAAAAGGACTGGGAGATCAACGACAAGTCATCGCTGCAACAAGTTCTCGGCGCTCTTGACAACGTCCAACAGAAGTTCAACGGCTCAGCAACTGGTGGTAAGAAGGTCTCCTTGGCCGACTTGATTGTCCTTGCTGGTTGCGCCGCCATCGAGAAGGCCTCTGGTCTTTCCGTTCCATTCACACCCGGTCGTACCGACGCATCACAGGAACAAACTGACGAGCACTCATTCGACCACCTCAAGCCTCACCACGATGGCTTCCGCAACTACGGCAAGTCGACCTCCCGTGTCAGCACCGAGCAGTTCCTCGTCGACAAGGCCCATCTGCTCAACCTCTCTCCACCCGAAATGACCGTCCTCGTTGGAGGTATGCGTGCTCTGAACGCCAACTGGGATGGATCCAAGTATGGTGTCTTCACCAACCGTCCTGGTCAACTGACCAACGACTTCTTCGTCAACCTGCTCGACAACAACACAGCCTGGAAGTCCACTAGCAATGACGGCGAGTTCTTCGAGGGCGTCGACCGCAAGTCTGGCGAGAAGAAGTGGATCGCTACCCGCAACGACCTTGTCTTTGGTTCTCAAGCCGAACTCCGCGCCATTGCCGAAATCTATGCCCAGGAAGATGGCGCCGACAAGTTTGCTAAGGACTTTGTTGCTGCTTGGGATAAGGTCATGATGTCTGACCGATTTGACGTCCATCATGGTTTGCAACCAGGAAAGGCCAGCGCCAGACTGTGAGCCATCCATCAAGCATGATCGATTATTGCAGCGAAAATTAAACACATCAAGAAATATGCCTTCTGCGATTCATAGTTAGAGTCAGTCGGTAGTCATTCAGTGAATAAATGAATTCAACTCATGTCTCTCCATGTTCCAACCCCGCTGTCCTCATGTCAGACTCGAATATCATTGTTACTCTTCATGAGCATTGTTTACATTATGAGCGCCTCATTGTGCCCAAACGGACATCGAGAGACGTCAATGCTTTTATGTATTTCCCAAAGTGCGCATAGCCATACAGTCCGAAGGCCGTTAAGGAGTCAGAAACGACTATCAGTTGCCGTAGCTCGTAGTAGTACCACTCATCCCCGTTGTCGTTGTAGTGCTCGTTGAAAAGGTCGGCGGCCCAGTCATGGTGTAAGTCAAATAGTCGGGATTCACCCAGGAGGATGTTGACAGCAAACTCTTCGTCCCACTCGACACGCTCACGCTCACGCTCGGGACCGACACGGTAGTAGTATCAGGATTCCCGCTCCAGCTCGCCACGGTCGGAAAAGCATACGTCGTCGCGGGACTGCTCGTCCAATTCGAGTTCGAGTTCGAGTTCGAGTTCGAGTTCGAGTTCATCGGCAGAGTATACTGGTAGCTGCTCGTACTCGTACTCGTACTGGTCGTCACCGTCGTCGTCCCACCACCACCACCTCCGCCTCCCATGGTCGTTCCATTACTACTATTCTCACCCTCACCGGGAAAACTCACCGCACTCCCACCTGCAGCATACATGGCCAACAAACTGAACAAGCCACCTTGCACGGGCCGAGCAATGAACTCGATCGGAGTCATACTCGTATCGCTATTCGGATACCCGCCCTCGTCCGTCGTCAGATACAAATCGGTGAACGGGAACGCCGTACTCGTCTGATTAAGCCAGTACGCCAGCGCATTCACGAACAACCTCCTCGTACTCGACCCACACGTCGCGGCCGTCCAAAGCTCCCAATCGCTCTTCGTGAGCGCGTGGCGGTTGTCAAGCGGTACGCCAAAGATCTGGCTCACGGTCGGATACCAGGCGCATTGCATCGCATATATGGACTCCGGTATTACGGGCAGCGAGAACAAGCGCGCCGGGAAAATATTATACAGCAAACCCCAGGACGAGCGCCATTGGTATCCGAGCATGGTGTGCCGGCCCGATGGGTCGATGGCGAGCGTTGTCCAGTTGCTAAAGTACTCTGTCGCGATGGTCGAGTAATTGCTCGCATTGGACGTTTGGCCGACCGCGCTCGCGACATTGGCCATGCAACTGAGTCCGACGATACCCTTGATGGCGAGGTTCGTCTGGTTCGCGAGTTGGCCGGCGAAGTCGTCCGTGGACAATTGCTGTCCGGGAAGCAGTGAGTATTGAATCAAGTACTCGGACCATTGTTGTAGGATGAGGTAGTGTTGGGACAAATACGCTGCATCGCCGGTGAAATGGTAGTATGCGTAGGTCATGATTATCATGTTGCCAGACTCTTCGACGGGCATGTACTCGTCGTTGCCTTCGACGTGGCCAGTTGCGTTGGGGAAGTTGGACCCCAAGTCGTGCATGGAGTATTGGTTCGGGTAGAAATTGTTTTCTTGGTTGTAGAAAAGCGGGTTCAGGTTGTACCGGAGCAAGTCCGGGTTGGCGTACAAGAAGAACGGCATGGCTGGGAACATGACATCGACAGTGTTGACGTTGCCATCGGAGGATATTTCCTTTTGAAACATGAGCGGTTCATCGGGGTTGGTGGTGTTGTCGGTCAGGTCGGGTTGGACGGTGAGAACATATGCCCCCATTATCTGACGTGCGGCGAGAGCGACGACAGAGTAGTATGCTTCTGGTTCGGAAACTTCTGGAATGGCTATGCCTGTGAAATTGTTTGAGTCGAGGAAGCCATACGCTGTGTTCGGGTCGAAGTAGTACTGTTGTCCATACTGGTCTGTTCCTAAGTTTTCGTCGGGATAGACCGGTGGTGCTGAAGGACTGCTGTTGCTGTAGACCATCGTGTTTGTGTATTCGGGGGCATAGTATGCGTCAATATCTGACTTCAACTTGGCTTCGAATGCGTTACCCAGCGCAGCTGCGTTGTCATAATCGTTGTAGTGGTACTGAATCATGGAGAAAAGATCGCCGTAGCATCGCGTCCACCATGGTTGCAGAGGGACCACTCCAAGCGAAGTGATATACCGCATGATGGGGGTCTCCGAAGAGCCCAAAGTGTAGCGGACCGAAGCAGAGTTGATAGAACCGAAGTCATGGGAAAAGGCAAATACCGGTTCCATTTCTTGGGCACCTCGATACATGCTGTCCACCACGTCAGCCAGATAATGCTGCATGATGTAGTTGAACCTCAAAGTTGCAGAGTATCCGTTTTGGAAGCTGAAATTGCCCGCCTGACCAGGGCTCGTGGTATAGGTGAAATTGCCCCATAAAGGTAGTTGGCTTTCTTCAGCAAATTCATATTGCGACGACAAGTTGAAGAGCCACGTATAGATGAGGTTGGGTGAGTCTGTGGCATTTCCACTTCCGTTGATGGGCATAGTATCCCGGTACAAGTCCCAATTAAGGGTCTTGTTGCCTTCAGGTGCCACCCAATTGCCATTGACGTCGCTGTAGAACTGCACATCGTGACTTGCACCATCCAATGATTCGACTGAAGTGGTCAGATAGCTTAGCGGAATACTCGTTCGGCACAGGTCTGTGGGAATGACGGGCGAGAAAAAGCTAGCAGTGATCAAGACCGGACCAGCTTCAAAGGTATAGTTGGAGAACTGAGAGTCGTAAGAAACATCTCGCGGAACAGCTGGTTTGAGGATTGGTATTGCAGGCAAGGTTTGAGTAGCAACCCCTAGATATTCATATGAGATACCATCGACAGTGACGATTCCCTCCCATCCAAGGGAGCCGCCCGTCCAGAATTCAACCCCTGCCGAATTGAGCGTGCTGTTTCCTGCAGTTGACTGCCAAGCGCTTGTATATGGAGAGCGGACAGCCAAAGGAACAGCCGGTGGTCTGGCCGGGGAGTAATTTGGCAGGCGATGGTAATTCGAATCATTGACATTGAGATATGGGTTTTGAGCGAGGGCAAAAGAGGAGGTTAGAGCAATACAGGCTCCCAGCCAACGCAACATGGCCGCGTCCAAGAGGATATGATTTGAGGCTGGAGTAATACATTTTCCTCCTTACCGTCTGATCGACCCTTATAAGTCTGAGCCGAATGAAGTGGTTGCCGCCCTGTGAGGAAGGTGAAATCAATGATGATGTTACATGGAGAGATGACCTCCGCACTTGTGGAGTTGGATCTGCAAGACATATGCAGCTGGAGCTTACACAAGCTTGTATATCACCTGAAACGTCGACATACAGGGTAGGGTCGGCTGAAGTACAGCGTCATGCCGGACAAATCAACATTGCTCAATGCCTTGGTGTAGCTTTCGGTCAAGTTAATGCCGAATAGTCAGGCTGGGGAGAGCACTGTTACATGTCCAGCTCGTACATGCTCATGTGGGCAATGCTTTCCGCCATGGCACAAAATGCCCAAGTTTGCGGGGAAGTGCATACCTTACCACATGTCTTTCCACGCCCCATGTACCAAGTTTGTTGACCGACATTTGCCATGCTGCCACTGCCATAACCATCATTTGTCTCACGTTTCTCCGTACGACGCAGGCCGGGTTCACTCAGACGTCCCGTTCGAAATAACTCTGCACCATGCCCTGAAGTGTAGGCTCATATTCAACCAATTTGACTTCGCCAGTCTCCGAGTTGAGCACCGTGTTGGCTTGCACAAATACCTTTCTTGGACTCTTCTTGTTCAACACAATGGGTCTTGCTTTCTCGGCCCACCATTCGTCTACGCTCGTAATGTTGTCGTACAACTCCTTGCCGGCGTCAAAGTCGGCCGTGGCTTTGTAGATGTGTAGCTTCTGAAGGAGGTCCTCAACGGCTGGTCGACCATGTGACAGGATCTTGCTCCTGTCCAGAAAGACCTCAAGGTCGCTGGGGTTGCTCACGTCTCCATTCGGCGCTTTGATTTCACAGAAACTCCCGCCAGCATCCATAAAGGCCCGTAGAATAGCAAACCTAGCTTGCATATGGATCTGGCCCCACTTACGCGATTTCGGGTCCCAATATTCAAGAGCAGCAACGCCAGCTCGGGCCATCTGAAGGTAAGCAACATAGAGAACGTCGCCTGCCTCATTGCTCATGTCTCCCTTGCCATTGCCAAAGCCGAAGATCTCCAGTAGCTCAAAATCACACGAAAGTGCCATCGCAACACATTCCGCTCTGCACTCCTCGTATGAGGAGGCAATGGAGCCGAACACACTGGACCAGGTTTGGCCTGGCTTATACCATGACGTGACCGGTTTGTTACTCACAGGGCTGGTAGGGGGATTATTGACATCGAAGTTGTATTCTCCTGGAGCAGTTTCTTGCAACAATTTTCCGCAGCCATGTCCAAGAAGCTCATGGATGCCAACTTGAACCTCAAATGCGCCATCTCGGTATTTGCGGTACAGTTCGTCATCGTCTTGACGAATGAAAGGAATTGGTTCTTTGGGCGCCTTCGCGCTAAGCACATTGCCGAGGGAGACGTTCTTGAAGCCTTCATTCTGCCTGATGAAGTCGTAGTTGGGAATGTTTATACCTGCAGGAATGCCGCTACCAGCGAAGCTCAGCACTTCCAGGGACGTAAAATCAGGACTCAGAAACTTGTCTTTCTCGAATTCCTTGCCCCATGGTAGTTTCGGAATCATGCTTGGTGCTGCATCCACAAGTTTGCCAAATGCTCGTGTCCGTTCTTGATTGACCATAGCGACGAACCCTTCCCATTCACCCCGCACTCCGTGAGGATCCCTATATGTTTCGACAAAACCAATATCTGTTTCGACCACGGGCTTTTTGTTTTTGATCCAATACCGTTGAGACTCAACAAAGCCTTGGATACTGCCAGTGCCAAAGGACCTGGCATATTCGTCCAGCATCTTTTCCTCAGTGACGTTGGCAGCCTCCTTTCTGGCTTTCTTGATTTCCACAGCAATCTTCGCCATCTCATTCAGATAGTCGCCAAACACAAGATGTAGTTTCTTCCCCGACAGCTTGCCAGGTAGGTCAATGGTTGACACATCGCCCAGATCTCTTTCTGCAGCTGGCGGGTTCTGGATGCCAGAGGCAACCAGCAGCTCGAAGTCTCCTGAGCCCAGTTTTCGTAACCTAGTGTTCTCTATGAGGAGCCCCTTCTCTTCCAACACGTCTCCTACAGCCGAGATTTCCTCTTTGGTGATCGTAGGCGAATCTGGATAGTACGCTGTCATGTGGCCCGCCGCTGGATATCCAAAGTGCATCAAAGCCACATCTTTGGTCTCGTAGATGCCTCCTCCTGTGTTCATGGCCGTGTCATGTAGTGTCTTGCATTCGTCGTTCACCGTGCAGAGTTTCTCGAGTGTTTCTGGTTGGATTCTTGGAATGAACTTGGAGTCACCGAAGCCCTTGTAATTGCCACAATTACCCAGAAACTGTGCAGAATATTCTAACCATAATGTGATGTCGCTGGAGGGTACCGAGGTGGCATTGGAGAGCTTTTCATAGTCACCACTGCAGGCACGATGTAGTGCTTGGATAAGATCGTAGATGGTCGGAGACTCGGGGGACACCTGAGCCAAAGTCACCCGTGTACCAAGGAAGCACGCTCGACTCAAGTGATGTGCATAACGTTTCTCTTTAGGTGAGAGGGCGGCGAAGTGAGGAGCAATTTCCAATTGCACGACAGTAGGAGGGTTATCGGCGAGGTAGTGTGAACGCAGGGAGGGGTCCATGCTGGTGAACGGAGCCTTGGTCGTCGTCAGTTGTAAAGCAAGCTGAGAAAGCCTACGACCGAACCTTTGAAGAAGCAGAATTGGCTGCAACGAAGGTGGCATGCGGAAGAGAAGAGTATCAGGCACAGGACAAGTACTACGGAGTACCTAAGGTACAGTGACACAGCGACTACCTCACGAGGCTACGTTTTGGAAAGTGGCAGGTCTGACGAGATCTGCGGCGAAGTACTTGGCCTGTTGCGCAACCTGGCTTCCTCCAAGTCTGTACGGAAGATTATCAGCCTTTCGATGTCTCTCTACTCATCAACACTGAGAGCTGAACGGCTGAAGGAGCCCACCATTTCCATCCGATAGTGTCTTTGGTGACCATCCAGGAATCCCAACTGACTCTCATGATTCCAGACTTGAAAACGATAACCTAGGCGGCAATGTTTTCATCTGCTTTCAAGTCCTTCACGTCTAACATCAGCTCAAACTATGAAATCTCGAAGCAATCCTCCGCCACCGTTGGAACATGGACAGTTTTCGATGCCAAGAAGAAGAGCACAGGCGCTCCAGCGTCCGTATTTGTCTTTGACCGAAAGGCCCTAGATATCAACAGTGGTGGATTCGGTGCCCGTGCTACCAGTTCTACCTCCATCCGCAAAATTCAAGATGAAGTCGTAGAGCGCCTGAAGAAGGAGGCAAGCAGCCTTGCCCGCCTGCGTCATCCCTCGGTTCTGCAACTCGTGGAGCCTTTGGAAGAAACGCGGAGTGGCGGTCTCATGTTTGCGACTGAATCAGTCTTGTGCTCCCTGTCTGCTGCTCTCGCCCAGAAGGATCGGGCTGAAGGCAGAACCGGTCGCGGCCTTTCAAGGTCTGTGTCTGACGATGGAATTACTTCCCGGGCTTCTCAGGATGTCGAGCTCGACGAGCTGGAGGTTCAGAAGGGACTTCTGCAGGTCGCCAAGGGCCTGGAATTTTTACACGACTCTGCGAAATTAGTGCACGGAAATCTGACTCCTGACACGATCATGATAAACGCGAAGTCTGATTGGAAGATCTCCGGGCTAGGGTTTGCAGGTCCGCCAGATGGAGCGGAAGGACACCAAACAGTGCCTCAAATCTCCCTTTCGGAGGTCCTTTACCATGATTCACGGATACCTCGAATCGTCCAGCTCGATCTCGACTACACCTCTCCTGATTTCGTGCTCGATTCAAACATCAACTTCTCGGCGGACATCTTCTCCTTGGGCCTTGTTATCTTGGCCTGCTATAGAAAGCCTCATCGTTCGCCAATTGAGGTTCATGGAAACCAGGCAACCTACAAAAAGATCTTCAGCAATGCTTCTAACGTTCCCTCCAGCGCCAATAATTATCTTTCAGAAGGAGCATTACCGAGAGAACTCAACGTTACCCTGCCAAGGATGTTGGCGAGAAGGCCTGCTCAGCGTCTTACTGCAACCGAGTTTCAGCAATCCGAATACTTCGATAATATACTAGTCAACACCATGAGATTCCTGGATGCCTTCCCAGCGAAGACGCCTGCAGAGAAGTCACAATTCATGAAAGGACTCGGTCGAGTCATGCCTCAATTTCCCCCCTCTGTCCTAGGCAAGAAGATTTTGAGCGTCCTCTTAGATGAGATGAAAGACAGAGACCTGCTGCCGTTGATCATGCAGAATATCTTCCAGATAATCAAGGTTATTCCCTCCAGCAAAGAAGTTGTGTCCGATAAGATCCTTCCACGAATGAGGGAGATCTTCCTCTCGAAATCCAAGTCTGAGGAGCGCGACACCAGCAAGGAGGCCGCATTGCTGGCCGTGCTGAACAATATCCAACTCATAGCCGACAATTGTTCTGCCAGGCAGTTCAAAGATGACGTTCTCCCAATCATTCATGTTGCAATGGAGTCTTCGACGCATTCCATTACCGATGCCGCCCTGCAAAGTTTATCAGTTGTGCTGCCGTTGATTGACTTCTCAACGGTCAAGCACGACCTCTTCCCAGTGGTGGCAAACGTCTTCAGCAAAACAAGTAGTCTCGCCATCAAGGTTCGTGGCCTTGAAGCGCTGGGAGTCCTGTGTGGGGTTTCCACTCACAAGATGAATACAAATCAAGATGACTTGAGTGGCTCGAGGCAGCAAGAAAAGCCTGACAAGAACGTTTCGAGCCTCGACAAGTTCACTATGCAAGAAAAGGTGGTGCCTTTGTTGAAGGCTATCAAGACAAAAGAGCCCGGTGTCATGATGGCTGCTCTGAAAGTCTTTCGGCAGGTTGGTACCGTTGCTGACACCGGTTTTTTGGCCATCGAGGTAATGCCGATCCTGTGGAGCTTCTGCCTTGGTCCTTTGCTGGAGTTGTCTCAGTTCAAGGCGTTCATGGACGTCATTAAGGAGCTATCAGCCAAGATCGAACGTGAGCAGATTCGCAAACTGCAGGAGCTTTCCTCCAGCCGACCGGCAGAGACTCGTGCAACACCGATATCACATACAGCCACTAGTAATGGGACTCAACGTGGCGGTCAGGTCAACGGTCCTGAAGAGGATTTTGAAAAGCTGGTGATCGGAAACAAGACTGCTGGAAAGAACGACGTCTTCGCTGGTGCTCTATCCGAAGGGGAGAGACTGACCCCAAACCCACCATCCTTCTCATGGTCTTCAATGTCTGCACAGACTAAGGGTCCTACATTCCACCAGAACATCTCGTCACTACCCGCATTGCAACCACAACCCACGTCTCGCTCCATCACACCAGATGTCGGCATATCAGCTTTTCCAAGCTTGCAACCCCAGCAACAATCTTCCGCTTCCGCCTGGGCAGCTTCTTCGCAACCTTCCATGAGCATGCAAAGCCAGTCTCAAGTCTTGCAAGCACCAAGCTATGTGTCAAGGCCTGCAAATCCCCTTTCTCCGCCACCGGCATCTTCAAACAGTTCCTGGCAACTCCCACCACCACCAGGCTCGAGAAGCGGCCAGAACACGGCTCTCACACCAGGCATATCCCCTCCGCCACAAACTAGCCCACAGATCTGGCAACAGAGACAACAGCCAAACTACAATATTGGAATGACCTCGCCTCCTGCGTTTGGCGCTCCGATGAATGTCTTACAACCACAAACCAACCTGCAACCACCGTCGCAACCGAAGAAGACCGGGCTGGACAAATACGAGTCGTTACTTTAGACTAGCCGCCGATGTACCGGGCCCCGTCCGGTTGATCTTCAATGCAGATACTCGATGGTCACAAATTGCAAGACCTCAACCAAATACCATGTGTCGACCTTATGACATCGATTAGTGACACAACGTATGCCACGAGATTGGATCGAGATGCGGGCTACCGGCAAACTGTCCCCAGCAGGTTGCTCTGTTCCTGGATTTGAGGTCCTACTTGTTCCCGTCTCCATTGGTCGCATTGCTTATCAACGCCAATCATCGTCCCGCGTGCTTCGCTATGTTCTGGTGAGGCTAATCTACTTTCGGCATGTGATATGCCTCGGATACCACGGTATAATCTTAGCCAGCGACCAGTACCACAGTATGACGAGATATGCAGCTCCGGAGAGCTCAATCCCTGTCTAACAGGACTTCTGCTAACGGCCGCAGAGCTTCATGTCCGCTTGAAGACATAAAGCTATGTGAGCCTCTAGCTTGTTTTCGCTTTTCCAACCTTTCGAAGAGACCTTCGCCTGTTTACAGAAGGCGACACCACGAAGGTCTACATCAACTATCAAAATGAGATACTCTATACTGTCCGCAGCTCTTGCTGCCTGCAGCTGTATTGGCAGCTCGTCGGCCCTCAATATCCTGATGGGCAACGATGACGGCTTCGCAAGTGCTCAGCTGCGCGAATTCTACCGCATGCTGAAGGCTGAAGGCCACCAAGTCGTGGTCGTCGCCCCAGTCGACAATGAAAGTGGTCAAGGTGGTCGATCGGCGTTTACGAGCTCCAACACTCTGCAGAGACCATCCGAGTTTGGCATTATTCCACCCGGTGCCCCCTCTCTGGGGCGTGACCCAAGCGACCCGGATGTCTGGTACTACAATGGTACTCCAGCAGCATGCACCTTCGTTGGCCTGGACTATGTCATCCCCAACTATTACGGCAACAGGAGCATTGACCTCTACGTAGGGGGACCTAATTACGGCACGAATCTGGGCCCTTTTCTCTACACTCTGTCAGGAACGATGGGTGGGACGTATGCAGCTGTCGGACGAAATTTGCCTGGAATCGCCTTTTCTGGAAGCAACAGCGAACAGCGCTCGTACACTTGGGTCAACGCGACCACTTCTTCTGGCTATCCTGATCCTGCAACAATCCAAGCTCAACTGGCCGTTGATGTTGTCAATGCCCTAGTCAACGGCTCGGCGCCTGGGCAGCCGTTGATGCCGCTTGGCTATGGGATCAAGTAAGTTCTATTTCAGTCTGGCAGCACCCACTACCAAGTACTGACCAGGGACACTTCAGCGTGAACACTCCATTCATCACTTCCTTCACCAACGCATCGTGCGTGGCACCACCACTCATCCAGACCCGATTTACCGGAGGCGGCTTCACCGACAATGCTGTGTACAATGCGACGTCTGGGCTCTTCACGTACGGGAACAAGCTGACCGACGCAATCAACCGCTGTATCAACGGCAATTGTGCCTTACCCGGCGAGACTGATGTAGTCGACAATGGCTGCTACGGCTCAGTATCCGTGTTCACCATTGATTATGACGCTCCTCTTGGTCGTGACCAAGCCGGCATTCGAGTCGCGTTGACGCCGACTGTTGCTTTTGAGAACCCCGATGCCAAGATGAAGGTCAAGGTGAGGACTGAGCTGACTGGTAAGTCCATGATATTTGCACCGCTTGTTCTCATTGCACCCAACATAAGTGATCGATCGCTGACTTTTCCTCCGCTGTCAAGATGCCCAATTGGAAGCTGGTCATCCGCTTCGACACGAATAGCCAAAGAAGGCAGTTCAACAGCCAAGGCGGCGCGAGTGGTCCCAGAAGTCTGAAGGATTGAGGACAAACAGCGGCTTCAATTCGCCTCGCCGTACAGGATATCCACATAACACGTTAAGTGTATAATGTTAATTGATCTTGAACAGTCTGCGCTTTACTCTTACGCTACTGCGCTTGTGATCAATCGACGTCCATCTAGTCACAAAGAGCATGACGATCAGCTGCTTCTCCTCGCCAGTGTAAGAGCTTCAACGTGCTTGGCCCGCTGTCACATTGGCCCAGAGAGATCGTATATCGTGCTTCTGGCCCTTCAACGTACTTTACATCGGCATCTTTGCTCCCATTTTTGGCTGACAGTGCTAACGTAGTAGTGTATGTATGAGCCATTCCAGTTCCCAGGGAGACTCCGGGGACCTCTGAAGGACTCCGAGGTACCTTAATCGTGCTTAATAAAGGTCAACGACGGTTATTCTCGGTGGTTCCTGCCAAGCGCCGACCTCCGATTTCCGGGGACGATTTTGTAAGGTTCTCCGAGATATCAATCGATTCACCTTCGAGTCGCTGACAATCAACTTGTCTTGCATGCTACTGGCGCCCTTCTATTGACATTTCCATGCAGTGACTCAGCTGGTACTTACAATAACACACTCCTTCCTCCAGTATACCACCGCCATCTCCTCTCTTCCTCCCTTTATGCTCCAGAGATAATCACACAATGTCCCTTCCTCGGCTATTGCGCACGCCCTGCGCACGCAGTCTCACTAAATCTACACTCTCCCCAGCTTCATTACGGCTACTACCCGCATACAAGCCATTCTCAACATCCCGCACAAGGCTAGAAGAGCTTACCATCGACGATGACCTGTACTCCAAGCTCCCAGGGATTGACCCGTCCCGCCTCGAACTCACCGAAACAATCACTCCCAAAGCCCTGGTGTCGAATCAAGACCTTGTCTTTGGGAGAACATTTACCGGTGAATACTACCCACCCACGTCCGACCAACCGTCATACTAACAAGTCTACGCAGACCACATGCTCTCGATCGAATGGACCGCCGCACAAGGCTGGCTTGCACCTCGACTGACGCCCTACCAAAACCTCTCCCTCGATCCTGCAACCTGCGTCTTCCACTACGCATTCGAATGTTTTGAAGGCATGAAAGCCTACAAGTGCAAAAAGGACAATTCCCTGCGCCTCTTCCGACCGGAGAAAAACATGGCACGCATGAACAAATCCGCCGCGCGCATCGCCCTGCCCACGTTTGACGGCAAGGAACTGATCGATTTGATCGGCAAACTGTGCCGGATAGACGAGCGTTTCATCTCTTCAGAGAAGGGTTACTCATTGTACCTCCGACCTACACTTATTGGTACGCAGCGAACGCTAGGTGTCGGTCCACCAGGGTCAGCCCTGCTGTACGTGATCGCGTCGCCCGTCGGCCCATACTACCCAACAGGATTCAAGGCGATCTCGCTAGAAGCGACCGATTACGCTGTCCGTGCCTGGCCTGGCGGTGTTGGTGATAAGAAACTTGGCGCAAACTACGCACCGTGCATTGTACCGCAACTGAAAGCTGCAAAGAAAGGTCTGCATCAGAATTTATGGCTATTCGGGCCGGAGCAGTTGATCACTGAGGTCGGCACTATGAATTTGTTTGTGTGCATAAAGAATAAAGAGACAGGACAGAAAGAGCTGCTCACAGCGCCCCTCGATGGTACCATCTTGGAAGGTGTGACGCGAGATTCCGTGCTTGCCCTTGCACGAGAGAGACTTGAGCCTGAAGGCTGGAAGGTCATGGAGCGCTATGTCAAGATGCAGGAGCTCGCAGATGCAGAGGCCGAGGGACGACTGATTGAGGTCTTTGGGGCTGGCACGGCCGCCATTGTCGCGCCTGTAAGGAAGATTGCGTGGAAAGATCAGATGCTGGATTGCGGACTGAAGCCCAATGAGGAGGCGGGCGAGGTCGCCTTGAAAATGAAAGGATGGATGGAGGACATTCAGTACGGTGATGAGGATCATCCTTGGAGTGTGAAGATTCCTTGAACAGCTACTATGTCGATAGACACAACAGATGGTGAAAGGCGAATTGTCAGAATTGCACATATGAGCAAATGGAAGCAGATTTCACTGTATTACACGCGTTGGATACAGACGCTGGTGAACTTGCCATCCGGTATGAAGGACAAAAAAGCCCTGATGAGCCTCAAACCGAGCGTTGAAAGATGATCTTTGAATGTCTCTGAAGCATCGTTTATGCCTTGGACTTTCGGTTCTCTCTTCCATCATTTGTGGCCACCTTTCACAATTCTTTCTAGAAGAATGCATATCACCCATACTAGTAGGTCTGGCATACGGTTTCCCACTCCGTGCCCTATCCCTCCACTCTTCGATCATACCACCTAGCCGTGCCAGCCGTCTAGGGTGTGTATTAAGGTCCTTCAGAAAACCCTGTCGAGTGTGCCGCACGATGCTGTTGTTCTGCTCTGCTCTGGTCCCCTTACCCTCCTTACCTTACCCTTACTGTCGCCCTGCTCCCCGCAGGTCCAGAGACCGAAAGATGCTGGCCTCATACCATCTGCTCGGTCCCCCGTGTGGCCAGCACCGGACATGAAACGCTGCGCTGTGCTGTCCTAAAGCTCAAGCTCCCAGGAATCTAGCACTACTACTACTACTAGCAGTAAAACCCAACGCCCACAGACGTCCGACACGAACCCAACCAATGGTACCTGATGGTACCTACTCTTCAGGACAGTACTCCTTGTACTAGTAAATTCCTCCCGGGTCCACTCGTGTCGGCCTCCGTTGTTGGCCTCTAGACACGGTCTTTGGATGGGCGGCCAGGCTTTGGCGAAGCAACCGAGTAACCTAGTAACGATGCGAGGTATATCGAGTCAGTACTGCTAGTAGCTCCGTCCTACTAGTCGCCAAGGTCAAGTCAAGTCAAGCCACCAAGTCGAACACGGACAGAGACAGAGAGCAGAGAGCAGAGCTTTCCGAGATTCCAATCGACCAGAGTACTACTGTGCAGTATCCGTAGGGATACTTTTTCGTCGTGGCGGGTTCGTGTTTTTGGATGCTCGGTTAGACATGGACTTGCCAATTTGTCCCGTCTTCTCGATCATGTACCACCTTCCAGGTTAGTACCAGGGATTCGTCTTTGTGGGAGGTCACTGGGTTTCGTGCATTGGTCAAGACGACCACCAAGATACTAGTAAGTAATTATTCAGCTCTCGGCACGACGCCGCACTGAAACCCAAGCCTTCTCGGTGCATACGAGTAGCTGAGAAATAATTGTTGTCGACTCATTCTGGTCGAACATACTACTGGCCTATAATATTCCTGGAAGGCATGGAAATGGAACGCGGGCTGAGCTGAACAGTCACGAATAGTAGGCGGAACACGGACACGAAAAAAAATGCCGTGCAAGCTGCGTGGCTGCATAAGGTGCTGCATGCCCTCCAGGCTCGCTTAGGGCTGGCTGGCGTATTTGCGACCCAGGGAAGACCATGGTTGCGACCGGACCACATGACTGACTCTGAAAAGCAAACCCTTGGAAGGCCATAATCATAGTTAGTACTTACCCCGGCCCTTGGCGGACGACTGACACCATGCTGGCCAAGGCTTCGGTACGAGGATATTTCAAATCCCTGATTCAAGCACAGTCAAGTCAGGCGTTCACCATTTCCCGTCCCGATCTCGATCTTTTGGCGATTGACTCAGTCGATGGAAGAATGGAGCTGCCAAAAACGAAGACGAAGAAGAATTCGTGCTAGGCATCAAGAAGTAGTATCGTCTTGATCTGCTACAGTACCCCGTAGGTGGTCGCGCGAAAGGAAGCAGATGAAGACAGGCATCGTGCTCGCTGAATCGGGCATTTGTTACGAGGTACTCCGTACTGAGGATCGATCGATCACCGGCGCGCCAAAGATTCCATTGCAGCCGGCCGGCTCTTTCCGGCAGCCGGAAGCTATCCCAAAGAAGCGTGAGTTACCCATTCGACTTTGGTATCAGGCTGCTTTTGGGGGAGGAGGATGTGGAAGCCCAACCATCGCAACAGACAAGGCCCCCCACCCGCCCTTCCGCATCACTGGGGACGCGACGCGAATGAGGCCAACAGCGTACGGAGTACTAGAACATGCACCACCACGCGAAGCAATGCTTGACCTGTGACAAGACAAGATCGGTAAGCTGAGAAATGGTCGCTGTGACGTGTCTCTGCCGCTGTGCCACCATGCACCATGAGCGATTGGATGTCACCAGCAACAAGTGGCACGCCTCAGCGTGCGTCTCCTTCTGGAAGCCTTTGCGGTTCTTTGCTGTGACATCCAGTACCTCCTACCCACCGTTGCTCCGATGGGGCAATTATTCGGAACGAGGGCCTTGTTTCAGCCGTCCCAACGGTAACCTTATCAGGAAACCATTTCTGGCAATATTTGCGAGAAGCTGCCAGGAGATACACATGGGGAAATGATCGGTTGTAGCGTTGAGCATTGCCTCGACGGACGTTCTTGGTTTCGGTCAAGGAATCAATTTCGGGCCTTATATGTTTTGACCAGTTCCTGTGCGAGGACGTCAATTCACAGTGCACACGTCAGATGCTTGAGAGAACGCCCCGACGCTAAGGCCACCTGGATGACAGATGTTGTGAGGGGGGGATCTTATGGAAAAGTCGACCTGCAATTGGCGGCATCGTGGCCCTCGGATTAAGGTTGTCACTGGCTGTTTTAAGTAGGGGGTCCCCGGAAATGCACAAATAGCAGCCCTGGGCCATCGGAGAGATCATTCCCCCGGGCTCGCATAATAAGATTCCGCATACGTAGCATGCTCGTTCAATTCACGACCGACTGATCAATTCGATCCGGCGTTTGGACAACGCGAGCCTCACAGCCACCTGCGAGAGGACAGTCTTTCGAAGACGTGCGCATTCGTCGTATTTCGGGTGACCAAGGCCGAGCAGAGCCCGGTTGGTGCACTTGGCTGCATCTCAGCCCAGGACTAGGCCCAAAAGTTGAAGCGTTTTCCAGAAGGTCCGAAGCTCCCTCTGCAGGCGGATTGCCGGAGAACTTTTGACTGGAAGTCGGGGGGAAAAAGAAAGGTGATGGGTATACCTAGCGACCAAGTCGATCGATCTATGCGGCGGCTCTAGCGTTGCTTCGCCAGGAAACTCGCCAGTGACAAATGTTGCTTGAACGAGAGCAGAAACCACTTTCAGGCGGTCGCTGGTCGAATGAAGCTCCGTTGGAAAGCTTTCGCGGTCCTGTCATCTGAGGAATTCAACCTCCATCAGGTAGTCGTCGAGCAACCGGCCTTGTGCTGCGGGTCTAGTTGTGACGTCGACGCCGATATGGCCCTCCAGGTCTCGCGTGTCCCTGGAGTGCTTATATTGAATGGATGCACGCCTAAAACGTAGGAAAGCCCACAGATTGAAGGCAAGCATTATTGACATTTCCACGCACCAACTTTGTGTGGCCGATGATCCCTGTCGCATTGTATGTGTTTCGTATTGTAATGATACTAGGTCGGACGTGGTCGGACGCACACGTGTCATGATGGTGTGATTACATGATCTGCTAAGCGAATCATGTCTTGACCGAGGCAGCCCTTCCTCGGCCTTATGAGTTACCGTCAAGGCCGTATGCTTCGGATCTTGCAGTCAATTCAAGTTCGCGTCAGTCAGTGCTCGTGATATAACGCAGCCTGCCGTCGACTTCCGAAGATGGGAAATCACAATGCGAGCGTCCTTAGACCCTGTATCGGCCATGACTCGAGATTGTCGAGTCTGGTCTGTAGAGAAGATTGCGGCGTCATGCACGCAGGCTCCCGTATTGCCTGCGCATTCGTGTCCAGGTTTGTCATCACACCTCTCAGCCGAGAGCCTTGAGGCATTTCCATGCGTCTGCCTGGTGCCCTTTCTGTACCATATGGACATATCTCCAGGTTCCTCCGCAGCGGCGGACATAAGTATGATAAAACCTTCGGGGTCGACGACTTCAAAACAAAGGCTCGCTCGCGAATCGCTTATTCGGGAGCCATTACTAATGTCACCTCTTAGAAAAGATCGCAGCCACTGCATGGGATTCCGCTTTTCCCATAAGCACCGTCAGAGCCACAAGCGTGAGTTCTGCATGTAACATGATATGCCCAGCCTATGAGCATTCGGTACCAAATTCCCTTCTCGGTATCGTGGACCGAAGCCCTGTGACACCCACGGAAGGCTGAACATCGCATGCAACTCTGGGAAAACCTTGGTTATCTCCATATCATGGCTCACCTAACAGATTCGAATGATGTTGAGGTTGGTATGTCCTTTTGCTGCGATATCTTCGCAAGCGGAGAGGATGATCTTACTCAGCCACGTCGTATTCGATAATTTCGATGTTCAAGACCACTTTGACAGCTAGTCCCATTGGCCAAGAAGCGATTGCGGTGACTTCGTTGTTTCAATGATTCTGGTTCACAGAGTCTCTTCGCCACCTTGGCACCGGGTGCCTAAGAGGTATGGCAAGATGTACTGGAGTCATCGTCGCTCGTAGTCTAAGTGAGCGTCTCGATGGAGATCTCCGAAGGAGGAGGCAAACGTGCTCGCCGCATATTCTGCTGGGGAAGGAATTCGAGGGGCGTGATACTGGAGGTACCTTTCACCGCTCACAAGTCACAGCTTGCCGCAGAGCCATTTCCAAATTGCTGTCAGCCCGGTTTCCCGTAGCTCCCCTCGTTCGCTTCCCGCTCTTTCGTCGTGTGTGGCAACATGATGGAGTCCAGACATTGGGGTGAGAGACTGTGTGGGCAAGGCCGTGGTATCTGGCAGGGAGCAAGCGACGAGGGAGTTGATTTGCAGGTCGAAATCCCCTTGTTGGGAGCCGAAGAAACTACCGTGTCCTGTCAGCTCTTGCCAATTACTTCAACCGGACCAAGCAGCGAACCTTCGGATCATGATGCTGATTCTCTTGATGCCGCTCAAATCCATACACTTCGTATCGCTGCACGGTTTGCCACGGTAGGTGGGCCTGAAGTGGTCCCAAGGTATGAAGATGGAGGCGGAGGAGGAGCCGGCACCTGTGTCGACACGGCAATTTGACTTGGAAAAGTCGTACTCCCACGAGACAGTAGATTGTTCACGGCCGTTCTCTGGATTGGGAGGCAAAATGTGGTCTTTGAAGATCAAAGTGAAGAGGTTGTTGTCTGACTGCAAGGGGGTGATCGAGAGCTCGACGCCAGCAAAGGAGGAAAGGTCCCATCGTCGATCATCACCAGCAGTTCGTTGGGAGGCAAAGCCAGCCCCGCCCAGAGTGTCGATGTCGAGATGACCGTGGAAAGATACGCCGGAACCGCTCGATTGCAGATAGGACTATGAGACAAAGTCGTTCAGATTGGCCACAGAACAAGTGGTGATGCAGCTCTGAAAGATCGGGGATGGGGCTCTCCATCAGCTGTGAGAAGCAGCGAAGAAGTCGTAGGTACCTGTGATTTACCACCTCTCACTCTATCATCACTCGAAGTCCATCGGTCTAGATCCCAGCCCCTAATGCCATCAGTCAGGGTGTGGACGAGTCTTGCATTGGGCAATTGGGGAGATTGCGCCACGGGGCAAGCCAGTCAAGCCAGTATTACCAAGGCCAATGCTGGCCCAGGATCGAAAATAACAACAGCTTACATATCCAAGCCAAAAAGTACTTGACGCTGAGCCATGTAGTCCATAGCCGGAATTAGGGAAGATCCGATTTGGTCTTTGATCCTACTGCTGGTCCACCTGCAGTCCCTGGAACTGCCCTTAATTCTAGACGCTCCTTCTGATTCTCCCTGTGTTACTAAACGCTTGTTAGCAACACACAGCGGACACGAGATAGCAGCCGAGATGCACACTTGCCGGGCTTCTTAATGAAATCGGAATCATGGATGGAGGATGTCCAGCTACGCAAGGCGGCGGCTGAGTGGCATCATGGTGATGTTGACGAAGAAGCCGCTGCCACTGTTGACAGCTCCTTCTACGCGTGGTTTAAAGCTAATCCTCAAGCAGCCAAGTTGACGGGTGGCTCCTGCAACTCTGAAAGCCGCCTCGTTCACACCCGTTCTTCAGCCCTACCAGCTGAAATGCAGGCTGCTACAGATGGCGCCGCAACATGCAACGGACTTGCAGCCAGGCTACCAGAGTTACATCCAAGGACAACGGCAAGAATGTTTGACTGGTGCAAATCCATGCATTTCACTGTTTGATTGGAATTGGACTCCTAATGAATTCCATCAGTCCTTCCCAGCGAACTGAGTCCAGAAGCGACTCCCTTTTGCAAGCCAATAAATAAAATCAGCAACGCTTGTCCTCCCATGTCCACTGCTAAGTTGGATTGGTCCCATGCACCAGATAGCAGGCATTTTCTGGGCATCTCTGAAAAACTCATCTCATTGCTCAATGAAGAGCTCGCTCGCCTGTCTAAGCCCGGATCCCTTCCCGACGGCCAGCCTTTCCAGTCATAACAACTCGTAAAAATGCAATTTTTGCTTAGTCCAACATGCATGCTTCGCGACAGTCTCGTCGACTTCCTGGGACGTGGCGGCTGTAGACACTGCCTACTAGCTGCCTTGTTGAATAAGAACACTAGCCAACGGCCGCAATGTCGAAATTTCATAAGCAGCTGATGTCGAACAACTGAAAGTTTGGGCTTGCTGTTCTTGATATCGGAGTAAGCGGCACATCAAAGTAGTTTGGCGAATTGTGGGCGGAGTCGATGGAGTATGGATCTGTAAGCGGCGGACTCTGGCCAGAAGAGGTCAGCATTTAAGCTGCGAAATGAGAGTCGAGGTTGGGAAGGATCCCGGGTGCTCTTTTTTGCTGTTGCTCAAAAGTGCGGGCTGGAATGTGAACGAGAGAAGAAAGTGGTGGGATTTACATGAGAATTGGACCCCGTATATGCTTGATGGGAGGGCATCTCTAGACCCGCTAGAGAGGCATAGTTCATGCTGAATGGACTCAGAAGGTCGTCGTCCCCGAAGATGTAGTCTTGCTTTCCGTAGGAGGAAGGCAGCATTGCTGGCAGCGTCGGAGGCAAGCTTGAGGCTGTGACATCGACAGGGTACTGATAGGTCGAGTAGTAGCTGGGCGTGCCGTCATAGAGCGATTGCTGCTGCTGTTCGTACTGCAGATATGCCGACGTAGGAGGGTAGCTGGAGAAGGTGAATGCTGAAGCTGAGTTGCCCGAGAGATGTCGAGCGGCAGGGGTGTCAAATAATGAAGAGTGGTCGTCCAAAGGTAGAATCTCCGGCGACGCTCGCTGTGTCTCGTGCGAAGTACTCGAGCGCGAGGCCTGACGTGTCATACTCGGAGACTGCTTGGACTCTTTGGCTGGGGTGGTCGTTGCCAGCTCTGAGTGGGATTGCTCGGGAGAAGCCGAGGAAGAGCCCGCACGACGTTCCAGGTCTTCAAGTCTCCTCTTGAGTTTCTTGCGGTAGTTTCGCTATAGCACCCGTCAGCACTTGGATGCTGAAAGATCCCGCGGTACATACCTGAGCGATCCGGTTCTGGATTCGTCTTCTCTCTGCTAGATCGGAGATCTTGGTCCAGTCTTCATTGGGATTGGCAGACGCGCTGAAGGCAGAGCTGGTTGCATGCGTAGAAGCATATCTAGAATGTCCGACCGTGGTCTGAGGATAGGAGAAACTTTGACTCCTTTGCATAGCGACGGCGAGAGTGATACCAAGATTACTAAGGCTCTGGTAATATAATGGAGTGAGGTGGTCTAGGGCGATGGATGTTGAGGAGAATTGAAGGATGATGCAGATGAAGGGCAGATGAAGGTGGTTCGGGGCCTTAAGAGCAATCCTTGGTCCAAGAAAGTTGTATTCGAATCACAGAGGACAGGTCAATGGGAGGCCGAACGTGAAGTCCCTAGATATATGTGTCAGGTATCTGCCTGGAAAGACGATTACCGCTTGTCCCAATGAGTGATGGGCAGAAACAGCCGTGGGCTCGGAGGCATGAAGAAACCCGAAGACAAAAGGCCAACCGGGCTGGTAAACCACGAGCGTTGGACCACATGTCCAAACTCAGACCCTCCATCATCGCCCTGCCTCAGTGCCCTGCGACGCGGCCAGCGGGGGATGCACAAGAGGATACGAAGTGGATTTCGCGCAGAGGCAGGGGACGTTGTTGACCGCCCCAGCAGCGGACAAGGGACAGAGGCAGCGGCCCTGGCAGACGGTAACAGCGGGTCCAGGTCGAAGGATGAACAAGGGGGCCTGCGAACGAGGAGCCGGCTCAGGACGGAAATAGTGGTGGGTGTATGCATTTTGGGCTTGAAAACACGAGCAAAAGAGACCAGCCAGAGGGCACGACGGGCACTCACTGGCACTGTAACGTCGTAAGGCGCTGCGCCCCTGCCAAATGCCTAACCCTATGGGATTTAGTGTCTTGCTGCTCTGAACCGAAGGGCGGTCTGATCGCTCCCTCAAGCAGCGTGACTCATCCCGCAAGCAGTGTCTGTCCGCCTTCTCTTCCTCCGTTGTTCCCACTCCATTACCTGCTGTGTACTGTGGTCGTCTTGCATAACCGACCTTGGACATTAGACATTACCTATTACTCTTCTGCTATCCATCATCGTCGTTGTCATCAATCCACCCATCGCATCAACTCGCCCTGACTCGGCCACGGGTTCAGTCAACTCGCTCAATTCCCGCCCTTCCGAGCCCAATCTCTCGTTATCGTTCCTCAATTCGTCCTCCCTGCCAGCCTCTTCACCTTCTCCCTCGTCACAGCTCTGGCTTGTTTAGTATTATCTGAAACGCCCACGAGGCGCTAGAGAACGAGCTTGGCATCCCACAGCCCTATGCAGAAGCCGCCCAGCTCGCCCAGCAGACCCTCTTCAGGTCACCTATCCTACCATCCGGGTATTCCATAATCATGGATATCGTTTTGTGGTGCTCCCTACATCAAAGCCTACTGTTTTCTCTATCATTCATGCCTGGCCCACAATATGTGATATCGTGGACACCTTGGCTACTCGGCAAAAGGACACAATTTGTGCCTGCGAGAAGGTAGCCCCAAGGTCGACGACCTCCTTCCCAAGCGAGAACGTTTAGCTCGAAAGTCTTTCGTGCGTATCTCCATCGGGACCAATACATGCTGCAAAGGAACGACATTTCGTCTCCGCCAATTGCCAATATGCCTCATGATCTGTCGAGCACTCCAGTTGAGCACCATATCCGGCAAAGTCCGCAGCCTCCGAACAACCTTATGGCCGCCGTTCTGGAAGCCTCGCTGTGCCTCTGGTCAGCGATTACAAAATCTGATTTACAATCGCCTTCGTGGTTATGCTCGGCGCTTAGATACATTGAGCACCACCAGCGGTCTGCGACAATGTTAAGTCCTGCCATGACGACGATTATGCCTGTCTTGGGTGGTATGCCTGAACCCAAGCGTGAGTAGTGGACTCATCAACTTGCTCGGGATCCAGCTCTTGGAAGCTTGAATGGAGATCATTGCGCTACGACATCTCTGTCCCCTTATGTCAGCGCGCCATACTCCGTACCACCACTACGAGTTCTATTTCGGCCCCCCCAGAGATACCCATGACACCCATGATCTGATTGATCTCTCCCCCTCACTTTATGAATACAGCTACACCGTCTAAAGTTTCGCTGCGGGCTGTGAATATCCCAAATAGGACCGCCCGCAAAAACTCTCCCAAACGAGTTTACCTCATCTTTTATCCTGTCTCAACTCTCCTGGGGCCACCCACGATCTGGAATCTGATGTCTGGAAGTATTGCAATGCATAATCAAGTCACATCTTGGCTGGTTGTTTCGGTGAGCATTCGATCCCCGGTACTCGTGTATGGCAGTTCTCATCCCCCTCGAGAAGCGAGAACCCAGAATCTATGCAAGGATCCGCACTAATGGGCCAGCCCACTCTGGTCTACGGCATCCTTCCGTGCCATGTTTGGAAGGCTTGTGGCTGCGTCTGTAGGGCTGCAATGCAGCTATTCCAGAATGTTTTGACGAAAGCCTCGATTTCAAATTCGAGGTTCCAAGACATTCCTCCTGCCCCTGAGCCACGGCCTCCTACCCAATTTGTCGGCAATAACACCGGCCAACACATTTCAGAACCGGCTTCCGTGGTAGGCTGTTCACGCTCCTGTGGCGCCCAGAACAAGACTTCCCATTCTCGAGCTGAAACGACCCTTCAAGAACATGAGCATCTGGACCACCGAGTCACTAGTCGCCAGTTTCCCAAAAGCTGGGACCATGTTGGAGGTGCGTTGGTGTGGATCCGCCGCACGCACCCTCATCAAAAGGACAATGCTTGAGGTGCTATAGTAGTTAGGCTCTGCAGTATTGTCGACAGCTCCAGAGAATCGACCTGTCACATCGTGATACTCGAGGTGGTCAGAACCTGTGGGGTTTCAATTCAAATGCTCGGGTGGCGTCAACACGAGAATCAGGGCAGCACACAGAGTTCGGCCGTAGGCACCAGCGGCTATGCTGTGGTATCAATGACTTTGGCCGGGATGTCATCAGAGGAAACCAAGAGAGATTCGAAAAGAAGGCCGCGCTCGTTCTGTGCATACGCCCCAGCCGCAGCTAATGATCTGGTGAAGGGCGTGGCTTGTACAAGTGCACACTAACTACGACGTACCAAAGGTCCCGGAGCCGGTGCCCTGGGATTTGTCATTGGATATCAATAACGCATGCTGGGATCAACGAAGGAGGTCAGAAAGAAACCCACTCGGATCCTGGCCCCGATCTCGCTTCTGACTTCCCATTTTCCAGTTCTGGGAAAGCGGTACCATCCTGGGTGCCACCAGCCAGGGTCTTGTCCGCCAATTGTTACGCGAGGATTCCGGTTCAGCCCTAAGAACAAGCCAGCGCACAAAAGGACGGTAGGATCAATAAGCGCAGATGGACCTTGTCGCACTAGAAATGCACCAGCATGTTTGAGGAATTTTGCCAGCGAGCTGGGCAAGGTAATAATATCGGCGATTCAGCGAAGGACCAGTTATGGAGAGGTTCCTCCTAGGCTCCTACCGTTGGTAACCAGCGGCCAAGATCGCCCAGCCTGCAGTGTCGTTTCCAAGCAGCTTACAAAGACTCGCCAAAAATATCCAACCCATGCTCGATCTGTCAGCCAACCGACACCGTTATCTCGCAGTCCCTGTACATTTGGAATCAACTGGGTAGCAGTACTGTGTCCCGATTTCAAATAACGACAGCTTCTTGCTATAGTACATGCCTCTCGACAATGGCCCTGCACATACAGCAATTTCCTGGCTGCCAACTGCTTGACAGGCACTGCTTGATGACTCCACGGAATTTGACATCTTCAGATCACTCGTTCCGAACGCAGTAAGTATTTCCATATTGGTTAATAAGGCCCCCTGTTACATTAATTGAGAAGCTACAGTACCACAGGCAGAATGTCGGTACTTCTGTCGGTTCCCTGCTCACCAGGTACGCCATCCACAAACACCCACCCACCACCTTCCCATTATCGTCAAGCACAATCCATCCCTCTTTGGGCAGCAGGCTACAAGCTCGTCATTCGTTCGTTCTTTAGCGCAACCAACAGCAGGCAGTGTCCCCTGCGGCCCTTTCGTGGCTCCATCAAGAAGATCTCCGGCACAAGGGCCGAGTTTCTTAAGTACCCTTGTCCCTGGTCGTGAGCTGTGCGCAACGACATTTACAAAACACCCTCAACCCTCATTGGGCACTCGGACGTGATGTATACTCGGACTTGTGCACTGATTTCCAGCGAGGGCCAGCATGGCTTTCTGGATCACTACCGTGGTATGGTGTCCTCCAGTTGGCTCTGCTCTTTCCCGTCATCTTGCGTAGAGCTTCTTGTCGTTCCGATGTGGCCCAGCCCCTATTTCGTGCCTGAGCTCATTCCAGATTTATTATGGCATTCACAGAGCGAATCCCAGATGCCTGCTAGCCAGTGTAATTAATCTGGCAATTTCCAACCTCGAAGATGTTGATTCTGCTTCGGCGACGTGCCCGGAACATGGAGACTGGCGTACGACACCATGAGGATCGTGTTTCGCGCCCGAAGCTGATTTCACAGCATTCTGGGTCTGGAAATGCTATCATTGGATCGAGATCTGGCCTTGAGAACTGTTGGGCCAGTTCGCATCGAACAACACCGCAAAAACAGCGAAGACTACTGTTCCAGCGGGCTGGGGCTGCCAGCTACAAGCATCACGAATGATTATCACCAGTGGAGACAATACGGGATTGTATGGACTTCACATTCGGGTAGGGGCGGCTGTTCCAACGGTCAACATCAAGGGAGTCTATACTCGTAATGAGACCCCATGGTGATGTTGTCGGTGAGCAGGACCTCGACATGAATCCTTCTTGCTGCTTTGCACACTCGTATGAGCATGAATATTTTTGCGGAAGCACCTCCCCTCGTGTTGAAAGATCCATTACGCCTGTTGCCCGTTTTGGGTTTTGGAGAACTTGAAACCATGCTCTGAAGGATTCTGGGCCTCCTATTGCCAGGGATGGGTGATCACAATAGCCTGATCAGCGAATTGCAAGCACCGCACACGGTCCCTTGGATCACTTCGGGACTTCAATACACCGGGGCTGACCATTTGAGCGTGATAATGCTCGTCTCTGTCTGACATAATCATCAGCTTGAAAGCACGGTATCGAATGGGGATGGCTATTGCCTACAACCTCCCGCGGGCTCCCACCACCACCATGAGGAACCCCTGACCGACTGCTGACTTGATACAGAGGTAGAAGCTTGGATCTTGGCCCTTGCACCTGCTGGCAGGGCTAGGGCTGGTGCAAAGGCAGGGAGGTGAATCCGCAACTGCCCTGTCATATGTAAAATGATCCTTCGACAAGCGATAGCGAGGTTGATTTGACCCGGCTGTACGGGGCCTGAAAGGATCAGCACAGTCCATAAACCTCTTTGATCGAGACTCAACAGAGCGGACCCGCGTCTCTTGGACAGGCCTGGAACACGAAACGCATACGCACCACCTCTCGATTGTGAATGCCCTTAACCTTCATTTCGACGCAACAGTCGAAGGAGATGAGTACTGAGGTCCACAAACACGAATTCGAGACGGAGAAACGCATCGTCCTGACATGGAAGGAGGTTGGAAACTTAGGTTGAAGATCCTTCAAAGGTCTCTACTCGGGTGGCCCTAGAATTGAATCTCACAACAATGTGTCTGGTGAAATAACATGTTCTCTGGACTGCGAGGGTGTCTGAAGACCCACATGGACCCTGCAACAAATGTTGGATAAGACTTGGGTTCTCGTCAATGCAAGAAGTCGCGTTGACAAGCGGCGTGGACACGTGTGTTTTCAATGATCTGCACGATGTGGCTTCATGGGCGACGAGACTCTCCTGAAGCTTGGTCTAGACGCCAGACCCTGGTTGTCATGCTTTAGACGCTCCGGAAGAACTCCTAAGTCGAAGGATTATGGAAATCTGGCAACACAAAAGAGGTTGCTGTTCATACAATCTCTCAATCCATGAAGCGGCGATGCCTCGCTACTGGGGGATTCGTTGGCCATTTCTCAAGTCAATGTACTAGTACTCCTTTTTGAGCGTAAGCAAATCGCCCAGATGCCTCCTTGTTTCGGAGCCCTAGGTGTGCGCCGTGTTGTCACTACGGCATCGCAGGAAGGACTGAAGACACTTTTCCTGAGACAGACCGGGTCGCTGGAAGACGAGTAGAATACCAAGGGTTCGTCCAATATCCCAGTCTCTCCTGTTTGAGCCACGGTCTGTACTTTCAGGCCCGTATCTGTTTTCGGTGGGAGCTATCCTTCACTCAAGTACACGATAATATTTCGTGGATACCTGGTAGGTAGGTATGTCTTGTACTGCTTCGATACATTGCACAACTCTTGCGTATCTTGAGCGGTGGTTTGCAAGTGGCCGAGATGGTAGTCCGAGCTCGGGACGGGAAAACGCGGAAGAGATGTCCATGTTCCTCGACCTCGATGCCCGGGTGGTGCACCACTTTAACTACCTAAAGGTACAAGTACTACCCCATACTCGTGGCATGGTGGCCTGGGGTGGTGACGAGGTGACCAATCCCCAGTGCCTGGGCATGCCTGGGGCTTCGATCACCAGCCCCATGATGGCTCTTTCCCCTCCTCTTCCAATTCCGCTGCCCACTCTCTCTTTTCTATCGCTCGTCTTGCGGAAATATTCCATTTCCTCCGCATAATCACTCCACGTCTGCCACGGACTACTCCAGACTGCCTAAACCAGGATTCTAACGACATGGCTTCCAGCGTGACTGGTTCCGATGGCTCGCCTCAGCTCAATGGCAGTGTCCATGGAGAAAAGCGCAAGGTGGATGGCGATCTGGGAAGCGACAGGCAACCCCATACCCGCTCTAAGAGGAACAGATACATCTCAATTGCCTGGTAGGATCCTCACTCCTTTACATGGACCACTGCGCTGGACCACTCTATTTGCTGACGCGCATCCTGGCATAGCAATGAGTGCAAACGGCGGAAGATCAAATGCAATGGTCAGACGCCGTGTCAGCGATGCGGCAACCTCTCGCTCGACTGCGTTTATGCGCCGAATTGCTGCACCAATTCTCTCAAGGACTCGGCGTACGTGCTCCATAGTCCGCATAGTCAGTTACTAACAGACCCAGGGAATTCAAGCAGATGCAGGACCATATCACCGCGCTCCAAGAACAAGTCAACGATCTCTACGCCAGTCTGAACGAATTGCGAAGCAGACCTGACACCATCTACGCAGCTCCCATCGACCCTCAATTTACCCAAGAAGCCTCGAACCGTTCGCTCTCGATGTCCATGTCGCGTACCCTCCCTCCGCTCATCTCGCCGAAGAGACAGCCCTCAAAGCCTCTGCCTCAGTTTCACGGGCCCACGAGTACGCTGTATGGCTTGGACGTTGCACGGTCCTCGCTGCAAACGATGGGTATAACACAAAATGGCCCCGACGATGGGTTGCTGTCGCGCGAACGCAGCCGTGCCGCATCACCAGTCGCCATGGCACCCACACCGCACCCCAGTAAGGACCCATTATGGTTAATCGAGCATTCAGAGGTCATTCGCTTGTTGAGAGTGTATGAGGAGGAGATCGGGATTGTGTATCCCGTAGTGGATATCGAGAAGGTCATGAAGCATGCAAATTCATTGTTCAAGTTCATCCAGGCGTCATTGCGAGTAGGCTTCGGCCAGCCGACGTTGCCTGGCGCCGATGCGATTGATGACGAGGAGACTACTGTGTTGAAGATGATACTTGCTATTATACTGACGGTTGAGGGCCATGGCCGGAGTGAGTTCGGACAAAGGTTCTTCGATGCAGCGAAACCGGCGGTTGATTTGAAGTTGGTGACGGCGCTAGATACGAAGTCGGTCGTCTTGGTCGTCTTGACGGTAAGTGTATCTCCTCGAGAAACAGGCACGATGGCCTTCCGGCCGCTGACCCAAATTCCAGGCCACATTCTATTTCCAGAAAGATGAGGAGGCACAAGCGTGGCGGTTTATTGGTATCGCCGCGCGTATGTGCATTGAAATGGGCCTGCACCGAAAAGATTCTCTACTCAAATCCTTCACCAATGAAGCTGAATACCAGCAGACTGTTCGGATTTTCTGGACAGTGTATGCTCTTGACCGACGGTGGAGCTTTGGTACCGGAATGCCGTTTGCGTTGCAGGATGCAGATATTGATCCCAACTTGCCTGAACCTGTCTGTAATGCCCTCTGGCTTCCATCGATGTCTGACTGACGTTGCAAAACAGGACGAGAATCATGTCTATCTGAAGCACATCACCAAATATAACCAGATAGCAACCAAAGTATGGTACCACAATCTCGCATATGAAGCCGGGCAGAACACCAAGAAAGACGAGATCGGCTTTCTCGATTATCAGATCCTGCAATGGTATCAGCAACTTCCTGATTCATTGCAATTCAACAGCCGAGACCTCGCTGCCGAGAATGAAATCCCTGGACGCGGTATGCGCCGCCTCCGGCTGCTGATGTATCTGCGCAAGAACCAAGCACGCATATCAATTTACCGACCTATTCTGCACTCCGCAACGAGTATTATCGAGAACAGACACTACTCTCAGAACGTGGTTGACGTTGCCAAAGATACCGTCAACACTCTGACCGGCGTCAACCAGATCTCAGACATCTACAAAACACAACAGGTCATGTACAATTATTTCCTGGTGCAAGCGTTGGCGGTGCTCTTCCTGTCTGTCGCACATGCTCCTGCGGTCTTTTGTTCGCAGACCAGATCAGAGTTTTATGCTGCGATCGAGATGGTCAAGGGCTTCAGCACCAAGTCCCATGTGTCTAAGCGATTATGGAGGACTATCCGTGGCCTAAAAGAGATGGGCGATAAGATTGGCCTGCTAGCGCGAGGAGGCAGTGCCGCGAATGATTCCGAGCAAGATGCTCATTCCGACGCCGCCGTGGCTATGGCTGGGTTGGCTGGGCATAAGGTCGAGTATCCCGCCTACGGGAATCAGAACCCGGCCCAACATGGCGCAGAGCTCGGAGTGAGCCCTAATGATGCGTTGCAGATCACGAATGAGTTGTCGAGTCTGTTTGAACTTGCTGGTGGGTATGGCGGGACGACCCCTGGCCCGGATGTGTTCAGCTTTGTGGGTTCAAATGGCGATATGAGCCTAGGAGAAGGGTTCAATGTGTTTGGCAACGAGCCTGAGTTGTCGAGGATAATGAATGAGTTGTTCTAGGTCCGCAACTCGCGACTTGGAACGAGTATTGAGCCAGTCGATTGGCCCCCTGACGAGATATGAGAAATACGTGTACATGCATGGACAGACATCACTTCGGGACTTGAAGCAGTCAGAAACGCCTTAATGTGACGAGAATATGGTTAGGTACAGAACATTTTGATAGAGGAATGTGAAGACGAAGCTGCCGTCCCTACCCAGATATTCTATGGTGTCCATGGCATCAATCCTCGCCATAGTAGTACATGACGGACCACGTGATCTGTGCCAAGATTGGATCGCGCCCTGCGCCTGCGACGGCCAGTATCGTCAGTTTCGCCCGGGTCTCAAATGTTGAATTGATTGTACACTTATCACTTCACTCATACTCACCCGATCCACCTTCTCCCTCCTAAGACGCCTCACTCCCCGAGTGAAGCTGCCGCGGGGTCTTCGTTGGTCAAGTCCTGTTCGTTTCATAGCTCGTCGACCCACGGTAACTGTTCAGGTGCGCGCCTACCGTGCCCATTCGTCCAATTCCCCTCCTGGTCCGAGAGTTCCCTCGGTCTCATAGCGTCTGCTACAGGGACATACTTCAATTTTCGTCCGAAGAAAAGTGTTGAAGGGCTGCATGTCTTGAGCACACTGCTACGCTTCAATACCTACTCTAAACCCCTCCACCCCGCGCCATCCACATTTCTGTCCGCTCACCTTGCCGGTACGATAATACCTCTTTCAGGGGAACAACTGCGCCTCGACATTGCGCAGGCAATAGCTCTGCCAATCTGTCTACAGAACCAGCCTCCGCTCTGGCCGCCGGCCTGGACAGGCTTGAAATCGATTCCGAGTACTCTGAGTCTCTTTACTACCAGCAATTTACCACTTCCTCTGCCACGATCTCAGACATGTCGCAATCCTCGTCCCAAAGTCCAGACAGCTGGATCGGCCAATTTTGCAGCCTTGTGGGTCACGAATATTTTGCTGAAGTCAGCGAAGACTTTATTGAAGATGATTTCAACCTCACAGGTCTTCAAGCACAAGTACCAATGTACAAGGATGCCTTGGAGATGATTCTTGATGTTGAACCTTCAGACACAAATTCCTCGGCGCTGTCCGAAGAGGAGGAGGAAGAGGAGGAAGAGGAAGATGACGGCTTATTGGGAGACGAACTGGACGAGCCAGCAGCGAACGGTGGTGCAAGGCGACAATCAGGTGTTTCAAGTGGCGGTAGACGGCATGGTCGCTCGTCCTCTGACACATCGGTAATTGAGTCCTCCGCAGAACTTCTGTATGGCCTCATCCACGCTCGGTACATCACATCAAGACCCGGTATTCAGCAGATGATGGAAAAGTACGAACTGTCGCATTTTGGGTACTGCCCGCGAGTTTACTGTGCTGGCGCGAAAGTGCTACCAGTGGGCTTGACGGACACCCCTGGTCAACAGACAGTCAAGCTGTTTTGTCCAAGTTGTCTGGACGCTTACACTCCTCCAAACTCCCGATTTCAGGCGGTCGACGGAGCATTCTTCGGGACGACATTCCCTTCCTTGTTTTTGATGTCGTATCCAGATCTGGAAGTTGCTCCCCTCAAGAGACAGAAAGCACGGGACTCAACGAATCAAGGAATTGATGACGTGGAAAGCGTACTAAGTCCCAACGAGCCAAACGCAACGCGTGGAGGTATCACCGCCAGTCGAAGCTCGAGTCTTACGTTACCACAGCCTCCTGCTATCCCAGGGATCACGCCGGCAAAAGATGATAAACAGTCGGTGACGAACCCTCAGCCAGCCCTGCCACCTCAGCCCGCGACAATCAATGGAGTTTCAACAAACAATCTTGCGCCGGGTCTAGGGAAAGGCAAGATTTACGAGACGAAGATTTACGGCTTTCGAGTTTCAGAGCGGGCCAAGAGTGGTCCAAGAATGAAGTGGGTACGATCAAAACCTGTAGACATCAACGAGCTAGATGAGGCAAGGTTATGGCATGAAAGATATGGGGGAACGGTGGATGGCGACCCAGATGAAGAGGCCGAGGAGACTCCTGGAGAGCAGGAGGATGAGGATGCAGAGGAGGAGCTTGCTGATCGTGATGGTGATGCTGTTATGGGAAGTCAGAGCCAGGCCAACAGCACTGTCACGAAAGTGAAACAAAATCCCGGAAAAGCAAGACGAAAGCCTGCTGGTCAACAGGAGAGCAAGCAGCAGGAAAATGCGAACTGGATATGAAATCGAGATAAGCACGATCGACGATATGGAATCGAGGAGATTAACAGAATCCGACAGCCTCATTTTCTTTCCTGGTCCTTCTGCACGACAGATGCTCCAGATCACATGATATGGCGAGTAGAAGATGGCCAGCAGGACCGTCTGCAGATGACATGATCGGGCTGCTTGAGCGAGGAGTCCGACTGGCCTCGATCACAGGGCATGGCCCAAGGATACACGCACGAGAGAGGCTGCCGCCCCCTGACCAGAAACAGGACGCAATCTGGTCCTGGCCAGACGCAGACACAGCCGAAACTCTATCCGAACAAGGAGACGTAGAGAAAGTATCCACGTGTAAAGCAGCGCGAGAATGAAGGGGAACTTCCACTGGGAAAAAAGCCTCGACGAGTGTGAAGTGGCTATCTCAATCCATCTCAGCGGCATGACACTGCACACATCAGTCAACTCTCTTCAAAAGGCGGCTGTATCTCTGATCATATCTTTGCACCTTTATCAGCCGGGCCTCTGTTTGCTGTTGGCCGGGACCGCTTTTTAGGGCATGTGGCCTTTGCTGACTCAAAATTCCGTGGGTATTAGCATGCTGAGGGAAAAGGGACAAGAGCAAGTCGAGAAGTATTATGGCACAGCTTGTCAATGAGTGAGACGAAGAGCAGTGGGATATGGAGATGTGTGCATACGTTTCAGGAGAAGAGACAAAAGAACGAAGAAGATCAATTCAATGTCTTTTCAAAAAGGATCTGTCGATTCGTTTCTCGATAATTCGGATCTCGCTTCTGTTCTTCCACATGACTTGCCCATGGACTTCTACCCAACCCCCTGCTCCAAGCTTCAACGGTGTCGAGCACTTCGAGCGTATTGGGCATCACGCTGGACACTCCGGATCACGATGCCCATATTTGACAGGAAGATAAAAATAGGGATTTTAGCTGGTAGCAAATTGCATGAGTATGACGGCCTCATCGGCCATTGCCGTTGCAGAAAGCCTCAAATTACTGCACCAGGCAAGGAGCTTCGTGGCATCGAAAGCATTGTTTTGCTTCGTGGCGATGGTGGTAGTGGAGATAGGAGAAGTAGACAAAGCTGTACTTGCTAGCTCGCTAGCTCGCTCGTTTACCCACAAATCCGGCGTGCTGATCGCGTCGAGGACAAACACGGACACTGGCCGACCAGAGGACAGTAGTACTCTCGTCCGTGATATGAGGCGGATTGCTATAGCTCAGAGATGAGGATGGCCCAATAACATCTCCGGAATGACCAGTGGACAGAGCGACATTCGGGCTCCCTGTAGTGCAGAGATGGGAAGACACCTGGTGGCCTTGGATGCTGGGACATCGTTCTTCAAAGCGAGTAACGGAAGTGGTTCATCCGGCTCATCACGGTAGTCGGCGAAAGGAGTGGTTGCCGAGATCGGAATTAGACAGCATAAGCGTGTCCGAGAATCAACTGGATGACGGTCGACCAAGAATTCGATGGGGGATTCCATTGCTCGACGTTGGAGAGGCGGGACCTTTGACCCCGTGGTTGAGCCGGTCGATACACTGGAGCTGAGGCCTTGGTGCTGGAAGAGTCGGTCGGAGTGGAAGTATTTGATGAGTTTGCCACCAAGAGACATGGGTCTTCAAAGCAGGGTCTCAATCAAATCCTTCAAATACTTCGTTCTTGTCATTCGTCATCGACTGCTGCTGCTGGCGGATCTTCTCGACCATCATGGCTGTCTCTGCTTTACGCTCCTTCTCATCCGCGGTCATCTTGACGATTTTGTCATGTTCTCGTCTCGCAGCTCTCTTGGATCGTTTGACTTCCTTGTTCGCCTTGTGCTCCACTTTCTCGGACCAAGCGACCGTGGTACCTCGTTTCCTGCTGTCAGGCTTTGTATCGGGCCGCACATCTGTCGTACCTTCCAGGAGGGCCTGCTTCCGTTGCTTTTCTCGCTGTTTGTCCTTGTACGCATATGCATCCCAATCTACGGTGGGAGGCTGATAGCTCTTGCGGTCCCAATTCTTGAGTTCGGGCATCTTGGGCATCTTCAGCAATGCCCATGCGGATGCATGGTCCTTCCAATCAATGTCGCTTACTCGGAAGATAGAAGACGCTTGGTGCTTGGAATAACTCCGAACCCAACTCACGAAAGCTTTCTGGGCTTTTTCATACAATCCTCGGTCTGTTAGAACGATCTCTCGGAAGGCTTCTTCGATTGCGAAGCATTCCTCCGGAGTGACTGACAGGTCAGGCTGAGTCAAGGGCTCGATTGGAGTCTGTCGGACATTCAGAAATGAGACATAATCTTCTTCCCGACCTGGAAGTAGGAAGATCACACTCAATCCTTTCCGTCCAGCTCGACCTGCTCTTCCGCATCGATGGAGGAAGGCTTTGGGGTCCGAAGGGGGATCGACCTGGACGACTAAATCCACGGAGGGTATGTCCAGACCTCTTGCCGCCACGTCTGTTGTCAGCAAAATGGCCGGCGACGCCGAATTCGTGAACCGGATGAAGTTCTTCTGACGGATATTGGCAGGATGCTTGCCGTGCAAAGGCACGAGAATAGCTTCAGATGGGAGTATTGCTGGCAGCAGAGCTTGGAAGTAGTCCACGGCTGCACAGGTAGACAGATACACAATTGTGCGCAGCGGCAAAGTCTCCAGACCTTTGAGTAATGCCGCCAACGCGGGGAACTTGGAGGAAGCTGGAGTTACTGCATAGGTCATCCTGAGACTCGCGGGTGTGCGCTTGTCTTCGACACCGTTCGCGCCTTTGACCTTGACCGCAATCTTGACTGGATTCCGCAGCCCAACACGTATGATCTGATCGACCGCCTCGCTCACACTGGCACTGAACAGTCCCGTTCGTCGCTGCTTCGGGAGAAGGTTTAGGATCTTGGTAAGATCATCCTTAAACCCAAGGTCTAGTAGGCGGTCCGCCTCGTCGAGAACCAGGACTTCGAAGGATGACTGAGGGCAATGGACGTATGGGGAGGAGAGGATTTCGAGGAGTCGGCCGGGCGTCGATATTAGCACGTTCGGCGATGTTTTCAGAAATGTACTCAAGTCTTGTGCTGGCGTGGTCGAGCCACCAAGAAGCAATTGCGGAACAATTTTCAGGGTGGACGAGGGGAAAACTTCTGCTTCCCCTTCCGGAATCGTGTCTTCTGGTGTGCCGAAAGCCCTGCGCGCTGCCGCAGATGGCGGATGAAAGTCCAGCAACGAGACCAGGACGTTAAATATCTGCGACGCCAATTCTCTCGTGGGCGAAATGATGATGGCTCCAATGTGATGTTTCTTGACGGGTTCTTCTAACCTCAGCAATTTTTCCACCACTGGTATAAGAAAAGCCAACGTCTTTCCACTTCCTGTGACTGCTTCGACCACCACATCTTTATGGCCCATGAACAGAGGAACGGTGGAGGCTTGGACGGGCGTCATGCGAGAAAAGTCCATGGCAGAGACGGCGTCAAGGATCCATGGTGAGAGAGCAGGATTCAACGACTCCCATGCCCGGGATTTCGAGGATCGGTCTCCTCTATCGGGAGCCATGTCTACCAAAACTGCGGTGAGTTGCGGATGTACAATACAGAGAAATGTTCACGACGAGAGCGCAGCCCAAGAAAAAAAGTAATGCCCGCATTTGCCTCGCTAGAAGCCGATGCTAGAAAAAAGAGGCTAACCTGTTACGGCACGCTTACATCATAAAGCGGGTGGTGCCGCTTTTAATCCACAGTAGTGTGGGAGCTCGTATTTTCTCAGAGAGCCAGACATCAATCAACATCACGGAGAGGTGCAATTCTGCCCATGAATTCCTTCAGCCGCGACATACTCGCAAGTCGTACTTGCCGTGCCTGTCGTGTTCGTTTTCGAGGCAACATCGAAATTCTGGAAATCAATGTTGTAGCAAGGATGCCTTTCTGAGCACGAAATGTCGATGGTACGCGCAGAGCTTGCCGTGGATGTGTTCGTCCAACCGGTGAAATTCTCGAAAGCAATGTTCGACACCTGCAGCGTTGTCAGCAACGACACCAGCCTCTGTACCTAAGTATCGATCGTCCAGTGAGTGCTTACCAGCATATTCGAAGTCCCGGAAAAGCTGCCATTGTTTCCGCTACTTTGTGTGATGGCCGCGGCCAGGTTGGCACCCTGAATATCAAAATTGCTGAAAAGGACATTCCGAACACTTCCCCAGCCACCACCTCTGGGGCCACCGGCACTTTCATAACTTGACTGGGGGGCCTGCTCGCCAATCCATGTCTTGATGTATGCGCCGTTCTCCATGTCTTCGTTGTATCGGATGATTTTCACATTGTCGACCACGACATTTTCAACTGAAGAGTCCTCTAGATACTGTCCAAGGCTTCCTATGGCGATGCCATTCCCGCCTCGACAGGTCACGTTCGACACGGTCAACCCATAGCTCCTAGGTTTGATGGCTATGCAGTCCTACTATAGTCAGCCTGGGAGCCAAAGACGCGGATACGAAGAAAGTACATCTCCACCCTGGTATACCAAGTTCGACAAATACACGTTCTTGACATCCATCGTATCTAGGGCAATGTCAGCACGGTGAAAGCAGGATCATGAAGAGACTCACCAAACCCATCCGTGTTCTGCACCCAGTTCTCGCCCCAGGGAGCCTTTGTTGCTGTCGCATTACAGTACAACTGATCGACCGCAATGTTCGTCCCATTCATGATGTTGAACGACCAGAGCTGTGGCTGCACAATCGAAAATCGACTGACTGTCACATCTGACACGTTCCACAGGACGAACGGCATTGGCCTTCCAGGTAGTGTGTTGCCGGCCTCCGCCGTATACCACAGATCACCATTACCATGGATACCGCCCGTGCCATAGCCATCTATGTGGATGCCGTCGCCGGTCAGGATGAAACCGGCATGGTGGTTCTGGAAGACGACAGGGTAAGAGTTATTCCTCCAATAATCGAGATTGTCCGAGTATTGCCAGATTCCGCGCCATTCTATCACCACATCGCTCACAACCGGATTTAGTTTGCTTGCTATCCAGTATGTCTGGTTCTCAGGGAAGACGACCAGACCTCCATTGCCGCAATCCTTGAATGCCTGCACAATTTGAGGTACATCGTCTTGCTGTTGGCCTTTGGCAATTACTGTACATGATTTTCGACCTGCTGTGGGAGGTGCCCGAGGCTTGACAGCTTCCGTTGTGAGCGGCAGCAAGCAAAGTGCGAACTTCAGTAGTTGGAAGGCCATTTTGGACAGAGAGAGGTGGTGAGTTCCAGAGTCTACTTTTCTGTTCGGACTACTACTACACACCTGAATTTATCTGTTGCTGGACGTCTCTGTTCCCCTGCTCGAGATTTTGAGGCATCGGTCAAGCTTCATACCGACCTTCCTAAGTTGAACGTCGAGGACGTATCCACATGTCCTGCTCCCCATGCATCGCAGAGAGGTCCGAGCAAGGGTGTATGCAGCAGTACCATCCCCGCATGAGTATACCCCATGTTTTCTGCAGGTGCTGCAGATCATGAGCTTCATTGAGCTTGATTGAACATGCCAATGCAAGGGCAACCTCGGACCAAGATGGACCGAATGCTTAACATTGACCAAACTCGAGGCGGAGCATCACCGGTGGGTAGCCAAACCGTGGTGATGCCAGACTTCCATAAATGATCCTTTAGTTGGGGGTCGATACATACTGTCTGGGAAGCTCAATTTCGCAAGATCCACGCATCTCAACAATGATGTTTCCAGCGCTGTTGGTCATATCCCTTCATCTGACCACTGCTGTGACAGGCCAATGTTGGAGAGATTATCCATGCGATGGTCCCGCTCAGCCCTCATTTCCTGGAGCCTGGGAGGCCAACAACTACGCACCTTCGACTAGAGTTGTGTCACCTCTGTCGGTCCTCGTCTGGCCAGGTTTGGCGCCAGTCTCTTACGAACCAGCTCAAATAATTGTTGGGAATGGATCACTTGTCACCTATGATTATGGTAAGGAGGTGGGTGGCATCGTCCGCTTCGACTACAACAGCACGGACTCCGGCGCGTTAGGCATCGCCTTTACCGAATCCAAGAAATTCGTCGGCTACCGGTCGGACTCTTCGAATGGCCTCTTCACAGGAGCCGATCTATGGCTCAATGTTACTCTAACCGAAGGCTCTGGCTACTATGTCATGCCAGATGAGAAGCTTCGAGGAGGATTCCGATACATGACTCTCTGGCTGACGACGAACTCAAGCGCGACTGCTTTTTCTGCCTGGAATGTAACTGTCGAGCTCGATTTTCAGCCCACGTGGCCCAACCTCCGGGCATATCAAGGCTACTTCCACTGTGATGACGACCTACTCAACCGTATCTGGTACGCGGGGGCATATACTCTGCAAAGCAACTCCGTTCCTACCAACACAGGCCGACAAGTTCCAATGCTTGCATGGGGCTGGGCAAATAATGCCACTCTTGGCCCAGGATATTCTATCATTGTTGACGGTGCGAAGAGAGACAGGGCAGTTTGGCCTGGAGATATGGGCATTGCGGTACCTTCAGCCTTCGTATCCACAGGTGACCTTGAGTCTGTGAGGAATGCATTACAAGTCATGTACGACTACCAAAACACCACCACGGGCGCCTTTGACGAATCGGGTCCGCCTCTCAGTCAGAAGAACAGCGACACATACCACATGTGGACCATGATCGGGACGTACAATTATGTCTTGTACACAAACGACACGGCTTGGCTGGCGCCTCTATGGGACAAGTACAAACTTGCAATGCAATTTGTGGTCGACAAGATAGACGAGTCGGGCTTGATGAACGTGACCGGCACAAGGGACTGGGCACGCTGGCAGCAAGGGTTTCACAACACCGAAGCCAACATGATCCTTTATCAGACATTGTCAACAGGGAGCAAGCTTGCTTCGTGGCTGGGCGACCCTACCGTTTCTGCGAACTGGACATCTACGGCGATCGATCTTTCCAAGTCTATCAACAGTCTCACCTACGATCTCTCTGCCGACGCGTACCGCGACAACGACACCGCCACAGCCCTCCATCCACAAGACGCCAACAGTATGTCGCTGCTATTCTCCGTAGCACCCGACTCAAATGTGCCCGGCATTGCCACCTCTCTGACAAAGAACTGGACACCAATCGGCCCTGTCACTCCTGAGCTTCCCTACAACATCTCGCCCTTCATCTCCAGCTTCGAACTCCTGGGCCGCCTGGCCGTGCGCGACACCAAACGCGCGCTTGAACTCCTACGGACAACCTGGGGATGGATCATCAACAACCCCAATTCGACTGAATCCACGCTTCTCGAAGGCTACCTGTACAACGGCAGCTTCAGCTACCGGTCCGACCGCGGGTATGATTACGACGAGAGCTACGTGAGCCATGCGCATGGATGGAGTTCAGGTCCAACCTCGGCGCTGACGCATTACGTGCTCGGATTGGATGTGCTTAGTCCCGCTGGAAGCGAGTGGAAGCTGGCGCCGCAACTGGGAGATTTGAATTTTGCAGAGGGAGGCTTTACCACGGTGCTAGGGAAATTCAGCGCAAAATGGATTCTCCAAGGTCAAAGGATAGAGGTGACCTGGAATACACCTGTTGACACAACGGGCACTCTGGTTCTGCCGCTCCCCGCAGGAGTGGAGAGTATGATCGTGCAAGTCGAGGTCAGCGGGCAGCAAATGAACCAAAGTCTGGTTGTGAATTCCACGAGTGCTTTTGGCGAGAAGACTGCCCAGCTGGATGTCTCTGGTGGTCAAGGGCGGATTTGGTTCCCGCTGTGATAGACATGGCCGTTTCATGACCCTTAGTATAGCAGCACCATGAAATTCCAGGCTTTGGAGCATTACCAATTCTACTCTACAATCCGGCCGAAACCGACTTATGTAATTGGTGACAGGCAGTTTAGTAAAGGATACGACGATCAAAGGATTGCTTTGCCGATTCCGGGAGCAACAGGACCTGACGCCCAATAACGCCCAATAACGCCCAACTTGGTATTATCTATTCTCAAAGCAAAGTCCCTGTACTCGAGAGCTACCTAGGTATTCGAATATATGCTACTAAAGAGGACCATAAGAATGCGCACTGGACTGCGAAAAGTGTATCAGCTAGTACCAAAAACCACCCGGTAGATTTCGAATCTTGTTGGCCTGCCTCAACATTTGACGACGCCTCCTACTCGCGCGGGATCTCGCCCTGCACATGCATCGGCAATTCCCCATGGGAAGCCTTGATCACATCTTCGAATCTGCAGCAAGCCTTCAATTAGCACGAAGTTACCAAAACCGCACCAGAAACCATGCATTGCGCTCCGTTGTACTCACGCAGACTGGAACATGATGTATGCCATCTCGTCATTATAACTGTTCCTCGTATACGACGCCTCCTCGTGGCCGACTTTGACCGTCTTGGTTCCACGACCCGCGCACGCCGCGTCCGCAAGCAATTGAGCCTGGATGCACCTGTCCATTGCGCCGAACAAGAATGCAGCGCCGTCCACGGTCTTGGCGACGGTCAAGTGCCCATGATTCTGCAGGATGACACCTTTCGTACTCCCTAGTGCTTGGGCAATATGTTTCCCCTCGTCGGCCTTGAACGCGATGCCTCCGAAGCCAGAATATATACCGTGGTCGTTATAGAACCTATACCGTATTTAGTATCAAGCACGGGTCGAAACCGTAAGCGTCTTCAAGAGAGAAGAAGGGACGCCGAGGAGGTAACCTCTACATACCGACAAGCGTCCTGGTTGATCGGCTCCAGCTTACAACCGATCGCAGAGAAAGCCTTGCTTGGCACAGTATGGCAGTGGACAGCGGCGACTACATCTGGCCTTGCTTCGTGGACCGCGGCGTGGATGATATACCCGGCTGGATTGATGGAATGCATGTTCCCGCCTTCCTTGACCTCGCCGTCTTTGCTGACGAGGACGAGATCTTCAGGTCTCATGTGGCTGAACGACTTCCCGTGTGGGTTGATCCAAAAGTGGTCCGGCATGATTGGGTCGCGGACTGTGACGTGGCCTCCAGCGCCTTCGTTGTTGTAGCCTTGGTAGCCCAGCCATCGCAGGGCGGCGGCGTGGTGAAGTTTGCGGAAAGCGCGCTCGGCTTCGAGGGACTCGAATTTAGGAATGCGGATTCGATACACGGGTTTGGCATTCGGTCCCCCGACCTTCTGGTACGCGCCGTATGTGAAGGCTGTAGGTGGAGGCGAAGTTTGGTTGCTTGGATTCTCCGCGACGATGGCTGCAGGAGCCGTAGGTGATGTCGATATTGATCGTCTTGATATCGTGTTCGGGCGGAAAATCGGCTTGGATCTTGTGAGGTATTGGAGCCGGCTTGATGCATTTAGACCGGCTCTCCCTAGAAGAGTAGGCTGACAGGCAGGCATGGTGGATAACAGGCTATTTGACACCGTGCTCAGCTCCTCTGTTGGATGAGTGAAGGGTTTTTGATTTCGGCGAAATGCTTCTCGGTCAATCAGATAATGATAACTGAGGTATCCAGGACACGAAGGGTGTTACAGCAGTGATAGCTCGATATCCGCCTCCGCACAGTTGGAGTCTCTTGTTGAGGGGTTCTGCTGTGCCGTGTGTGCCGCGAGGACAGCAAAGATCGTCGGCTGCGTGAATGCACAAGTAATACCCCTCCGAGCCCTCCTGGCGCCCCCCCCCGTAGAAACGGACGTAATTGGCTTCTTTCATGTCGCGGCATCATATGCTGCTGGCTAGATATCGGGACGTGTTTGCTGTGGGGTGGTTTGGCATTGGCAAGGCTGAAGTATTAGGGGTCCATCATGGGGCGGTGGATTTACCCTCAGCTTGCCACTTCCGAGTTCTTGGTCCTTCTCGAACATGGCTCCACCTGAAAGAGATCCATCCTTTATCTGGGGGGAGGTTCACTCGTCACTGTGCAGCGGCGATGTTTGATGCACGCCTCGTCCGGCTGCAACACCAGAACAACCTCTCAGGAGTGGCAGGTGCAAGGCAGTCTCATCGCAGTGTTGTGGCATTTCGGTTGCATTACCCTCATCTCGGTAACCTTGGATGCACGATGTTCGGATATACAAGGTGCAACAAGCAGAAAGGGCAAGCATGGCTGTTGGGAAGCCAGTATTGACAGTTTTGGTATATACCAACACCTAGAATGACCATTTGCGATGACATTACGCTTTGCAGGAAGGAAAGAAAAGTAGATGAGAGCAGAAGAAGATGGCGCTGTGGAATCCTTCAGCCAAAGACCTTCAGAAATGCCCAGAGACCCGCACTGCTCAACAGTGGTATCGTCAAGTTGTCGTCCCAGCCCCATAGGTCTATAAATTCCGAGAAACTGGCAATGATACCAGTACAAACACTCATCACGGCAAGCGCTGTGTTGCCGACAATGACACCCTGGTTAGGTTGCCACCCGAGCAGCTCTTTAGCTCGGCTAGGCAGAGACAAACGATCCTGGAACATGTAGGCGTTTATTGGATCGTCAGGGAATGAGCCTGTCCGTGGTGCAAGGTAACCCCAAAAGAAGATTGCCACAAGGGCACCTGTAACAAATGCAGCTAGTGACCCGGCCAAGGACTTTCCTCGACGTAGACGAATGGTGTAGCGACCATATAATCTGCCAAATGTGCTCGCTGCAGTATCACACCAAGACAACAACAAAATTGACACGACGCCGATGTCTTTCGGGTAGAATTTCAGAGAGATATAGGCACCGATAAGGTACCATATCACACCATTGTAGCCATCAACCTCGGTCTCGCGCATTAAAGCGCCCAGGACTCTGATGTAGAATCTGTTGAATCGGTCGGAGTGATGCCTCAGTACATCCGTGGGTCCAATAATGGCTAGAGCACCAGCTAGCCATGGTGTAATGGATGGGGTCTGCATCCCCGTCACATACAGTCGCAGCGTGGTGAACCCTATCGAGACATGTAGCAATTTTCTGGGTATTTCGTGCTTGTGTATAAGGTTTCGATAGTGTCGGTGTAGAGGGATCAGACCCAGTGGTGATGGTGATCTCGAGAATTCTCGCCAGGATTTCTTCACTCGATCGTAAGGAGAGAGGTGGCCGTTTGGTTGTGCCAGTGGATCCGCACCGTTCGTCAATGGCTCCGATTTCTTGACCGGTGTTTTAGTAGTCAGGCCGCTCATGCGTCGTCTCTTGGACCCGGCACTGGCACTGCCATTCATATAGGTAGCTGCCGACAGTATTGGGCTTCTGGACCGCGTCCTTGCACGCTTCTCGACACTGGAGTCTGATCCCGAACCATCCTTCTCTTCATTTATGGGCTCTGGTTGAGGAGATCTCTGTCGCTGCGCTTTGGCAGCAGATCGTGTGACCGGGGCGAAATACGAGTCTTGACGCTCGGAGGTCTCGGAAGGAGTGGGAGAGGGCGAGATGACTCTAGGAGTCGCTGGAATAGGATATTGATAAGACATCTTAGGAGATTCGAGTGGACCGGGAGGAAAAGACGGCGAAGGAGGTGGTCAGAGAGTCGGATTAGAGAAATTCAGGCCCGCGTCGCGGTGCGTGATTAGGGAGAGAGCGTCGCTCGTGAGAGATCAATCCAGGAGCATCATGGAGAGGTTATGACCGTTGTTCATGCATGGTATTCTGGAACTCGCTCGACAAGCCAAAAATCCTGATCTGGACATGCGATATGCGATATGGGCAGTTGTGGCGTCGAAAGGTCACTTGTGCTGTGCCTTGGATAAAGAAACTTGACATAATAATGGCACATGCAAGGATTATGGATTATTCACCACTGAACGGCGCGCGCCGTATCCGTACAGACACGTGAGAAATCTGCCTGCTGGTCGCCGAGGTCGCTTATCGGCGCCATCACGTGCTGAGGTCTACTTAAAGCAGCAAAATGACTCTGCCGGGTTTGGAGAGAACGCATCGCCGCATTATGCTACCGTAGTAGGGAGTGACCGAGGTGACCAACAATTAATCTTGTCCACATTTGTTTATTATTCTACAACGCACCTCCTAGTCCAGGAGACATTCTTCAAATCATACCATCTTCACAGCTCACTGGCAGCCTCACTGACTTGACTAAGTAGGCCAGTATGAATGTCGTACTTCAGGCCAATGATCTGCGTACTCTTATTGATCAGTTGAGACGACTTCAGAATCGCAATGTCCTCCCTGATACTGTCCTCCACCCTGTCAACAATTGTCAGCTTTTGAACCTCGACAAATACTCGCATCAACGAGCAGTGTTTTCCGCTCACCTGTTGGTAATCTCGCCGAACTTGAGAGACTGTATCAAGTCTTTCGCATCTGGACTGATCTCGAGGAGAGCGTTCTGAATGTCCTTATCATGGTAGTGGGTAAGTCCACAGTCTAGAGGGAGTCAGTGACCTGAACGCTAGTACATGACGAGAGTTAAGCCTACCCGTGTGGTGCATGACGACGATTGTGCCCGGGTTTCCGATAGTCTGGAGCACGGCTAGTGTTCGAATGGCATCAAAAGCTCTGCCGCCAGCATTTCGAACCATGGTGGCCTCTAGAGTGTTCGTCAGTGAATGCTCACACAACAGCAGCCACAAGGTAAACCACGAGCATATGCAGGGTGGATGGGGAATTGGCAATGAACCAAAAATGCACTTACTGAGAGTAGAGTCGATGCCGAGGATCTGATATGGATTCAGGCGTGGATCAGAGCATGACAAGACCACAACGCCGGCTCCAGATGCTCTCATAACACCAGACATCTGTTTCAAGTCTGGCGGTGCTTGATAAGTCTGGGCAATTTTGCTGGCAACTCTGGTCAGCGATCTGCCCTGTGATAGCTGCCGGGTACAGGCTTCCCTGGACATACCTGTTTCGAGCCAGCATCTCTGTGAGGGGCTTGGAAAGCATTTTGCAAGATGTGATATAAGACGAGTGAGTCGACAAATCTCTCCTTCGCGGTATACGGTCTGGTGACGGACGGCTGTCTTGAATCGATGTGTTGCAATCCTGGAATGCACAGGCAGGAACACGACTTTTATGTGAAAGCGCCCACAGTTGACATCCGTGTACACCAACAGCCATCTGGGAGTCAAGATGGTCGAGGCATGCTGACACATCATCTACACTCGCACAAGTATGTACGAGAAGCTTGAATTTGCTGGTGATTAGTCGTTCACGAGCGATGATCATCTTTGTTGTCAATCCCGTGTAGCTTTAGGGAGCGTCATAACAGACTTGCTGCTTTTCAAACGCCGTTTGCCAATGTGGCTGCAACCTAGTCGCTGGTGTTTACAGGGTGGCACCCACCCAAGGCACCGGGGAATGAAGGACCATGATCTCAGGGGTCAGTGCCGGACAGGGGGCGGACTAGGCGCGGATTACTGGCTATCGAGGTCCAGGATTTGCGTCCGTATCTTGCGGGCTAGTAGTAGTGCATGCAGGCGAGCACTGAGGGCTACTGCATGCGGACTAGATCCTGGGGATTAAGTGCGTACCTGGTATGTTCGAATTACTGATCACTCTTTTCGACATATTCGCCAATAGGTGTTGGACTAACATCGTACGTCAAAAGCGTCCTGGGCTAGTCTGTTCGGCCGATATGCTGAATAACGCGATGGACATCTAATCGTCCACAGTCTATTCCTTGCTACGTCAAAGAGACGGCATCACTCATCATGATAATTCGACCGTCACCAAGGACGGGTAGCCTAGGCAGGAATTTCTTTATATAAGTATCCCTTGCTTGATCCCCAGCTTCGATGAAAAACTGCTTGGAAGAACAATTATTTAGTGCTTTACAGACTGCTACCAACACTTAGGTCAAACCCGACAACCATGACGGACAACAGCAAGGTTATCTTGGTGATAGGTGGAACAGGTGCTCAAGGAGTTCCCGTCGTCAAAGGTGGATGTCCCTTCCTAACCGAACCGCGCTGTTACTGACGAAAGCCGACAGCAATGTCTTCTGACTCCAAATACGAAGTACGCGTGTTGACTCGCAATGCACTCTCGAAAGAAGCGAGAGCTTTGGGAGAAATTCCTGGAGTCTCCATCATGGAGGGTGATGCGTACCATGAGCCCACACTTCGGGAGGCATTCAAAGGCGTCGACTTCGTCTTCGCCAACACGAACGGTTTCGCCATTGGAGAGATGGCCGAGATCTACTGGGGAATTCGCCTGTATGAGCTGGCACGAGAGTTCAAGGTCAAACATTTCATCTACGCGGGTCTCGAATATGCCTCAAAGCTGGGAAACTTCGACCCCAAATATCGCACAGGCCATCTCGACGGCAAAGGCAAGGTTGTGGACTACATACGCTCGCAGCCTACAGAGCCCATGGCTTGGTCGGTTCTGACTTCTTGCCTATACCTCGAAGGGCTTTCGGAGGTCCTCCAACCATTTCCGGACCCTGAGGATCCGGACACAATGGTCTTTGCCGTCCCCCTGGGCGAAGCGAGATGCCCTCTCATCCATCTGGACGATTATGGGGCCTATGCAAGATGGCTTCTCGATCATCCAGAACGAAGCAATGGCCTCGAATTGCACGTTGCGACTGAAGACATTGCATGGAAAGATGTTGCTGCTGCATTCACTGCAGTTACGGGCCGGAAAGCGGTCTACCGAGATGTCACCCTAGACGAATATTTCAAGCTCCCAATCTTTCCGGAGCCAGATAGGAAAGTAGGGCATGCGGCATCCAGTGACAATGCCACCTTGTTCACGTTCCGAGAGAACTTTTCGGGCTTCTGGAACACTTGGAAGGATGAGTTGACGACGCGGGATTACAGGCTGTTGGATGAGATCCTGCCTACTCGAGTCAAAAGTGTCAGAGAGTGGATGGAGATGACGAATTATACTGGCAAGCCGTCATCGGTACTGAAGGATGTTCGAGATGGTGTCAGTGGTGGTCGAGGTGCTGGCGGTAATTAGGAGGGAATTGTAACTCCGTACTATAGGGGTATAACAGATAGTTCTTGAACTTCTATTGCGTTCTTATACTATCTCCTGATGATGCTCTCCATCAACGGGTCAGTCAGTCTCGCGAAGGGCGTCTGTGTGCAGATAGTTTATGCCTGGGGGAGTACCCTGCCCGGAGTCTCTGAATTCATTCGGTTGTGCCGTTCTTCATGAACAACTTCTCCCATCGCATAGAAAAACCACCGGCGAAAATGACTGCGCCAGCCACGATAGTCAGGATATAGACGTTGCTAATGGCCTCAATGACAGCCGTAACAGCAGCGTCTCTTAACTTCGTCGCTCCCACGCTGGAAGATGGCAGACTGCGTTCCAGCAATCGCGCTTCGTATGTCGGCGTCACTGAATCCTTCTCCGCTCAATGCCTTGTCAAGTTTGTCGTAAGCCAGATTCTGGAAGACAGTGCCGGCGATCGTCAGTGCAAAGGACGCCGCCACCGATCTGTGCCAGGTTGTTAAAGCCAATGGCGGCTGGGACTTCCTGCGGCTTGACCTTAGCAGATGCTCATCCCGTCAATCGTAGCGTAGACATCAGGCGAAACGAAACAAACTGCGGCTACGATGCCTAGTATCGTGGAAGAGATCGTATTGGGAGCTGTCATGCCGAGGATATTCAGGTGAGTGACTGCCCTTCCGGTGTGCTGAGCAGTTTCAGGTCGCTTTGTAACCCCGTCTATACCTAGTCGTAACGATGACAAAGTTCGAGGTGATATGTCGGCCTTGGCTCATGTGTTAAGATGACTGACCAGGCATGATGAGGCCCTCAAGACGACCTGTTGGCTTTGGAGATTCAAACAGGACCAGGCTTATCGAAAGCAGAGGCCCTGTGAGAAACTCTGGGACAGGTGCACTCCACAATACGAGACGGGTGCGTAGCCTTGGTGTGAAAATGTCTCTAGTTAGACACATTAATGTGTAGATGCTGCGTCAATCATCGGACACCATGATCTAAACCGGTCTCCACAAGGCTGCCACGCGAGTGAGAAGGAACAGCATGGTCCCGAATTGGTGAAAAATGTCTGTCAACGCGGGCCGATCTTCTCCATGCCACCCATATACCCCCTGAGCACCTCAGGTATGACCACACAGCCTTCCTGTTCGCGCCAACCGTTCTCCAAAATAGCAGCGAGGACTCTCGGGACGGCCATAGCAGTCCCATTCACAGTGTGAGGATATTTTTTCCTCGAGCCGCTTGCCTCCTGAATCTTTGTATCCAGTCTCCGACTTTGATAGTCAGTACAGATTGAGACGGAAGTAACTTCGCCCCATCCTTCATCCCTCTTCTTTCGCGAAGGAAACATGGCCTCGATATCGATCTTGCGATACGCGCTGGCACCAAGATCCGAAGAGGGCATCTCGAGGACTCGACATGGCAGACCTAGAGAAGACAATATCTCCGTCTGAATATTGACCATTTCATAGAAGATCTTGCTCGAGTGCTCTGTCCATGCTTCTTCGTTCGGCAACTCATCGCCAGTAGCAGGACAGTCCGTCCATGCAAACATTTCCACTTTCGTGAACTCATGGACACGATACAGGCCTTTCGTATCCACTCCTCGAGCACCTGCTTCGGCACGGAAACATCTGCTTGATCCCACGAGTTTAATGGGAAGGTCTTCTTGACGGATCGACTTTCCCGCGTACAAGGCCGCCAGAGGGATCTCTGCTGTTGCCGCCAAGCTCCTGGTTGGTTTTCCAGCATCTCGTTCTGGTTGTGCGACCTGCCATATTTGTTGTTCGTCATTCTGGTCGCGTGGCCGGAACCCACATGCACCAGCCATATGAGAGTATACAAGAGAAGGCGGAGCAACGGCTGACCAGCCGTGCTTCCTTGCAATCGAGAATGCGTACTGGACCAGGGCTTGCTCCAGCAGAGCTGCTTCATTCAGGAGGTAGTAAAAACCCCAACCCGCAGCCATAGACGCTGACGCAAAGTCAAGAAGTCGGAGTTTCTCGCCGATGATAGAATGGTCCGCAGAAGTGCTGTATGTGGGAGGGTTCTCGGGATCGTAGTTGATATACGAGCGCAGACGAGGCTCATTGTTGGTGGGAGTGTCGACAGAAGTCAAGTTGGGCAACAACAGAGCCATTTCAGACGCCGCAGACTTCAGATCTCGATATTCCACCTCAGAATCCTCAATTTCCTGCCTGAGCGACTTCATTTGAGCGACAATCTCGTCTCTATCCCCTCCGCTAGAATTCATTTGTTTTTGCAACTCTTTCATCTTTCGCCGCGGCCCGTTCATGCGGTGGTCAAGCTCCGCCATCTGTACGACATTGCTTGCGACTCTTCGCGGCACATCTTGGTGGCTTTGGTAATTTCGCACCAATGTATTGTGTTCGTAGAGCTCAACATTGTTCAGGATCTGACCGAGCTGGGGTCGCTGTCTAGGTGCGGTGGCTGGTCGTGATTGATCAATATGCGTGGAGGTAGCGTAGGTCCTTCTACAACGCAGGAGGAAAGCTCTTGGATTGAGCACCGTCTTCGACATTGGAATGTATGAACACCGGAGCACTCTCTGCGCAGTCGCGTGAAGACTCAAGGAGCAGAGAGCATGCAGAAAGTGTCTCCGCACAAGGCGATCATCGGTATGGAGAATCCACCTTGGCAGACGCCCTTTATCTTTTACAACACCCAAAAATGAGTCTGATTTGGTCCACGGATTGCACACAAAAATGCGATCTTCTGAACACCTGCATCTAGCCGGCGGCGTGGCCTAATGGTAAGGCGTTGCTTTCCGGCTTTTGTCTGGCAAAGACTGTGGGTTCGAGTCCCATCGCCGTCGATTGTGCCCCTTCATTTTTTGAGGTGTGTTGAGTTGTTCATTTTTTTTAGTGACTTTTAGAGACTCTTGGTATATCTCTTGGCGTGATGGCGGCTAGCTATTAACTCCTACTTACAGGTGTTTTCCGACCACGACCTTCATGGTGGACGATGTCTAGGACTTCGGGTGACAACTTCGAGCACAAGTCGATGGCCATCACTAGCCATTGCGCAAGACAAGAGCACTTCAGTCGATGACCTAAGCATTAGCTAGGTGTTATTTAATCCTTTGTTCAGCACCACTACTGAGATGTGTCAATCCTTTATGTGAGTCTCGATGTGGTATGGGACGACTAAATGATATGTCACAGCAACATACGCTGTTGCGTGCCGCTTCGGCGATCGTGGTATTGGGCAATGACTGCACACTACTCAGACAATTTACCGCCTGATAATGGCCCTCTAACCGGTGCGTCTCAGCAGTGGCCTATTAGTCACTGAGGCGCCGGGGACATGTTCATGGCGGTGACCAACACATGCTCACAGAGTCCACGGCAGCTGTCGCTCGGTATGTGCCAGAGTACATGAATCGGTTGTCGGCTCATCATTTTCTCAACCCAATATTCCTCGGCGAGTTTGGAAAACTCACTTTCTAGATCTTGCTCACTATATACGCTGTTCCATGGGCCTTACGAACACACACGGTTCAGACAGCTGTGAGGAACGTAATCTGCGAAACATCCGTGTTTGGCTACGTTGCACGCCCCGCGGGCGTGGAGTGCCTCGGCGCCAACGAAACTCAGGCCCTGACGATGTACACTAATGCTCAAGACACCTGGCAGCAATTGCAAGGCCCCGTCCTCGAGCTGCTGCAGTTGTATCGCGGCGGAGCTAACACTATCGGTAAGCAGCATTTTACGTTGCTCTACAGTTGGGCCCGTGAAGCCGCATTCACGTATCGAAACATCAAGTCTGGCTGGTGTAAGACCGGCCTCTACCCTTTCAATCCGATCATGGTGCTGAGAGACATTCACAAACCGCCTATTGAGGTCAACCGTGACCATATCATTATTCCACAGCTCTCCAAAGCCCCCAGGGATTTGTTGACCAGCCCTGTGACCAGTGAAAGCCTCACCTTGCTCCGCGGAATAATTGAGCAAAACAATTTCTCTTTGACGACAGCAATAGAAATCAGTTCCGGAAGCTTGCCAACGCGGCCGAAAAAGCCTTCGCGGACCGAGCCCTCCTCCTCGACGAGATTCGCCTGTTGTTCGAGCAAAACAACGAAAATACGGCACGATCATCCGTGAAAAGCACTGTGGTTGGTACTGCCAAGGTCATGAGCTATGATGATATGGTGAAGGCACAACAAAAGCGTGATGCTAAGGAGGCCAGCACCTCAAAGTAACCTCGGCGAAGTCGTAACCTCCATTGACCTACCTTTCTTTCAGAGTTGCCTACATCGAGATTCAGCCTCATGACCACCATGTCCTTCCTCTCAGCCTGATCTCAGCCTGATAGTGACATCTTGAGCATCCCTACCCTGTTACGACCGCCTCTCTTCTCTTCGCTGCCTCGCGTATCTCTCGTTCTCCCGTTGGTCGTCCACCTCCTGTCCACGTCTCACCGCCATGATAACCAGACGCTCCTTGCTAATCGAGCATTATCAGGTGGGCGTGGTGTGTGCCCTCCCGGATGAGATGAGTGTGGCGATTGCCATGCTGGATGAGCGGCATTGGCCGATCAAGAGTGTAGACAAACTCGACTCCAATAACTATATGCTGGGTCGAGTACATGAACACAATGTGGTCATTGCATGCTTACTCTCGGGTATCTTGGCACGGTTTCGGCGGCAAGAGTTGCCAATGATATGCCTTGGTACTAGCTGCTATATCGATGACATTTCCAAACGCCCGGTTTACGGACAAGGTTGGATGCCAAATGTCATTGGAAGTCACGGATGACAAGGTACAACACCTTGCCTGGTAATTGTTTGAGGTGCGCCTGGAAACAAGGGCGGGCTTTCGATACGTTTGTTTCGCCGATGGTGGAACTGGGTATTGGACAACTGTTTCTGAGAGGAGGTTGCCGACTTTGTAGACATCAACGGTGCCATCTCCGGTGACTGTAAAGGTCAGTCGATTCAAAGAGATATTCATAATCATCTTCCAGTCATCGATGACATACAGGGATACCCTCCAACCCAGAACCCATATAAAGTGGTCGAGCTCATCGATACATAACATGAAGTCGATACTTTTACGTTCTGCCATGGCGTTGAATAAGTAATGTCGAGAGTGTCGAAGTAGTTGATTGTAGGCCCATTGACTGGAAATAGAATCGCCTGCGCTCTGGCATAGAGTGCGAGAGTTATGAAAAGGGCAAGGCGTCGGTCTGTAAGCATGGCTCGGTAGTGTGGATCAATGGGGGGAATCTTCAAGGAAAAGAAACTAGTTTTGTAGAGCTCGACCAGGAGTCTCTTAAAGCATGTAGTCTCTCTGTCCGTCCCGCCTTTGGAGGCCGCCAGACGCGGGCTGGGGATGAGGCTCCTGAATGGGCTTCGTGATGGCCCGCTTGGAAATGTGCCACAGAGGCCAATGAGAAAACATCGTGCCGTTACCAACGTCAAAGTCATCGAAGGTGGGAAAAAAGTACTTACAGACAAGACGGGATTTTAGGTCTTGGGTGCAGGTGGCTAATAAGACAAGGCTGCACCTGAGTTAAGACGAGGACTACGTAGTAGGTGCGTAGTAGGTGCGTAGTAGGATCGTGCCGTATCGCCTCAGCCTCACCAGCCTGACCTGCAATTGCCGTGACGCGATTTGCCCTCACCCGCAGCTTAGACCCACAGAGTTTAACGGCTTGCACGGACGGGGTGGGTACTCCACGTCCGGCGGCTACAGGTTTAATTTCCCATACAAAAGAACTTAGCTCGCTAGGTACCTTACCTTTAGGTACCTAACCTGGACACTGCACAGTACTCCGTAGTGCTTTTATGATAGCGGGAGTTGGCGCCCGTGACACCTCCGAACGCTTCCCGCCGTCAGTCGAACTTTCATCTTCAAGCCAGCAATCCGACCATGTTTTGTATCAAGGTGTGTCTTATATGGTTCGGTCTGCGAAGGCCTAACCACCATGTAGGTTGACTATCAAGGCGGGTACGTGACCATGCGCGAAGGTGGCCATGTCTGTGGCTGTAACACTCTTTTCTTGCTCCCAGCCCTGCTGCCCTGCTAAACCACCAGCAACAATTTCGTCACCGCCTGAAGATCAGCAGCGGCGCCATTGGTGAGGCCACTAACAGGGTGACACCCCCATCATCCCCTTTCGCGGCCGGGCCGTCCAAGGCGCGGGATCTGCACCAAAAGATGTTTTTCGATTGACAGTATCTGGATTCTGGATGGCTCAACTCTTCCACTCGGTGCTTTAATTTGCTCGAAGCAGGAGGTTTTGGTGACCGCCCTATCACGACGCCTCTTCTTAGTCTCAAGCTCCCGTAAGGTAAGTAGTGGCAGCCATTCTTCAGTTAAACACTTCCCCGCCGTGCCTCGTCAGTTCCCACGTCGTTTGCTCTTGGCCTAAACGTCGTACATTACTCTGTGCCCAACAGCCGAATCTGCGCTGTTTCAAATGTCATTCCCTTCAAGAAAACGAGCACCGCAGCGGCAAATATTCCCAGTGGCTGCGATTCTGCTCCTGTTGCTATTTACTTGGTGGCGATTTTCTCCTCAAACTTATTCTACCGAGGCGTCGCAACCGCGCAATGAACCATTCGATCCATTCTCCAAGTCTTCACGAACCCAGAACAATGCATACTCCCAAACGATGGTCGTGGCAAGCATTACAAGAGAGGATACTTCATGGATTCTTCGCGAGCTCTCTGACATTAACCACGCCATCTACATAGCCGACGATCCAACGGCCCGACTCCATCCTGTCGCAAACAAGGGTCGTGAATCTATGGCGTACCTCACATACATCATCGATCACTACCACAACCTCTCCGACGCCACCATATTCACACACTCAACGCAAGATGCCTGGCACAACAACGATCTCTTCGACTTCGATCTCTCTCGCATGGTCCGCGCCGTGTCCAACGAACATGTCCACCGAGTCGGCTTCTTCAACCTGCGCTGCCACCACGAAAGCGGTTGTCCCGACCATATCCAGCTGTTCGCCAAAGACCACCACGACAAAATCGAAGAAGGAGTCTTCGCGGAGGTGTGGGCCGATCTCCACGGCCCCGATGTTCCAATACCCCCAGTCCTAGCCGCAGCCTGCTGCTCGCAGTTCGCCGTGTCGCGAGAGCGCCTCCAGTCGATCCCGCTCGCCAGATGGGAGAAATACCGCCAGTGGTTACTTGACACCCCACTCACCGATGAAATCTCCGGCCGCATCTGGGAGTTCACCTGGCACTACATCCTCACTGGGGAGCCGGTCGTGTGCCCGCGCGTCGACCACTGCTACTGCGACGGCTACGGCATCTGTTTCGAGGGCGAAGGCGAATTGATGTCGTGGTTGGTGATGAAAGAAGTCGAGATGTTGGCCAAGGAGACGCAGAAGGAGTTTAAGGAGCGGGGAAAGGACACGGGTACCATCGACTATCGATTGTGGCAGCGAATTCAGAGACCTGCACTGAAGTGGCTTTACAAGGCGTCTGTCAGGGGTATGGACCCACGGACGAGAGCGGTGTTAAGCGGTAGAGGTGATGAATGGAGAAAGGGAGACGGTTATTGATTCCGGGCTGGAGTCTTTGGAGCTTCGCGAAACGATCCTCGGAAGACCAAAAACAGGAAGTTGGCCTTGTTGGGAAATGTTTCGAGTTGGATCATATAAGCAGTTAACAGTGAAAGGCAAGGATATTGCTACTTCGGCGGAGTTGATAGCATTTCGCACACTTCGAGTGATTCTGCACGCGCTTTTGCTACTGGCGAACTGAAAAGCAAGATTGAAGTTCTGCAATTACTAACTTAAATGCCGGTCTAAACAATGCAATTACTTTTAACCCCCGGCAGAGTCTTCTAGTCTGCAAGTAGGAATCATTCCATGGCGGCCCCATGGTTTCACGCACTACTTTACACAACTATTCTCTCTTATACACATCCCAGGCGATCAAGGGCAGATAAGTAAATTGGGAACTATCTCCGGCCATAACCCTGATTGTGATTGCCACCTCGTTGACCATGGTCTTGTCCTTGATAATAACCGTCACTGACTGACCGGCCTCCATTTTGCTGTCCATTTTGCTGATATTGTCGGTTGTCACGCTGGTGTTGGTACTGATTTTGAGCTTGGTTTGCGTAAGAGTACTGATCCTGGCCACCTCGGCCCTGGTTCTGGTAATTATTGTAACCTGCTTGCCCGCCGCCGTACCCGCCATTGCTGGGTGCTTGATACTGATCATAGCCGTTTTGGCCTCCATATCTTGATGGCGGAGGAGGCGGAGGAGGTCCACCCCGTCCCTGTGGTGGCATCCCAGGAGCAAAACGGGGATCAAGCAAAGCAGCAAATGGATTGTCGCCAGGATTGCCCGCTTGACCCGGCACCATTGGTGGCCGGTCCACGGCATAGCTGATACGTCCTCCTCTGTTCTGGTGATCCTGCGGATCGCGTCTGGTATTGTCATAAAGTGGCGCACCACCAAAATCGCGACCGGAAGATCTGGATTTGGACTTCAGGATAGCTATATCGCTTTTGTCCAGCACAGGCGGTGGAAGCACAACTCCAGGGAATAACATCGATTTGTGCACATGTGTAGCAGGGGGTGCTGTGTAATGGACCATCAAAGAATTGTCATCATCAACAATAGGTTCCATCTTGATATCGTCCTCTGGACCAACCAGATCCATGTGTGGAAAGAAATCCTCATTCTTCATGACTGTCCCTGCTAAACGACCCTTTCGCATAGAAAGTTTGGCGGTGTTCTTGCCATCCTTGGCCTTCTTGGAATAGAATTGCAAAGCCAGCTCTTCATACAGGGGGTGTTTGTGCGAGATGATGAGAGCATCTTTCCCGAGCTCATTTCTGGCTCGCTCGTCATCTGTCAACAGGGGGTATTTGGTGTTCATTGCTGCAAGCAGTCGCTTTTCATCGATGAAAGGGAGGAGGACGATTGCTTTCCATGATTGCTTCTTGCCATTCGCGTCAAGGTCAAATTCTTCCGGGTAGAAATCAACAATGTCGGAGTCCTCTTCGGTCATGAGCGGGTGGAATGCTGGTGGGATTGCATGATTCGAAGCGACAGGCAGGACACCCATGAGTTGTTCATAGGGCTTAAACGGCTTGCCTTTGTCAAATTTGACAGTCATTTGATCAATGTCCACAAAATCTGCCGCAAATGGTGCATAGTGATAAGGATAGTACCAAGTCCAGGACGGGCAACCCTGGAAGTAGTAAAGCAGGACCCAACATAAGCCTTCCACATAAGCCCTTGCGACCTTGTGGCGAAACTCGAAATCGTCGGGAGCTACGTGGAACTTCTGCTCATAGTACCGCTCAGCATAGCCGGCCTCCCATAGTCGCACAGTGTCCGGCGGTGGATCATTTGGATCAGTACCATTCTGGGCTTTCTCAACAGGAGTGTTTCGGCCAGGTGTGCCACTGTCCTCGGACTCGACCTCCATCAACTCAGCCTTGCGTTTACCTAATGCAGAGGTAGGTGTTTTAGCAGCGGCATCAGGACTGTCGGTAACGCCATTAACGCCGTTCTTGACTGGAGTTTCGGCTGCCTTTTTAGCGAGCATTTGCTCCTTGAGCACAGCAGCGGCACTTTTGTTGGAAGCGAGCGCTCTGTCGACGTTGTTCCTGTTGACGATTGCATTGTAGTCCAACGTGGGGAAGTTTGTGGCCTCAAATTTTTCAATCGGCCCGGTCGGGACGCGTGCATCTGCCCGTACAGGGACACGGCCACCTACACTATAGTCCGGTGAGCTGCGCCGTTGTTTTGGGTTGCGTGCAGCTTCCCTAGCCTCTCGGGCTTTGTTATCCTGGTCTCGGCGTCGTTGGTTGCGCTCTCTTCTGTCTTCGTTTTCCTTTCTGCGCTTGAAAATAGCATCCTCTTGCTTGGCCAGTCCTTGCAAGATGATCTGGGCACGAGCAAGATCGACGTTTCCGTCGCAAGTCAAATAACCACCCATTATGGGGATATTATCTCTCCAGATAGCAATGAGCTTGTCAATACCATCTTCGTGAATATCCAGACTGGGAAGATGAGGTAGGAAGTCGTTGCCGACGAAGAAGCACATGAATACCCAGTCATCGAGGGCGCGTTCAAGGTCGAAACGAAATGACTGACCCGGAACAAACATCTCCGCAGCCAGATATTCACGCAAGATGGGCACATTCAACCAGACAAATGGCTTCAATGTCTCAGTGGAACCTTTTTCGTCGTACTCGCCAGACTTGGCTTTTGCATTGCCTCTGCAGTTCTCTGCGTAATGCCCCTGTTGGCCGCAGAGCTTGCAGGTTTTGGCTTTGGCATCTCGGACATTGACATCTTCTCGAAGAACTCGGAAATGTGGTTCATGAGTGGCCAGCCCGAGCATGATCAAGTCTGCATCGAGACCATACATAACGTGCCGAGTATTTGGATCATACTCAGGATCAGAGCGTTGCGAACGGATGAACTGCATGATCTTGTGCTCACCTTCACCTGGTACACTAGCGTCTGAAATTATGACCTTCAATTCAGCCCAGGCAGGATCAGTGTTGAGTTTCCATTGGACCCAGTAGCGAATAGACTGCGCAAGGATGAACATGAAAGGCGTGCCAGGTGTGATGACATTACTATCCCATGTTTTCTTGATTACGTCCTCAGCTGTTGAGTCTTCATCATCGTCTTCATCTCTCTCCTGCTTCTGTTGACGAACGAGTGTCTGAAATTCTGCTTTCTTTTCATCCGCTTCTTTTGCGTCTCTGGCTGATCTGAAACGACGAGCACGTTGCTGGTTCATCTTCGCTCGAGGGGCAACGCCATCTGCACGTGAATCAGCTACGTTGGATCCTGTAGAGTTGTAGACGAGAGAAAGAACTTACCGATTGCGATCATGAGCAGTCTCCGTGGACGTACCATGTTCACTACTCGCTCAGTGTATTTGAAAACCTCCATCATCATTTCGCTCTCATTTGCTGGAGGCGCTTTGTCCTCAGGATGAGAACATGGATGAACAATACCATTGAAATCGAGATAGAGGTTATGCATCTCATCCCCATTTGGATTTGGCTTTGTGGTGTCGACAGGATATTGCACGCCATCGATCTCATAGGGTTGCTCTTCAATCACAGGTGAAATGATCTTGGGATATTTCTTCGTGAGCCATCTGAAAAGGGCCGGGACACCCATGATGCTTCAATCGCGCAATGCGCTCACAGGATTCGAAATTGTGAAAACGGAGGCTGAGGAAAAAGGATCTTAGGGAAGATAGTACAATTATTGTTGGCGTCCCTGACACTGTTCGATGAACGAACGCTGCCAACACGGCAAGAAGGCTGCTGCTGCTGCGATACTTTGTACGGGAACAGCTATTTTCGAGAGTCCATGTGGACTCGAGAAGTGATGGGAGTGAGAATGAGGCGTCGATGAAGTGATGGATGCCTTGAAATCTGCGAGTCTCGACTTCGCCTGGAAGCGCAGACGAAAGGCTTAGAACAGGCTTGGCGGTTCGAGGGCAGACCGAACTCCGAGCGAAGTAGCCTCATCACGTGAGAAAGTCACAAGGCTGTATTGTTTTCCGCATAGAGTTAGGCTCGGAATGGTTTCGCCGACTGCGCGCCAACGCGAATGCTTCTCTCCGGCTGCTCCAAAGCCAAAAAGACACTTCGATTATCCCGACAAGGCCCAATGCATTGGGAAGGAGTTGGCCATCGGAGACTGGACTCGTGACAGACCCCTCAGCCTGCCATGTACATATTCATGATCTCAAAACGAAGGTCAATGCCGCAATAATGAACCCTCCCTCAAGATGATGCGAATACTGGAAGCGCAGGCCCCTGCGCGGCAGACGGCGACAGACACCATTCAGACATTGAGTAATCGACTGTCTAGTGCGACGTTATTAGAAGACAGACGTGCTGCAATACTAGGTCTGCGCAGTTTCGCAAAACTTTATCCTGCTTCTGTTGCGTCTGGAGCCCTCCGGGATCTTATTGCAGGTCTAAGAAGAGATGGGGAAGACTCGGACACGATCAAAGTGGTGTTGGAGACGCTGTTGATGCTATTTGAGCCAGATGAGAAGTCTACAGAGGCCTCCGAGGAGATAACGTTGTGGCTGGCCGACGAGTTTACACAACATCAAGACAACGTAACAGCATTATTGGACCTTCTCGAACCCGGCGATTTCTACTTACGCCTATATGTCCTCCAAATCCTATCTCACATATCTACTGCAAGGCCGCAGAGAACGCAGGAAGCTATCTTTGCTGCGCCACTGGGCGTGTCAAGAATCACCAATGTGTTGAATGACAAGAGAGAGGCCGTTCGGAACGAGGCATTGGTGCTCCTAGTAGCCCTCACACCTACATCGGGGGAGCTGCAGAAGGTTGTAGCCTTCGAGAATGCCTTTGATCGCATCTTTGCGCTGACTGAAGGCGATGGTGGCCTCTCACATGGTTCCACAACGGTGCAGGACTGCTTGTCGCTGCTGGCCAATTTACTGAACCTGAATACTTCCAATCAATCATATTTCAGGGAGATTGGCGGTATACTCAAGATCAAGAAATTGTTTTCGGCAGCACTGGAGCAGGAAGACTCCCAAGATGGGGTTTCCGAGTGGATGAAGCCCCAGCGAGATATGAATGTCTGGGGTTTGCTTGGTGTGATTCAACTGTTTCTCGCTCCAGGCTCCCCAGGCACTGTGGTGAATCAGCAGGCCTTCTGGCAGGCTGGAGTCCTGCAAATTATTCTACGCCTTGCCTTTCATCCAGCCTTCAGTGCCGGGATCCGGGCAAAGTCTCTACAAGCATGCGGAGATATCATTCGAGGAAATGCTGGGCTCCAAGAACGCTTTGGAGACCTTGCTGTGCAGGTCAAACAGCAAGATACCGCTTCGAATGGACATGTGTCTCCAGTTGCTGCCGACAAGCAGTCTAAGTCCCACAAGGCGATCTACCGGGACCAGAACGTCATTGAATCCCTGTTGGAGCTAGCTTTGGAGTCTGCACCGCTTGCTATCTTCGATGTTCGGCTTGCAGCAACTTCCTGCCTCAAAGCATTTGTTGATGGCCATGCGGGGATCAAGGCTCACGTTCTACGTAGAGCTATCGAAGGGCACAAAAGTGGGGATGACACCATTCCAAACATGCTCACTGTGTTGCTCGAACCTCCAGCGACTCGGAACAATTCCGACCCCTACCAACAGTGGTTTGCTGCAGTCCTCGTTCTGCACCTTCTTTACGACACTTCGGAGACCAAGGAGCTCGCATCGACTGTCACGGAAGGCGACGCTGAGAGCGGCGAAGAGGTGGTCACTTTCGTTCAAAGCATTACGAGCAATGTGGTCGCGGGCGTACAGCATGTCGAAGATGAGCGTGCGCTAATTGGCTATTTGATGCTGCTGTCTATCTGGCTGTTTGAAGCTCCAGAAGCAGTCAATGACCTTCTCGGCGAGGGAAGCAATGTTCAAGGCCTCGTCGCCGCTGTGAAGATTGCCAACACCTCCATGCCACTAGTGGCGGGCCTCTGTGCCTTCCTCTTGGGAGTAATCTATGAGTTCTCAACCAAAGATTCTCCCGTTCCTCGTACGACGCTGCATGGGCTGCTGATGTCCAGCCTCGGGCGAGAGACTTATGTGGACAGACTGACAAAACTTCGAGAGAATGTCTTCGTACGTGACTTCGAGGTCCTTCCGCAAAGCGGAAACGGAGGGCTCCCGGAAGTTTTTTTTGATAAGACTTTCATCGACTTTTTAAAGGACAACTTCAGTCGATTTTTACGGGCTATTGATCGGGATCCCAAATTTGAGATATCAATTGTGAGCAACGGTGTACAGAAGGGAGTTTCGAGGGACCTAGTGGACAGTCTCAGAGCTGAGGTGCAGGAACAAAAACAGGCTCTGGAGGCCGCCAGTACCGAATTGTTGCAACTCAAGCGGAGACTGGAGCAGGAGGAACTCGATCACCGTCGAACACGCGAATCTGCTGCCGTGGAGGTCTCGAGAATCAAGCAGATCAACCAGAGTCTGCACGAGAATCATGAAGACGAGTTGAAAAAGGTGCAACAGGAGTCCGCTCGAGAACGAGGCCTGTTAGTGAAGAGCCACGAGGATGAGATCCATCGACGCCACACCGAGCACGTCACCACAGTTGAAACCGCCAGAAAACAACATCAGGCCGAAGTGCATAAGTTTGAACAGCGGCTCAAATTAGTCGAACAGGAAGCCTCGAAGGAAAAGGCAGCCTTAATTGAACAGCACGTTCGCGAGATGAGCGAGGCAGAAGCCAGAGCCCAAAAAGCTCGCGACAGAGAGGCATCTGAGATCAGCGATCTGAAGGGCACCATAGCAGAACTCGAGCGGCGGTTGAAAAGATCTCAGGAGGAACATGCTCAAGATCTTCAGACTGCGCACGAAGAATATACGTCCAAGGAGAAGGATCTCGAGGCTCGCCTCAAGCGTGCAGAAAGTCGACTCCAGGATGCAGAGACTCGTGCTCAACAACTACACGAGGAGGTCGACAAGGAAAAGGCTGCACGAAAGGACGTCCAGACCGAACTTGATGATCTTCTTGTCGTCTTTGGAGACCTTGAGGCGAAGAGGTCGGCGGATAAACAAAAACTCAAAGACCTGGGACAGGAGGTCTCTGAAGACGAAGATGAGGAGGGCGATGCCGAGGGGGACGATGAGAGTGATAATGATGTTGAATAACAAAAAGCACTTGATGATACCCTATCATATTACCGTGACTGAGGTGGCTCATTTAGAATTCCCTATCCATACATTACGGAGTACTTCGTACCGCAGGCCGTAAACACAGAAAGGCCGGGATTCTGAGCCGACTACTAGATCGTGACCGCGCCCATGTGGTGGGTGAACCAGCGTAGCATGCAAAGGGTGAAAGGGCTTCCCTTGCAGTGTCGAACTCCAAGGCTCGCTATCCGGATACCAAGTACGGTAGTGGGTCATTCGCCATTGTTTGTCGCTTGATCATCGAACATTCAAACGAGGCTTTATTAGAGCCTTGTGTAGTACGTCCAATCGGAGCACTCAATCTCTGTGCCTGCCAAGACTTCGAGATGATCTGCGGGCGTTGCCATCCTGACTCACGCATCAGCACAAAATTCCCGTAGCAAACCCAGTCGTGAAGATTCGACAATTCAAACATGGCGGTCGATTTCGCTGCAGAAGAGGCCGCCATTCTTAAGCGCTGGCGAGAGATTGACGCTTTTCAGACTCAACTGCGGCTGTCGAAGGACAACAAGCCTTACACTTTCTACGATGGCCCGCCGTTTGCGACTGGCCTTCCTCACTATGGCCACTTGCTGGCTTCGACCATAAAAGACATTATCCCGAGGTACTGGTCCATGAAGGGCTACTATGTCGAGCGGAGATTTGGCTGGGACACTCATGGGTTGCCAATTGAGTACGAGATTGATAAGAAATTTAATATTTCTGGGCCGGCTGCGGTAAAAGAGATGGGAATTGCGAAATACAATGCGGAATGCAAGGCTATTGTCATGAGATATGCGACAGAGTGGAGAGAGACCATTGATCGTCTAGGGCGGTGGATTGACTTTGACAACGATTACAAGACCATGAACCCTACCTTCATGGAGTCTGTATGGTGGGTTTTCAAGCAATTGTTCGACCAGGGACAGGTCTATCGCAGCTACCGGGTGATGCCCTTCTCGACTGCGTTGAGTACACCTTTGAGTCAGCACGAAGCACAGTCAAATTACAAAGATGCCCAGGACCCGGCCGTGGTCGTTGCGTTTCCCCTGGAGGACGATCCCAAGACAAGTCTCCTGGCCTGGACAACTACGCCGTGGACGTTACCATCTAATCTCGCTTTGGCCGTCAACCCTAAGTTCGAGTACATTAAATTCTTGGACAAAGACTCTGGTCAACAGTTCATCATGCTCGAAAAGCTACTTCGTACCCTGTACAAGGACCCAAAGAAGGCCAAGTTCACTATCTTGGAAAAGATCAAAGCCACAGATCTCCAAGGGAAGCGCTATCTACCTCCTTTCAACTACTTCTATGAAGATTTCAAAGACCGTGCCTTTAAGGTCTTGCTCGCTGATTATGTAACGGACGACGACGGTACTGGAGTGGTCCACCAAGCCCCAGCTTTTGGTGAGGACGACTTTCGAGTTGGTTTCGACAATGGTATTGTCAGCCACCAAAAACTTCCACCCAACCCTGTCGACAACACAGGCCGTTTCACGAATGAGGTCACAGACTTTGCCGGCCAACATGTGAAGGAAGCTGACAAGCACATCATCAAGCACTTGAAGGCCTCTGGCAGACTCATTCGAGAAAGTCAATTGACCCATCCGTACCCTTTCTGCTGGCGGTCGGACACGCCCCTGATCTACCGTGCTATATCCGGCTGGTTTGTGAATATTGCTGGGAACGATAACGTGCCTAGCATCATCCCCGATATGCTAGACGGAATTGAAAAATCACACTGGGTTCCGAATTTTGTGAAAGAGAAACGCTTTGCCGAATGGATCAAGAATGCTCGCGATTGGAACATTTCCAGGAATCGGTATTGGGGGACACCTATTCCGCTCTGGGCGAATGATGACTATTCCGAGGTCATTGCTATTGGCAGTATCGAAGAGCTGAAGAAACTCAGCGGCTACACAGGAGAGATCAATGACCTCCATCGAGACGCCATTGATGATATCACAATCCCCAGTCAGAAGGGCAATGGCGCTTTGAGACGGGTCGAAGAAGTGTTTGACTGCTGGTTCGAATCTGGAAGCATGCCCTATGCTTCGTCGCACTACCCATTCGAAAACTCCGACCGCTTCGAAGAAACTTTCCCTGGGGACTTCATTGCTGAGGGTCTTGACCAGACTCGAGGATGGTTTTACACCTTAGTCATCCTAGGTATCCACCTAAAGAAGATGTTGCCGTTCAAGAACTGCGTGGTCAACGGTATCGTGCTTGCCGAGGACGGGAAGAAGATGTCGAAACGACTCAAGAACTATCCAGATCCTACCACAGTCATTGACAAATATGGCGCCGACGCCCTCCGTTTGTACATGATCAATTCGCCTGTCGTTCGAGCCGAGCCTTTGAGATTCAAGGAAAATGGCGTCAAGGAAATTGTTGCAAAGGTGCTTTTGCCATTCTGGAACAGCTACAAGTTCTTCGAGGGTCAAGTGGAGCTGTTGAAGAAAGTCGAAAATATTGACTACCTTTTCGATCCAAAAGCGGAAAGAACAAATACCAATGTCATGGACAAATGGATTCTGGCCAGCTGCCAGAGTCTGCTCAAGTACATCAACGAGGAGATGGCAGCCTACAGACTGTACACGGTTGTTCCTGGCCTATTGAACTTGATTGATGAAACCACAAACTGGTACATTCGGTTCAACCGCAAGCGTCTGAAGGGCGAGTTGGGTCTGGATGACACCATCCACGCTCTGAACACCTTGTTTGATGTCCTCTTTACTCTCGTCCGAGGACTGGCACCTTTTACTCCTTTCATCACCGACCTCGTCTACTCCAAACTGCTGCCATACATCCCTAAATCTTTGTACAGCGAAGATATGCGAAGCGTACATTTCCTTCCATTCCCAGAAGTCAGAGAAGAGCTCTTCAACGAGGATGTCGAGAGACGAGTGGGACGTATGCAGAAAGTCATTGAGCTTGCACGACAATCCAGAGAGCGGAGAGCATTGGGCTTGAAGACGCCCCTGAAAACTCTAGTGGTTATCCACAAGGATCAGCAGTATCTCGATGATGTCAAATCGCTAGAAGGATACATTACTGAGGAACTGAATGTTCGAGACCTGGTTCTGTCTTCGGACGAGGAGAAGTATAATGTCCAATATAGTGTCACGGCAGATTGGCCTGTTTTGGGCAAGAAGCTGAAGAAGGAGGTGCAGAAAGTGAAGAAGGCCCTTCCAGATGTCACAAGCAGCGAGTGCAAGGCATATCTGTCAGAAGGAAAAATCACGGTCGCCGGCATCGAATTGGTCGAAGGTGACCTGGTAGTCAGAAGAGCCCTCAAAGAAGACGAAACTTCCAAGGACCAGGAGACCAACACAGACAACGACGTTCTGACCATTCTCGATGCTGCTCTATATCCAGAACTGGCGCAGGAGGGCCTTGCTCGTGAGATCATCAATCGCGTACAACAGCTGCGAAAGAAAGCGAATCTCAAGCCGACTGACGATGTCAAGATGGAATACAAGGTGCAAGAAGACCCAGACAATATCGGATTGGAGCAAGTCTTTGAGCAGCAGGGAACCTTCATTGAAAAGGCGCTGAGACGGCCTGTGGATAAGCATGTCGTCACAGAACTTGAGGGGCAGGTGCCGAATGGAGTCAAGGAAGAGTTCATTCTTGAGGAGGTGCAAGAAGTGCAAAAAGCGACGTTTTTGTTGAGGCTGCTCAAGCTGTGAAAGAATAGAATTGTATGGAGGGTGAAGACGCTATGATCATGAGGGTAGAATTAGACCGAGGAGCGAGAACAGGCCCTCGAGAAAGCTCTCATGACTTCTTCGCGTTTTTCTGGGAGAAATGTTAGCTAGAAACAACAGAAAAGAGACGAATGATGAAACATGGCAGAGCTAAGGCTGAGATGACCATCGGGCTGCCCTCCATGTTGCATGAGCGTACGATATTGCCCCAGTGCGCTCGATTCAGGTGATAGGATTGACGGCTCGACCTACCAAATAACAGTCCTTCAGACGCATAAACTCTTTCGCGCACATATCTTGATATGTTGACTGGTAGTCTGCTAGTATACATTTGCCGTACGCCGTAGCCTGAATGGTAGGTGCAAATGTTAGCTAGAATTTCTGGTTGCTCATGGCAGGGTGGTTCAAAGCGCAAGCGCCTTTTAGAAGGGAGGTTTGGACGTACCTCCACAGAACACTTTGCAGCTGCTTCGGCGAGCTTTTCGATCGGCCGTGCGCGGCCGGACATCGTCGGCATCTTCGAATGGTCGGAGGGTGTGTCAACAGGTGGGAGTGTTGCTTGAATGTAGATGTAGATGGTGATGTGTTCGAAAACTTTCGTCTAGAGGAAATCCTCGAATATTCAGATAGACCACATCGTCCCCGAACCTTCTGTCTTTGTTTATCCTAGCCTGGAACGTGGACAAGTCTTATACAACCCGTCTATAAGAGATTGCATGTACATGAGATAATATATGGCACCGGAAGTCGTTGACGACGGCATCAAAGACTACCTACGACGGAGCATGCGGTCACAAGTCCGAGAGCCGTCATTGGCCAGGCAGAACTGCGCTTTAAGACACATATACTCCGTTGAGATCATTCGGCGTCATGTCTACGTCATCGATATTCCTACTGGAATGACCGCGACCACTGGGCACCGAGAAGGTACCTACTAAGGTAAGGTAGCGAGCTAGGTACCTAGCACACTAAGACAGGTCGTTACAGTGGAAATGCTTGGCACCTAAAAGACCTGTCGACACTCGCTGCTCATCACGCCATCCCATTCAATGCCATCGATGCCATCTGTTTTGCCTCATCGCAGAGTTGCAATATGTGCATCAAGTCAACCACATCTGCAAGTACATCTGATGCTGCTCTACCAGATGTCAGCACGACGAGCGGTTGGCCGTGTTGTGTTGTGGTACACACCTGACACAGCCCGAAGCCCAATAGGCGAGATATCTTCGTATTCGCATCCTCAGTGCTGTCCGCCCAGGAAGACACGCATTTATGGTATTTAAGTGGCGCAAAAGTACATCATCGTTCAGTGTTCGTTCCATTTCCCCCTCGATGACTCTTCCATCACCTCCATGCAATGGACCCGAAATGGTTCCCACCACCAAACCGCCCTCTGCGGCATGGGGCCTTGCACGCCATCGCCGCAAATTCAATTGGCATTGTCACTTTGTTGCTACCTCCGGGCCCTTTTCGCAGTGTTATAGGCATTCCGCCAATCCTGTGGATTGCCTATAACCTCAGGCAATATTCCTGCGGCAAGTCAGAGATCGACTATTTGGATGCTGCGAATGTCTTCATTGGAGTGATGAGATACCTTGATTTCTGCGTCCTTCATGTCCCCGAACGTGTCTTCTGTCGCGTAGGAGCCGAAAACAGAGTCGAGGCAGAGAAAGACGTCCAAAATATGACCCTGTGGCGAAAATTACATTGGAATTTCGATCTGTTCATGACTTGGAGAGGCGTTGGCTGGAATTGGAAAGTCAAGAATGTGGACGAGGTACCAAAGGACATGTCCAGGGGGTATGTCAAATCCCATCTCTAGGGTTTCGTCTGATTAGTACAGTCAATTTGTCGTTCAGCAGATTATCAGAGCAGGATATTGCTTCGCTCTGATGGATATGCACGATTGGTACTTTCATCGCACGTTTTCTCTCAACAACGGCAGCATCTCCCCAGAGTTCTTTTCTTTGCCCTTTGGTCGACAGGTCTTGCTTGCGTGGTCGAGCGCCTTCAACAATGGATGCACCATGGCTTTCGGCTACAACCTTATGACAGCGGTCGTCGTCGCCTCAGGACTATCCCGACCTCAAGCGTGGCCACCAATGTTTGGTTCTCTCCGTGAAAAAGGCTATAGCATGAGAAATGTCTGGGGTTACTGCTGGTAGGCGCGAGATTAGTTATCTGCCCTGAGCCTCACTTACCTGATCAACAGGCATCAACTTCATCGGAGATCGTTCGAAACTGCCAACTCGTTCCTCATTCGAATGCTCAGAATCAAGAAGGGCACGGTCGCCTCTCGCCTTCTGCAACTTTGTAATGCATTCTTTCTATCCGCAATCCTCCATCACGTAGGCTCTTTGAACCAACCTTACTCGGACATGGTATGGTGTCAATTTGCCTTCTTCCTGATGCAGCCTGTCGCAATCACCATCGAAGACTTGGCCATATCCTTGGGCAGGAGTATAGGCCTGAAAGAAAATCGTAAGCGCACGCCAGAAGCCACCAGATTGAGCGTCAATCATTCTGACCCAAGACAGGAAGAACTAGAGCGTTAGGCTATGCATGGGTAGGCGTTGTCCTCAGTTTCACACTTCGATACCCAGCTGCGGCCTTCGTTACTGCTGGGGTAGGAGGCGCACGACATCCGGTTGTCGCCAAATTCAGTATAACGGAGCGTGTGTTTGGATAGGATCGTGATGACAGCGGGGGTACTTGTTGTCTGTGCTCTCTGTGCTGGTTTCGACCCGTCGTGCCCGTCTTGGTGGCGCCACATGGCAATTTGCTGTTGGCCACGGATCGGATATGCATCTCCATCAGTATCATTGAAATAGACATCCACTCAAGCAGTTTACGATCGGATCAGCGGTCAAGCAAGATGCCTGCAGGGCGGTAACCAGTCGAATTTGTGCTCATGTAGATGACATGGGTTGTCGCGTGCCACTAGATCAGGTAGTAAATACATCGTAATGTTGCTCGACGCGTCAAGGCGTCCCAGGAACGAGCCGAAGAATTGCCTTTGGGGAAAACACCTGAGCCACTTCAGCCAAGCCACCGTCGTGCCTCCAATGCATTTGTCTTGACCTTGATGTTGGTGATTTGTTGCATCTACAATGTCTATAATGCATCGCTGTCCATAAGGTTCGATCTGTCACCATTGACCATTGTCCAGTAGTACCGGTGTCTTACCTGCCGAAGCAGTTGTCCAGCGTCACTCCGCCTCCTTTGATGCCGCAGAACCAGTCGCAGTCCAAACATACCTGCGGTACCTTGCGTTGGTCACGCTGCCAATATCCAATCAGCCTCGATCGACAAGATCACTGCAGATAAGCGAGCATATGATGATCAAGCCTAAGAACCTGTGGATTCCTGACTTTCCTCTCCTCATCTCCTAAAATGCCTGCTCGCGCCGCCGACCCTCATGACGATGTACCTACCACGAGACCGGTGGAGGGGTTGGGCCTCAAGGCCAAAACATCCAAACCTCCGGTCAGCCCAGCCAAGAAAGAGGAAAGGACCAAAGCACAAGATGTAGCAGAATTGAAAGACTACCAGCTGGGTGATTGCTTGGGAAAAGGCGCATTTGGGTCGGTTTACCGGGCGCTGAACTGGGGTACTGGGGAGACTGTTGCCGTGAAGCAGATCAAGTTGACGGACTTGCCGAAAAGTGAACTCAGAGTCATTATGCTGGAAATTGACCTGCTCAAGAACCTGGATCACCCAAACATCGTCAAATACCATGGATCAGTCAAGACTCCAGACACCCTGAACATTATCCTGGAATACTGCGAAAATGGATCCTTACATTCCATCTCCAAGAACTTTGGCCGCTTTCCCGAGAATTTGGTCGCTCTATACATGTCACAGGTGCTCCAAGGTTTGGTCTACTTGCACGAGCAAGGTGTTATACATCGAGACATCAAAGGAGCCAATATTCTTACCACCAAACAGGGACTGGTCAAGCTCGCGGACTTTGGTGTTGCCAGCCGGACTACTGGGCTACATGAGTCAAGCGTGGTCGGCACTCCGTATTGGATGGCGCCTGAAGTCATTGAACTCACTGGAGCAACCACTGCTTCAGATATATGGAGTCTGGGGTGCACAGTTATCGAGCTTTTGGACGGCAAACCACCGTATCATACACTCCAACCGATGCCGGCTTTGTTTCGTATAGTTAACGATGACCATCCTCCTCTTCCACAGGGTGCCTCGCCTGGTGTCCTGGACTTCCTGATGCAGTGTTTCCAAAAAGATCCAAACCTACGAGTGTCTGCCAAAAAGTTACTGAAACATCCATGGATCGTGAATGCGAGAAGAACTGATTCTGTCAAACCGAAGAACGCCACGGAATATACCCAAGCCGTCAAATATGTGCAAGAGTGGAACGAAGCTCTGAAGGATTCTCCTCCTCACAGCAACTCAATACGAAAGAATTCCAACGCGTCAACGACTAGTCCAGTACCTGCATCGAAGGATCTCCTTCGGCCTAGCAAGAACCAAGTAAAATCCCCCGTCCCTGTATTCAACAGAGAGGACAACACCACCCGATTCCGCTCATTGGAGGACGATGACAACTGGGATAATGATTTTGCAACTACCATATCTCCAAGCACCTTTAAGCTGCCTCATCTGCGGCCTCATGACAACTTTGGCGGCATGCTGTCATCCGACAAGTTGAAAGCATTTGCTACGGTGGACAACGGAGTTGGCAAAGAGAATGACGCCTTCTTCGAAGACAAAGACTCCACCTTGAAGGCTTCCTCGTTAACAGGCAGCGATGGCTACAAGACTGTCCGACCGATTATGCGTAAGAAGCCAGAAATGGGCCACGCTCGCCACAAATCTGAAGTGCCAAAACCAAGAACCAAGCCTACAACCACTCCCCGTAAGGCTTCGTTACCATCTGCACGTCAAACTACCAATTTGTCAAGGAGCAAACGTCCACTGCCCAAGCCCACCGCAGATGAGCCCCCAACACGACTTTTCCGGGAGAATTCGGTCGAAGACTTTTCAGACCTCATCAATGGAAATGAGTTGGCGCTGGATACCAAACTTGGGATGATGCGCTTGCACAATGAAGCCCCATCCAAGATCCTAGAGTCTCCAAGCGTGACAGACTTGATGCAGAGTATGAGGCCTCCAACAGCGGGAGGAAGTCTCAAAAGGCCTTCCGCACCTCGCAACAAAATCTCAATGCGAAGGACAAGGTCTTCCATTGAAATTCAGCGATTTGCCGAGAACGAAGAAGACGAAGATTTCTCGGACGTCTTTGCACACACGGGCTCAGTCTTCGAGAAGCCTGATAGCGAGGATGGCTCAGAGCTCATGCTGAACTCCAAGATCTCCAATCTATCTTGGCTGCCGGATGCAGAAGACGAAGACGACCCCTTTGCACAGCTAGAAGAGGGTCTACCTGAAGTGGACCTGGAATCCAACATAGCTCGAGACAAGCATGCCCGGTTGAGAACAGAAGTGGAAGCACTAGTGGGCCAGCTCAAGGTTATGCAGGACGATGACGCTTTGCTGCAAATCTCTGAAGACCTCATGAATTTCTTCGACCTGTTTTCGGAAACGAAAAGTGTCATTGTCAGTGCACACGGTGTGCTTCCTATCCTGGAGATTCTCGAGGACTGTATGCGTCTTGATGTCGTTCTCAACCTGTTGAAAATTGTGAATGCGCTCATCTTCAATGACGAGGATGTCCAAGAGAATTTATGCTTTGTGGGTGGTATCCCGAAAATCAACAAATTCGCTTCGAAGAAGTTTCCTAGAGAAATCCGTCTCGAAGCTGCAGCCTTCGTGCGGCAGATGTACCAGACCTCGACTCTGATTCTGCAGATGTTCGTCAGTGCTGGTGGTTTGACAGTCCTGGTTGATTTTCTGGAAGACGATTATGATGACGACCGCGAATTGGTTCTTATTGGAGTCAACGGGATCTGGAGCGTCTTTGAGCTGCAAGGATCAACTCCAAGAAACGACTTTTGCAGAATTCTTTCCCGCAATTCGGTGCTGGAGCCTTTGTCACTAGTTCTTAACAGAGTATTAATGGAACCATCCGAGTCTGGAGATCAAAAAGAACTGGCAGCATTATGTGAGGGCCGGATCGCCAGCATCTTCTTCGTCTTCTCGCAGGCCGAGAACTACGTTAAAGAGCTTGTCGCAGAACGAACTGTCTTACATCGCGTCCTCAAGAACCTCAAACGAATGTCACCGTCACATCAGGTCACCATGCTCAAGTTCATCAAGAACTTATCAATGCTGTCGACAACTTTGGACGCACTCCACAATTCGAATGCCATCGACGTTCTAGCCGAACTTCTTAGCAACAGCATGAACAAGCCGCATTTTAGAGAGATGTCGAACCAGATTTTGAATACGATTTACAATCTCTGCCGATTGTCGAAACGACGGCAAGAAGATGCTGCCTTGGTCGGCATCATCCCAATACTCATCAAGATTGTCAAGCAAGAAAAGACGCCTGTCAAGGAGTTTGCCTTGCCAATCTTGTGCGACATGGCTCATTCTACCCGAGCGGCCCGACGAGAGCTATGGCAGAACAAAGGGCTCGCGTTCTATGTCTCGTTGCTATCTGACCCGTATTGGCAGGTTACTGCGCTTGATGCCATCTTCACATGGCTTCAGGAAGAGACTGCCAGAGTTGAAGATCATCTCCTGGACAATCAGAACTTTACATCCGCCATTATTGCTGCATTGACCAGCAGCAAATCGACCTCCTTCGAGAATCTGCTCGAGCCTCTGCAGAAGCTCCTACGGTTGTCTCCACCTCTTGCGGCATCTATGGCGAGAAGTCCGGAACTGTTTGAAACACTGGGACAGAAACTGGCGCACAACAAGCCTGCTATCCGACTCAATCTGCTCCGTATCATCGGCAGTATCTGCGACTCGGCCGAAGGAGGTTGTTTCCTCCTGGACCAATATGGCCTGTACGATGTCATTCGAGAACTATCCTTCTCGGACTCTGCAGTCCTCGTCCGCAGTATGGCCGGCGACCTCATCCGCTCTTACGAAGAAAATGAGAATGTCAGCATCAAGAATGGGCAAGGCGCCTCCGCAGCTCCCACGGCCGGTCGACGAAAACATCCCGGCTTTCAGCGACGAACAAGCTCGACGACTCCGCCTCACTTGCTCGACCGCCAGATGAGCATGCCCACGTCTCCCCAGCTAGGCCGCTCTGAGCGCGCAAGCATGAACATGTACGAGCCGCCCGTGGCACAGACACCCAGACGCCAGCGCAATGGCGTGTATGTCAATGGAACAAACGTGATGCGTCCTGCTAGCCGTGACGGTTCGTCGTACGTGCGCGAGAGCTCTCCCGCATTCGCGATGCCGAGCCTCACTCGTGCAAATACCGCCAGCACCGTGTCGGAGATGAGTATCAATAAGAGCCGCCTGCCAAGGCAGTCAACGGTGGGCAGTGGAATGGCCACTGGGCAGCATCGTCTCTCAAGACAGAGCACGCGAGAGAGTATGGTCGGGTCGGCGAGGGCATCCGCGTCAACTTCGAGCTCTGCCGAAAAGGAGACGACGACAGTGCGCTCACAGCCGAGTAACAGTAGTGAGGGGAACACGACGGTCACGCTGACGCCGGTTGCCGAGGCACGGATGCGCAGAGAGGCCAGGCACGCGCATACGAGCAGTATGAGCAGTGCTAGTAATGGGATACGGTCAGGGGCGAGACAAGGTATTGGTCAGGGTCAGGGTCAGTCGCAGCCGCGGGTCGAAGTCACTGTTAACAGGAGGACGACGGCCAGACGGCAGGCGACCGGTGATGATCGGTGGGGTTAGGATTCGCATTGCGCATTGACGACATGTATTATCATGGTGTGGATGATTTGTTTCTGTTTCTGTTTCTGTTTCTGTTTCTCGGGTTGAGGATCTCGCACTGACGAAACGGATCGTTGAGATGGCTTACTTTGTGGAAAGCTTCCCACTAAGACTGGGGGACCATTTGCGGAGGACGAGTGAGTCCTAGTAAGGTCAAACGAACAGCGTGGTTTGACGAAAAAACATATCGTGACTTTGTACGTATAGCGTAGACCACGCGAGGAAATAGCAAAAGGATCGGTCGAGTCCAAGTATAGATGTGTACACAGACATTTGAATACCACATTCAATGTTACGCGCCGAGTAACAGGGCCGCTTGAAAGAGCGTGAGAACTAAACTAGTCGATCTGTGTGATCTGTAGCCTTAGTTATATCGAGGCGACGAATTGAGACTCGGGTGTAGCTCGTAGTACGACACCGGGAACGACACATAATTGTGCGAGGCTGATGTTTTCAGGGGGGCAAAGTTCCTTGTTATCCCAGGGTGCGGTCATCAACTATGAATGACACATGCTTGTCTGCATCCCGTCAACTGCTTTCTTCGTCCGTAGTCGTGCGTTCACCACACTGTGTTCACCACACTGTGTTCAAAAAAGCAAAAAAAAATTCCAAAGAACAGGTGGGTACGAACTTCAAAGATCTGCCCGAGACGAGGGACGCAGGGCCACAGGCAACCCAACCGGGTCCCACTCACTGATACGAGGATGCAGCTCGGTCAATGGCAAGATTGTCGGAAAAGGGTAGCCAATCACAATAGCGCTCGCACGGTTCAGCCTCGTGCTCGCCGCCACAATCTATTCGTCGTCATGATATCAGGTCTCCATTCAGCCCTTTTTAGCCCGATTCTCCCGGAAGGGTGATTTGTAACGAAGGGCCACATTTTCCACCATTATGCTGTCTCTGCCTTCCATTACGCAACGATAAGGAGTGCCAGGACCCGGTTTCCGGACTGGCTGAGCCACGAAAGACAGCTGGGGGTCCGGACACTGTGGACAGCTTCTGTGCCAGGGCACGAATCGTAACACGACCAGTGACGACCAGTGACAACCAGCGACGACCAGTGACGACCATGGGTGGAGATTGGCGCAAGCTGCCAGGGTCCCATTTTCCAGTTCCAGAGAGAAAAAACCGTCTAGGTCGAAACCCTTGTTGGATGTGTTTGCATCGTGGGTCGCAAATAATTGAACTTGTAAGTCCGCAATCGCCGGCCCGTTGCACAGGAGGATATATTGGGACGGCGCCGGCAACATTGCGCTGGTAAGCTTAGATTAAAACCAAAAAGAAAACTCGACACCTTTCGCCATCGATCCTCGAAGCCTAACGCACCTGCATAATAACCCATTAGTCCCAATTCACTTCTCAACATGTCGACCGATTACAAATTCCAAGGCTGGTTGGGCCTCGACCCTGAAGCCGTCAAGGGCAAAATGGTTTGGAAGGAGTATGAGCCAAAACCCTGGGAAGAGACCGACGTCGACATCAAAATCACCCATTGCGGTGTCTGTGGCTCGGACATTCACACCCTGCGCTCCGGCTGGGGGGCTTCGGATTATCCCGTCTGCGTGGGACACGAGATCGTCGGGCATGCGGTGCGCGTCGGTTCAAAAGTAAAAGACATCAAAGTCGGCGACAGGGTCGGAGTGGGCGCACAATCCGGATCTTGCCTGAACCAAAAGGGCGACTGTGAGGCATGTGCCGATGGCATGGAACAACATTGCCCTGGGATGGTCGCGACGTTCAACTCCAAGTGGCCGAATGGCGGTAAAGCGTACGGTGGATACGCCAAATATTGGAGAGGCGATGGCCATTTTGTCATTCCCATCCCCAAGGAAATACCATCCGACAAGGCAGCTCCGATGCTCTGCGGCGCAATCACGAGCTTCTCTCCGCTGGTCCAGCACGGCGCCGGCCCAGGGAAGCGGGTCGGAATCATCGGTATAGGCGGGTTAGGCCATTTCGGTATCATGGGGGCCAAGGCGCTCGGTTGCGACAAGATCGTTGCTATCTCGCGAACTTCCACGAAGAAGGAAGACGCGCTCAAGATGGGTGCAACGGGATTCATTGCCACAGACGAAGATGAGGACTGGGCGACCAAGCATGCTAACTCCCTTGATATCATCGTGTCGACGGGTAAGTGACGATTGATCTCTTCGTTCGGCTGGAACCACTCGCTAACAGTTTTGCCAAAACAGTGTCATCACCGAAATTGCCCCTGGAAAGTTATCTCCAGCTGCTAAGACTGAAAGGCCAATTCGTTCAGGTTGGACTACCAGAAGACATTGTGCCTGGCTTCCACATGTTCCCTTTGATCTTGAAGCGGGTGTCCATTGCAGGTAGCTTGATCGGGTCTCCGCAAGATATCAAGGACATGTTGAAGCTGTTCGTCGAGAAGGATGTGCGCACATGGAACGTTAACGTCCCCATGAAAGATGCGAACCAGGTCGTCACGGACATGGATGCTGGAAAGGCCAGATATCGTTATGTGCTAGTCAACGAAGAGGACTAGATGAGCGATGATGACGGTGGACGTCAAGTTGATCACTCAAGCCAGCCGAATGAGACGGATATCTGACGACGATGGAAGCTTGGGTTTTTAGGCAAATGAGAGAATCATCGGCTACAAGTTTTTGTACGGAGTATGCAAGTCACATATCCTCGTCACGTGCCTTGACTTTGCGATTCTGCCACCGCTTTCCGCATTTTGGCTGGCGTGAAATCTGATCTGACTGATGGGAATTCTGTATCAGTAGTTGCGCATCTCTCACTTCCCACTCGTACCAACCTAATGTACAGTAACGATGCCCGTGACTGCAGTTGCAGATACCCCGCCTTGCAGCTAAGGTATGGTACTGTGGGTGACTGGGGGATATTCGTGGGCCGAACCCACCGTCAGATGGTCCCCGGGTTCTCGTACGGCAATGTCCCTAATTTCTGACTTTGAGGGTCGATATTCTGATTTCCCGGGTGTATACTGACCATCCAGGATGTTCGATTCTGTTTCAGCTTATCAATCCACGTTCCGCCAGAGTCCAATATCCTTCGGGCTCGACGGACGAACGGGTGAAAGGACGAGTCAAAAAGCGCTAATCTTCGTCACAACAGTTGTATTGGGGCTACTTAAAGCGACAAAGGTTCAGAGAAAGAAGATCCGGCTTCTATCTAACTCTCAGCTTCCCATTCTTGCCGGCCTGTGTCAGAATTGAAGGCGGTTGACGCTTTGAACATGGTGCAGGATCTGAATCCCATGGCCACGAAGCCAACCGTTGTCATTGTGCCCGGTTCATTCTCCCCTGCATATTTTTACGATGTAGTCGTCGATAAGCTTCGCGAAAATGGCTTCGAAACCATCGTTGACAATCTCCCTTCCGCCAGTCGTTCGCCTCCCGAACCAGCTGCCACCATGGCAGACGACGCTGCCTTCTTCCACGACATTGTGGAGAAACTCGCCGACCAGGGCAAGGACGTCGTCCTCGTAACGCATTCCTATGGCGGCGTTGTCGGCACAGAGGCTTCGAAAGGCCTCTCCAAGAGCGAGAGGACAGAGGCTGGTAAATATGGAGGACTTGTCAGACTGGTATATTTGACCTCGGTGGTACCCACGCCCGGGAACTCATTGGGGGATCTGATGGGAACTCTACTACCGACCTACATCAAATTCGACGTAAGTTGGAAGCCGGCCATTCTGAGTTGATCCAAGTTTGACGTTAAAACAGGGCGAGTACATGAGACACGAACCATTCGAGGAAAGCGCGAGGCTGACATTCTCCGATCTTCCGCCCGAGGAAGGAGTTGAATGGGTCAAGAAGATGCCGCTACACTCAGCTCCTAGCTTCCAAGGCAAGCTCACATACCCCGGGTACAAATATGTGCCTGTGTCATGGATCTTCTGCGAATACGACCTCATCTTGCCCCCGGATTTCCAGCGCCAGTGCATCGAAATGATAGAGAAAGAGAGCGGGAACAAAGTCGACGTCCATTCAATCAAAACTGGACATGTGCCGAACGCCAGTGCTCCAGAGGACACCGCAATGGCTATCATGGATGCTGTAAAGGCGTCGTGATGCAAGTAGACATGTTGCTGATGTCAAGTCAAGGCATGTTGAGCTCGTACGTTTCGTTCGTGGCTTCAATCAATAAAATAAATATCCCCATTTTGCTCCAAACTCCTTTGATATTTTCCACGCTTTAGGATCCCATGAGGCGGCCCCAGGTTCGATAGTGAAGCTGGTCAGGCAGAATAAGTCGGCCAAAAACTCTTCTTCATCGATGATGCTTAGCAGGGTGATCATGTTGTCTCTCATTTTGGGAAAGGGAAACCGATCAATCCACTGCGGATGTATAGTGGTGAGCTGAAGGGGAGTCGGTCGTAAAGGTTCTGGAAGCCCAGGACCAAAGGGCTGGGATTTCGATGCGAACGTGATGGAGCAGGCAAGACCCATCAAGGCTCCATTGGCGAAGAGGGCGCCATAGACGTTGGCGGTGACAGTTGTATGCACGCATCTGTCCGGATTGGTCGAGACTCCGATGATGGTCTGACACCCGTCGGGAGAGCGAGGGACGGAGGTTAGGAGGTACTGCGACAGATCCTCTTCGTTGCTGGAATCATTGGATCCTGGAGAGTCGCCAGAACCAGGACCAGAACCAGCTCCTTGGTTTAAAGAAGCAGTGGTGGTGCCCTTCTTCGCCTCTGCCAGGCGTTGCCCTGGCTCACTGTCAGCGAAGGTGGCACTTATCTGGTCATTGCAGAGCAGAGGCTACGGACGTCTCGCTCGCTGTGCAAGTCTGTCTTGAATTTGCTTCCTCTTACGGGGATCTTGGACCCCATACCAGTTGTTGTCCTCAACTCTGGCTCTTCCCATACTGACTCACCAGATTCGGCGAAAGCGTATCGGGCCAATCAATGGTCAAGTAGAGTGCATGGGCATAGGTCCTACAATGGAGGCCACCTGGCGTTGTTGATAGGTAGGATACCGACGACACTGGGTCAAATTGATCCAATTGATCAGAAAATAGGGAAAATAATGGTAAGCCCAAGATGGAGGAGTCGTGAAGCCTACTTGCGCGCCCAGGCCATCTAGGAGCCTTAGATCGCTCGGCGGCGCATGTGGCACCTCCGACAAGTATCAGTAACATACCAGGTACCTTAGGCCACCTCATTGGGCGGCCCCCAGGCGTGCCAGGTGACTAAGCAAAAGGCCTCGACAAAGGGCATTAGAACCACCCTCATTATTGTCACTAGTTTCTGACATTGACCTTAGAGGATGGGGTACTTCTGACATTGATATGCTCAAGATGGTGGGAATCTTGAATTATTGCCCTTGGAACCTCGGATATCAAAGCCTTGAGACCCGAGGTGCATGTCTTTCAAGCCTGGGAAATAATGAGGCAGATTTCGGTCAAGATCAAGCATGACTCAGCATCAAAGCACGTGCAGGGTATTTCGGGACTCTTTTTTCGCTGTCTCCCTACCTGACGAGCTGACTACCTTAGGTCGGACTTGGACGCGAACATGCACTTGATATTCTCACCGACGAGGACTTCAGATTCTCTGACAGGTTGACGTTGCATCTCAAACCCTCCTTCCAGTGGACAAGTGGTCTCAGTGGCTTCTCAATGAGAGCAATATTTCGCATGCTGACCATGAAGGAAGTTGAACAGTATACCACAGTACTCTACGACGTTCCGACTCGACAGATCTGAAGGATCGAGAATTCCCTGCATCGGAGCTTGACTTGTGAAGACTAGGCGGATCGACTATGATCCCTGCAAGACCACGGGCACGCACGGGTTAAAATTGGTTTCCCAGGCCTCTTATGCGCGGCCTGCCTCGGATCCGATGCAGTTTTTTCTTCGACCAATTGTGTGGCTCGCGGGGTCGACATCCTCTGTCTGCATGCTCGAACTATTTCAACGTCCCGTCCGTTGAGCAGCTATCAATCGATCTACCCGTAACGGACGTCCTTGCAGTCGAAGTGCGATTCGCACGAGCCTCTGTTCTTCCCGTTAGGCCCAAGTCCCGGCCTTCTGACCACAAACTTGAGATATCATTCCACCTACTCGTACTATGCCGAGCAAAAACCGCAAGTCCCTATCCCGCCTGTGTCCCGTCAGCCCCGTGTGCGAGTACAATACTCCATTATTGATGGCCCCCAGGTGCCCCCGTTCGATGCTCCAGCTCATGCATGCCACGGGCACCCACAGTTTTGGGTGAATTGTTTACGGAGAATTACGGAGACTCCAAGTCTTGGAAGCCATCATAAGCTATTCCCCGAACGAGCTCGGCCATATTTTCTTTTGCAGCCATACGGTGTTCGTGCCTCTCTGCCGTCTTTCGAGAACGGTTTCATTCGTCAGCTTACATGCACTAAGATTTCCTACTCGTATCAACGCCTTCTCCCTGCTCATCAGTCATGCGAATCTGACGTGGACCTTGCGGGCGTAAGGCCGACCCTTAAATTGGTCAGAGCAGATCCATGCATCATCCGATGCCGCTGCGTGGCCTCGCCTCAAGACGCTCTTGTTGCGAAGCACCAACTCGGATCGGGAATCAGCCAAACCATGGTCATCGTTTCAACCCGGCCGCAAACAAGCATAACCTATGCTGAGCACACCCTGAGTCCTCTGACCCCGGAAACGGGCACAAATTGTTTACTTGCCCACAATTCACTATAAACCCTCTTCCGTCCCCTCCACATGTTTCCTTTCACTTTCTTTTTTGGTCTGACTCCCGTTCCCTTATCCGACATCTGATGCTTTCGGTTTCGATTGTGCCATCGCTACACCACAGCGAATTACCCTTATAGGAAGCATATATCTAAAGATATCTAACGCATCATGGCATCACTTGTTGACCGTTTGTTCCCGCTTGAACAGCTAGAGGCGCTTGGCAACAAGTGGCCCGAGAGTGCCAACAAAAGGAGGAAGCTCGATGATGGTATCGGTCAAAGCCAGTCTCGGCCAGTAGTGCTTCCCAGAAGACAGAACAGTGAAGGTGCTGCTTTCCTACAACCAAGACGCCCTCAACAATCCTCGTCTAGTTGGCGCAGACATTCGTCGACCTATGGGTCCGTCGATACTCACTCGACCACTACAAAGAGATCCGTGTCGGATTCCTTATCTCAGCATACTCCAGCATGGACCTCGAGCGTCAACAGCGACGGCCTTGCCGCAACCACAAAATCCTGGTTCCCGACATTTATTGAGCCCGCTCTCTTGAAGGTCTATCTCCAGAATCTCCATCCCAAGGATCGACCTCGCTATTCGCTACCCAGCAGCTTCCGACGCGAAATGCCACCTCCAGAGCCAAAACGTACAATGGCCAGCCACCATGACACCGAAGACAGTGCGTCTACTCCTGGCTCCTTGACAACGGATGCTTCCTCTCCACACTCTTTGGGCGATCGATGCGCCACTCCACCGACTGGGATCTTCGAACAGCTTCGCCCTGGCCTGTTCAGCCATTTGATTGATGGACTGCGATTGACCGAACACGAGCGCGGCTTCATGCATGATATGCTGAATCCAGCTCCGCAGATGTCATTGATGCCTATGCTAGAACCCACCACCACGAAACGGAAAGCGACGCAATTCGAGGCAGATGTCGAGCTGCCTGAGGACTATGCTCACGTCGATCATAGCCTGCTCCAGAAGATATTTCCACAACCAGACGCCGCCGAGATGGATCCTCTGTCGGGATATGAATACTATGCAGAAACGACAGCCGCGGACAGAGATAACGATGTGCATTCTTCCTGTATGAGTCCGGCCACCGAGGAAGAAGAAGATTACGAAACTCCCGCCGGTATCATTATGCCTACGCACGCTCCTTTGAGTGTGGACGACTTTTTCGATCTAGACGAAGCAGCTGCTGAAGCGCCTTCACCATTGACGATATGAGATTATGACATGTGTTCATTTTGCGCTACCCACTAGGGGGGCATCTATGCTATACTCGGCGACAGTCGATGCTATGGGGGAAGCCAGAAATAAATTACCACGGTCTGCTACAGGTCACTGAAAAGCATTGAGGGCTCTAGTTGGAGCCGGGAGAGCCTGGACATCAACAGTAACGCAGATAGTGAAATGGCACAAACCCCATTACTACGAGGACCATTCTTCTTGGATTCTGCCCCCCTCTCGACCATCATCATCATCATTACTACTCTGTCGGCCAGGCGGAGAAAGTCTGATTCGAAGCTGGGGTAATGACCTCAGTAAAACATCATGGCAGGATCCAGAATCAGCCACCATTTTTTTGAGACGCAATATGCGGGCATACATCATTATTTACAGGTGCACTTTCCGAGCTTCTTCCCTTGGCTGACCTCAGCTTTGACCTCAGCTGTCTGACTACGTCAAAACTTTGCACTTTCGATTACCATGTACACAGTACTTTGGGGATTCACATGATCGCGAAGTGAGCATTTTAAGGCAGGAGCGATCGTCCTCTTCTTATGCGAGTCCTAGTTAATTCAGTGTGTACTGTGTAGGCGGTAACTTAGCAGAAGTATGGTAGCCCTACCATCGTGCCTAATGTGCCTAACGTACAAGCCGAGGAAGCCTAAGCGAGAGCCGCTACTCGCATCCCTTGGCGCCCGGATATCACACCCATCACACCTTCCATCCATTCGGCCCTCACGCGGCCAAAGTTCAAGAATCCATCCCCGGAAGATGCCTCCCCCAGACCAAAGAAGTTTTGTTTTGGCATCCCGCCCGGCTCGCAGCTTCGTAAGAGAAGGGAATCCACTGTCCACTGTCCAGCGAACACATCGAACCCTTTCTTCCATGATTTGAACAATCTACGATGCGCGACGATGGCCTGTACCTTCACTTATCCACACACGTGAAAAAGAAACAAATCCTTCCATTTCCAGCCAGGTTTTGAATCATTCCCGTTCCGTAAAGGCCATCTCGGCCACAAATTTACTGCACCTGATTCGTTGGCATGTATCCGTACAGCAAAAACGACGTCTGACACACATCGGATCCGATGCTTATGCTGGCTGCCGCTGGATCTACAAGGCGCATTAATGGCTCCAGGCTCCGAAGTCAAGTTTTGTGAACCGAACCGCTTTGATATAACCGTGGCTATGTCCAACGAATCGGAGGATGGTTCGAACGGTTCCTCTCTTTCGCCGAAGGGAATGCACAGCCTAGCCTCTCGATTCATCGTGCACCGAGCCGTGCGAGCCCAAAGATCACGATCACCGAGCAATAATTGCTACTCAGTACTATGTACACTCACTCGGTTCACTCGGTAAGCCGTTGTACCACCCAGGCCGTTGGGACCGTCGCCGTCGCCGTCGCCGTGGGTATGTAATTGGGATTGCCGGCACACACCGGTACAACCTTTCTCGACCGAGCCCGATTGCACTGGGAAGTACGGAGATCTGTTCTCCGTACCTAGGTACTCCATTCTAATAAGCTGCAATTCGAGGACCACGGCCATAATCCTTGCACCGGTGTACGCGGTACCCAAGACCTAGGCGACCGACCTTTGAACCTGACGGGGCCCCTGAGGAAACTGCTTTGTCTACTGTACAGTCGGTGACATGTCCGGGGACAAAGCAAAGCTTGATCAACCGTCCCCGGACTCGACTTGGCTGCATTGAGCTCACTAGCCCAATGAATGCAAGGTCCATCAATTTGATACATCGTACAGTTCGCCGAAACATAATGCAACAAAGCATAACTACTCGTAAAGTAAGGTAAGTACTGAGATTATATTGGTTGGGTCTCAATTGATTGATGCATTCATTGAGGACATTGTGCATACCTACAGTAAGGTAGTAAGTGTACGGTGTACGGAGTATGGGGTTCCGATCCAACCTAGGTACCTACCTAGGTAGGTAGGTAGGTAGACTTGCTTTGGTCCTGGCCGAAAGTTGCGATATCGGAAATTCCTCCTGGGTGTCTCCATGATTTCCGACCATTGTGGAGTTCGCTGAATCGGAGTTTGCACGGAGCACGGAGTATTGGGACATTGTGATGAGCGAGTAGAAATGAAGGTGCCAGACAAGAAGAAAGAGAAGAAGTGGAAATAAACACATCCGGTTAAGTATTAAGTTATAAGTTGCAGTCTATGTCTTTCCCAGACACCGGGTTAATGGAGGAGATGCTCTTCACGGTGTTGCCAATTCCTGGCTCTGACAACCGTCGATGCCGTGTTTCGCATCGCCATGCAAACGCGCAGAGCTATGTCTCGAAGCTTGTCAGGGGCTCGAAAGAATTGTCGGCCACGATCTGCTGGCCCAACAAACCAGACACAGTCTGAAGAAAAGCCTGGCCCTTGAACTTGGACGAGCATCATTATAGTTCTTGCCATTATCTCGCGCTTTGCTGGCTCCATTGTCGGCCAACTGTCGAGATAGATATCTTCTGAGCTGGACCATGTCGTTCACGCCGGCCGGGAACCCATCCCTTCTAGGTTATCTTTAATGACTTCCGGGCCTCTAGCTTCCAGCAGTCAAAGCCAGGCAGGCATCCACGGCAAGACCGACTCTGCCTTCCTTTTGCCGCACAACGTCGTCGATGACCTCTTTGTCCAGGTTTGGAAACATGCCACACAAAGTCTCCACAATAGTCCTGTGTTCTTGCCTTTGGATCCGTCTGGCTTCTGCAGCTTCCGCACTGGCCTGTCTTGCAGCCGCCTCTTGTGCATCGTAAGACGGCACTCTGCCTTCATTTGGCGGCTGGAATACTGCCGGACTCAACAATCGTGTGCCCTGCTGGGGAGTTGGGGTTGAGGTCGCACTTGCTTCCTGAGACTGAGATGTATCTTGATCGGAGAATATCCTCCCGATCGTCGAGAGGGGTTTCTGTATCGAACGTAAGATACTTGTCACACCGTCGTCGTTCGCGCCGTCGGTGCTATTGTTCATTCGACTCGGATCTCTTCGTATAGGGCTTGTAGATGTTACATCCATGGAGTTCCTGGGGGTAAGTTCTGGCTCCGCAATACTCGATTTCTCTCGGTACAATGCACGTGGGCTGAGAGCCTCTGCCTCACGGTTCTGTGCTGCAATCTCCGAAACTGCAAGCTCGACATTGCGTTCAAACTCCTCGTCGCTGACAGTCAGCGTCGTACGATCAAGATTCTCGATAAACTGGATGGCTCCAGATAAAGACGACAAATAGTAACCGGCCTCGCCTCCAAGCTTGTCCTGGTTTCGGAACCGCAAAATGTACTGGACGTTGGACACCAAATTCTCAGGATTCGCTTGCAGGACGACATAGATTAGGAGTGGCACGAAAGAATCAGCCGAGGTGTCTGAGCTCTTTGCGTTCTTCAACAAGCCAAAGATCACCTTGCAGCAATTCAATATGCAGATGACCTTGTCCCGTGGCGCTCGATAACCTTTGATTTTTAGCAACTCTTGTTGGGCTAGCCTCAAGAATCTTTCGCCGTTGGGACCGATGGGCTCTAGGTCCAAGTGTGCTTCGCGGATCCAGCTGTAGATCCGGATCTTCTGGGCTAGAATTTCATCTCTTTCGACATCTTCTTGATGCTGACCGCGTCGACCGATCCCAAGGCTCTTTTCCTGCTCTTTTCGTCGCCCCCTTGATCGAGATCGCGCTGGCTGAGGCGGCGGAGGAGCAATTGCTGGCGAAAATGTTTGCGAATAAAGTCTGTTCATCACGAGCTTCTCCATGCCTTCTTTGGCATTGTCGAATTCGTTATCCGACACTTCGCGCCAGACATCGCATATGGCCATTTTATTCGTTATAAAGGCTAGAAAATCGCCTATGATCTTGACTTGTTCGTGAACCATCCATTGCTTCTTCCCGAATTCGGTCAGAAAAGATCTCAAGAACTTGGCTACAGGGTCGGCTGATTTGTGTCGGAGCTGCTCCAGAAATCGATGAAAATCAAAGGGCAACTCCGGCTCGGGTTCGGGCGGCGGTGGCTGATGCGGCAAAGAATTTATGGAAGGGGCACCGGTCCCCTTCAGAGAAGGACTTCTTAAAGCCTCTTTCTCATCATCTAAAGAGCCTGATGGAGGTGAAGGCAAGGGTTTGTCTGAGTGAGATGCGACTGGCGAAGACGCAATCAGGTCCAGGTCGCGTGATCGGAGATGGTCTAAGCTAGACCTTCGGGGTGGGTAGTGAGGGCCTATTCCAAGGATTGGCCCAGCCATCTCATGTCTGGGAGACATGATATCTTCTTTTGATGGCGCGATGGAGGCATCATCAAACTGGTCCATTATGCTTTGAATTTCCGAGGTTGACTCCATGTCGTTGTCCTCCTTGGATTTCTGACCTCGAACGCCCAGGGCACCATCCGGCTGATCTTGGGCATAGTCAGGGTTTTTCTCGTTGTACTCATCCCCAGCCCTTACTGAGGGATGTCTCGATATGGTAGGTGTCTTTGGTGTCGGATCAAGGTAGTGCTTCTCAGCCGATGTCAATGGCTGGAGTGGAGGGGTGGAAGGGAGAGGCTTCTGCGGCAGGGATTGATTCTGAGGCTCGCCTATGCTCTCGTTGATGTGCAAACTGTCCAGATTTGGCGTCGTGGGTGCCTCCGCCTCTTTCCCTTGACTTGTTGATGCATCCTCAGATATTGTGGGGATTGTAGTTGTGTCCTTCTCTTCTGCATCCAAGTCTATGAGGTTTGGAGTGCTCTCCGACGAAGTGGCTTCGTTTGAGGTGTCCATCGTTGCATGATCGGTGGACGACATGAACAAGGCTGGTCAAAGCTGTTGCTGAGGCGTCGACAACTCTTTCATAGTACGAAACCGCAGGCTTCGGGCTGAACAACAGCCGGTTTGTTATAACCGCATGTTCGTCATGTGTGAGCGTCTTTTATCGAGTTGAGGTGTTATTTGCGCTTTCGAGGGACGCGGGCCTATTTGAGGGCAGCAATGGTTTCAGGGGTCGGTCTTCGCAGGATGATGAGCCTCAACTGTTTCGACCTGCACAACAAGAGTGACGAGGCCGCCCATACAACCACCATATGACGCTGCTGTATGTGATGAGCTCACTAAGCTACACCAAGTTAGGCTGGAGCGGCCTCATCCCCGCCCATTGGCCACAGCTGGCAAGATCTCTTGGCATCGCCCTTCGCAGCAAAAAGGAAGGCAAAGCCCTCGGTTTTCCTTTCACTCTCTAGGACTGTCTCGATGTCGTGGTGTACGCTGCTTCGGAAACTCACACTGACTTGATGTGCGGGATCTTCTTCTCGATAGCGAGAAACGGCCCTGTGCTGCCTGATCAGCACACTGTGGACGCCCTGCATGCGCGAGGCCCTGATAGCTACAAGGTCTTGAATGTCACTTGCTCGACTGATAATGCGCAAAAGATATACCTGACTTTCATCTCGTCGGTACTGGCGCTGCGTGGAGAGCAGATTCAGAGACAGCCTCTATTCGACGAGGCTTCCGGCTCCGTCTTCTGTTGGAACGGAGAGGCCTGGAAGGTTGGCGGCGCCAAAGTCACAGGCAATGACTCGGTCTATGTTTGGGATCTCCTTCTTCAAGCCACCAGTCCCCAACAAGAGAGTGGTCGCCATCAGAGGATTTCTGAGGCTCTCACCAGTATAGCAGGACCATTTGCGTTTGTCTTTTACGACGCGCCTACTTCCACCGTGTATTATGGGCGGGACAGACTGGGCCGCCGATCCCTTCTTGTCAATCAGTGTGATGATGGTTCTTCACTGACGCTGTCTAGTATCAGTCCTTTGCGCCAGAACACGGGATGTTGCTCGGAAGTCGCCACAGACACAATTCACTATCTCCCATTAAAAAGCGCAAACAACGTTGTCCCCGGAAAACTCCCCTGGCTGAACGTACCACTTGCGATCAACAAAAGTCTACCACCAAACGGGTCACCACCCGCCGTCCCGTCTGCATCCAGCATCGAGCAATTCCTCCAACATCTGCGTGATGCGCTCATCCTAAGGTCGGTGGATATCCCAGACCACTCCCACGGACAGATGCAGCCTGGATCCGCCAAAGTCGCCATATTGTTTTCGGGCGGCCTCGATTGTACACTCCTTGCTCGTCTTCTTCACGACCTTTTGCCACAGGAAGAAGCTGTCGACCTGCTCAACGTGGCTTTCGAAAACCCGCGCTCCATGGCTGCGAAAGGCGGCAGCACAACAGGTGCTGCTTACGAACTCTGCCCAGACCGGATTACTGGCCGATCCAGCTTTTCGGAACTTTGCCAGATTTGTCCAGAGAGAAGATGGAGGTTCGTGGCCATTGACGTCCCTTACTCCGAAACACTTTCCCACAAGCCTTCGATCATCAATCTTATGTATCCGCACAACACGGAAATGGATCTGTCCATTGCGATGGCACTACACTTTGCTGCACGAGGCAAAGGCGAAGTCTCAGAACACCCATCCGATGTTTGCTCCAAGGCAAAGTACTTCGTCTCGACTGCTCGAGTACTACTTTCGGGCTTGGGTGCGGACGAGCTGTACGCCGGCTACTCTCGACACGCTGCTGCATTTTCTCGGGACGGATTTCGGGGTCTTGCAGACGAACTCGAGCTTGACTTCGACCGAATCGGCTCTCGGAATCTAGGTCGAGACGATCGCGTCATGAGTCACTGGGGCAAGGAGATTCGTTATCCTTACCTTGATGAAGATTTCGTCAGCTTCTCCCTGGGCTTACCTGTGTGGGAAAAATCCGGGTTCCGCCCTGGGAAATCTGTGCCAAAGCATTATGAAGCAGTGGGAACGTCCAGCAAGTCCGAAGATCTCGAGCCTGCCAAAATGTTGCTCAGACTAGCCATGTGGCAGCTGGGTATGAGGCGGGCGGCCTCAGAGCGGAAAAGAGCCATACAATTTGGAGCACGAACTGCAAAGATGGACGTTGGAAAAGGACGCACCAAGGGCACTGATATCCTGACATTGTCTGCAGGCTGATTCGCCATGGATATATATCCATCCGACGGAATCTTGCAGCAGGGCGTGAGAGCACAAAGCAGCACGAAACCCACATGGCAGTGATGACATCTCACAGATACTTCTGAGGTACAAAAGACACGTGCTGGATGTAGTTTCACCTCCCTGAAACCTACAACCGCCGAGCCTTTACCCATGAAGGACCAAAAGGCAAGTCTGAGCCACAGTGATTAAGTCTGCTTATTGTCGACTCGATTTTGACATCCGACATGGGGAGAGGAAAACTGGATCTGGGTCTGTGAGTAAGTCAGGCCAAACCCACGGTGCGGGCGCACACATATGGAGAGTGGCCGCGAGTGGCTTATATGTGACAGGTCGATGTTTGCAGTCAATGCATTCAGGGCTTCAGAATAAATCGACCAGACCGAGAAAGGCTCATGTTTGCTGGCGGAGAACAGCGTCCATCGACTCCGTAATTGTATTCTCAAAAGCTCGTTTGCTGCTCCACTTCAGGGTCAATTCCTACCCATGGATTGGAGCTTCAAATTTTCTGGTCCCGGCATCTCCACGTTTGTCCATCAAGTCAAACTCCACCTTTCGAAGGGCGTAATGACGATTGGCGAGCGACAACGATTCTTCTTATTATTTCATTGAAATAATGCCTTCAAATCGAGTCTCTCCGAGTCTCGTCTTGCCTTCCTCTCTTCATTCCGAGTCATCTGTCGCCTCTGCGCTTCATGGACACGACTGCTGCACCCGTCGTTCAGCTAGTTGAATCGAATCAGCAACAGATCCAAGATGACTTAACCGTGGACGCACACTTGCACCAAGACTCGAATCGCTTGGCCCATGAGGAAAAGACACCACATCCAACCGAAGCCCAAAACGGAGTATACGCCCATGTTCCAAACGATGATGGACAGCCCGACGCTCCTGTCGACGTTGAGGCTTCCAATAGAAGTACCGGGGTTGACGACTTCCCAGATGGCGGACTTCAAGCTTGGCTTGTGTTGACAGGCGCCTTTCTTGCCCTCTTCACCTCCTTTGGGTTTATGGTCGCAATCGGCACAGTCCAAGAATACCTCCAGCTCCACCAGCTTTCCGACTACACCTCTCGAGACATCGGTTGGATCCCGTCTGTGTTTGTTTATCTCTCCCTCGCCGGAGGAATCTGGGTCGGTCCGGTGTTCGACCGCTATGGCCCTCGCTGGCTCGCATTGTTCGGCTCGGTCACTTATGTTGCCATGATGTTCTTGTTGGCCGAGTGCAGCAAGTACTGGCATTTTCTGCTCTGTCTAGGCTTTCTCGGTGGCATTGCCGGCGCGACATTGACGACGACCAGCATGGCTGTGGTGAGCCACTGGTTTAAGAGGAGGCGAGGACTCGCGCATGGGATTGCCATGTGTGGATCCAGTTTTGGCGGGCTCGCAATCCCTCTAATCTTGCAGAATACGTTTCCGAGATACGGGTATGCCTGGTCGATCCGAATTCTGGCCTTCGTCAACTTAGGGTGTATGATCATCAGTAACATGCTGATGAAACCGAGATTACCACCATCACCGCAGGCCAAAAAGCAACCAATCATCTCGTTGGGGCTTTTTGGCGACATGAAGTTCACCTTGTTCACCATCACTGTCTTCGGCTTTGAAATTGTCCTCTTTGGCGCTTTGGGTATCCTGCCGACGTACGCGAATTATGGGGGCAAATTTCCTCCAGACACTGGGTTCTATATCATCGCCGTGATGAACGGTGTGTCTTGCGCCGGGCGCATCATTCCGGGATACATCTCGGACTTCATCGGACGTTTCAACACACTCATGATCATGGTCGTTGCCACTCTGATCTTGATGTTGGTGCTGTGGCTGCCGTTCGGCCACAGCAGTCTGACGGTATTGTACGTCTTTTGTGCATTGTTCGGATTTGGCACCGGGTCGTGGATGGCCTTGACGCCTGCGTGCATTGGGCAATTGTGCGAGGCAGAGCACTTTGGCCGGTATTATGGCACAATGTACTTCGTTGCGTCTCTGGCCACCTTGGTCTGCGTGCCGATTAGTGGCGAGTTGGTGGAAACAGTTGGACCGCAGATCATGGTTGGTTTCATGTGTGCCATCCTGGGCCTGTCCCTGGTAACATTTACCCTAAGTCGATGGGCTTGTTTAGACTGGAATTGGTCATGGACAGCGAAGGTTTGAAGGGGTTTCGTGTATCACGACAAGCATGAGCGATGGAGTTTTGCATCATCCTGAGGACAATAAGAAGTAAGCAAGTTTGCTATAGCTTGGATAACGCACGGTATCTCTAGTGGCTCAAATCAACGCAATCTGGAGTAGCGAGCAATTCCCACGTTCGGCTCTGTCGTCGTCTCTGTCGTCTCGTTATCGAACTCGAGCCAGCGCTGACCGGCTTGCACACGCTTTCTTGAGGTTTTACTCGTGTGCGAGTTAGTTGAGGCCGTCGACCCAGTAGGCTGGATCGGACTGGGCTCGGTAGCAGAGATACTTACTGGACCGCGGCCCGCACCCTCGGCACCTTCTCTGCGGTAAAACTGCCGCTTGAAGAAGGTGGACTTTGTGATAAGCTGCTTGTCTAGACACTCGATAAGGTTCTGGCTGGGTGGGACATCTCCGATTTTCGGTTGTCGATCCAGTAAGTATCCGCCACGGTCGGGGTCATAAGTACATGCCGGAGATCAAGTGGCGCTGTATAATTGTCCTTCGCGCGCCTCTTCCGGAAAGCCCTTTCTTTCCTTCTCGTCGTTGCCGTTTACCTGCCCAGGACCCTGTAGCAACGATGACTACCACCTATGAAAAGAACGCTGCGGACGATGTCATCGAGGCTCCTCGATCAGAGGGGTTTGCGCCAGCGCAAAAGGCCGAGATCTTGGAGGCACGCGAGGTTTTCCACGACAATGCGGAGGGCGTCAAATTCCGCACTGTCAGTTGGCAGCGAGCCACGATCATCTTTCTCAAGATCCAGTTCGCCATGAGCATCCTCGCCGTCCCAGGGGCACTGGCGACGCTGGGCGCCGTCGGCGGTGCACTGTCCATTGTAGGCTGGGAGGTTTTGAACACATGTGAGGTCGATGAAAGCTGAGCATGTTGCTGTCTTGACTGACCGATTCACGCAGACACTGCTGTTGTCCTCGGAGACTTCCGCAACCGACATCCCGAGTGCCACAGTAAGCCGCGCTCTGCGTTTGGTTTAGAGGTGTCGTTGCTGACCTAGCTGTAGCTCTTGCGGACATGTGTGGACACATCTGGGGCCGCCTTGGAAAGGAGTTTGTGTCTCTTCAAATCCTCATCGCTCAAGTGCTCATTACGGCAGCTGGAATCGTCTCTTGCTCGACGGCTTTCAATGCGCTGTCGGAGCATGGAGCATGTACAGTGGCGTTCAGCTTCGTCTCGGCAGTCCTGATTACGATCTTCTCATCGGTCCGCACATTTTCGCGCTTGGGCTGGCTTACATGGCTCGGGTTCACGACTTTCTTCATTGCTGTGTTCATTTTTGTCGTTGCAGTAACGCAGCAAGATAGGCCTGCTGCCGCACCACCGACGGGCGACTTCGACCTGGGATGGAAGGCAATTGCGCACCCCGGTTTTGTGGCAGGCATCACAGCCAGCGCAAATATTTTTATCAGCGGGAGTGGATCTCAGATGTACTTGCCTGTGATCTCGGAGATGAAAAAGCCTCGGGACTACCGCAAGGCTGCGATTGTGGCTGGCATTCTCGTCGGAGCGATGTATCTGACTTTCTCGCTGGTCATCTACCGCTGGTGTGGAATGTGGTTGGCCACTCCTGCGTTTGGAAGTGCCGGCACGCTCTTTAAGAAGATCTCGTATGGCATTGCTTTGCCGGGTCTGGTGATAGGGGTCGGAATCTATCAGCATGTCGCGGCGAAGCTCATTTTCGTGCGTGTCCTGCGAGACTCGCGTCACCTCCAGGCGAACACAGTGGTCCATTGGACGACTTGGCTCGGCAGCAATTTGGTTCTCGGTGTGCTGGGATTCATTATCGCCGAGGCAGTGCCCATCCTCAATTACCTGCTGGGCCTTGCAGGGTCGCTTTGCTTTGCACCCTTCAGCTTGATCTTTCCTGCAATGCTGTGGATGTACGACTTCAAAGCGTACAGAAGTGGAAGTACATCACAGAAGCTGACTTACGGGGCACATGTTCTTATTGTACTCATAGGTTTGTTCATGGTGGTTGGTGGAACGTAAGTACCCTTTCCTGCTTTTGTCAGGAAGACGCAGACTAACCTTTGGCAGGTATGGTGTTGCGGTCTCAATCAAGCAAGCCTTCGCCAGCGGATTGATAGCAAAGGTCTTTGACTGCGCGGACAACTCGGGAACAATTTCCTAGCAAGCTTTGGTGTCATCACCGGAGCATGTATGTGGCGAAGGTGCGGAGAATCATGTTGAGTGCTGGTGTTGAGGCTTTGTATGAGAGTCAGTCTGAAGTCAAGAAAGAGTGCTGTACTCCAACCTAAAAGAGCCTCGGTGTAGCCATAGTCGATACACTATTCGGTCGGACGTTCGACACCGTCCTGTATCGAAGCTCAAGAGGCAATGTCTATGGCGTTCAACGTACTCTTGTCTAGCGAAGACACTGGCATTGTGCTTGACGAACGACAAGATAATATACACCACAACAATAGAGCATCACCGTGATGTGTCCAATCATAAATTCGAAGAAAACTCACTGTAAATAATATGCGGAATAAGAACTTATTCTCAAAGTGGTCCAACTTTGCCGCTTGCGTCTCATTCAAAGTATTCAGCTGGGCAGTAAGGTTCTCGCTCAGGCTTCTGAATTGTAAGTTGAGGTTGAGGTTGAGGTGATGCAGTTCCGATCGAAGTCCTGATAGCTCCTTATTAAAGTAGCCCAGTTTTTCCTCAAGGGATGAGGAAGATCGAGAGGTAAATGTGGTGTTGCTATGAAAGTGGACGTGCTCTAGTTCGGAATGTGCGTGCTTGAGGGATTCTGCTTCGCCTAAGGCGAGAAGCTAGACGTCGCATTCTCGAGACGAGTACCGTGTAATGTAGTATGGGACACGCGTACTTCTGAATGTGATAAGCTGGAGAGGAAAGGTGAGAAAGTCAGGTGGAAAAGTGAGGCCAAGCAAGACCAGGAGCGGAAAGAGAAAGAGAAAGACGACAAACATACCACTTTCTGTAGGGAAGAGGGTATTTCCCGTACTGCGGTAGGTAGGTAGTCAAGCATAGTACGTGAGTCACATGGCTACACATATGGTCAAGGCAACAAAGAAATCCGGGATCTCGCAGACAGTGGCGTAGACAAACCGGTGAAGTGAAAACAAACGTGCCTTGCATTCATCTCAGGGATGATGGATGGGGTTAAATTCTGGGATGGGAGCGGGAGGAGGGATTCTTGGCAGGTACGCCGGTTGCAGGCTGCACTGGCTGGTTCGCAGCTTTCCTGGCCTTCACTCACGGGTCATAACAACTTCACTTCTACAACGACATTTACTTTTCCTTACGTGAGACCGGACGGAGCTCGTCATCTAACCCTTCTAACAAACGACCGGTCGCTTTACTCTGAAAAGAATACTATAAAGCGATCCGTCCTCCTTCCTTCACGCGATTACTTCCCTCCCATTCCTACGAACCTCCTAAACAGTCCAAAATGCCTGACGAGTACGATATCAAAGACGAGCCCAGAGAGAGTCAAGAAGATGGCGGCGAAGAAGAAGTAAGAACAGCATTCATTCTCAAACAATACTGGCCGCTGTGCATTTTGGCGCAGCCACAGCTTGTGCATTCTCATGTGAACTCGGGCTGACCGACATTTTCTCAGGAGGAGATCGCAGCCATGAAACGCCGCGTGGCCGAGATGGAATCAGAAGCAGCCAAACTGCGAGAGATGCAAAGCCAACTCGAGTCACAAACCGACAGCGGCCCTCGAGAAGACCGAGAAGACGTGGATGCGCGGAGTATCTTCGTCGGCAACGTGGACTACAGTGCTACACCTGAAGAGATCCAGGAACACTTTGCAAGCGGACCGGGCACGATAAACCGAGTCACGATACTGTTGGACAAGTTCACCGGTCATCCAAAGGGGTGGGTTTAAAATCCAAGCACTGTTCTGCATAAGGCTTGTTTAAGAGCTGGATGCTGTCCGAAATTTTTGATCATGTCATGCTACCTGGCAAGAGCTGGATCGCTAATGGTACTCGCGCAGGTATGCATATGTGGAGTTTTCAGAGGCCGCGTTGGTGTCGCAGGCATTGGTTCTTAATGAGAGCGTCTTCCACGGCCGCAATCTAAAGGTTGGTGTGAGCCCTTGACGGTAGAATACCTGCTGACCGATATCGCTAGGTCGTTCCGAAACGTACAAACCTTCCTGGGATGGGCCGAGGCCGTGGAAGGGGAGGCGATCCCATGCGTGGAGGAGGTGGTGGTGGTCGTGGTCGTGGAGGATTCGGAGGCCGTGGCGGTTTCGGAGGCGGCTACGGCGGTGGTTACGGTAGCCCACGAGGCGGTCCACGAGGTGGCTTTCGAGGTGGTCGAGGTCGAGGCTATGCTCCCTACTGAAGAGGAACGATACAGCTCCCCGACTTCATCTTCTCAGCAAGCACGTGACAGCAGTCAATGTTTCAAATGACTCTGTGGAGGGAATGCAAGACAAGGTTGCCTTTGAGCTCGTCGACATCTTGATCAGCTGACCGGCAAGGGACAGGATGGCTCAGAATGCGAGTCCATTGATCACAGTGATGGCTTCACAACACAAAGTTTGGCGGAGAGATTGGAATTGATACCTGGAATCGAATTTAGGCACTAGACTGGTCGAGGCAGAAGAAGACGAAGCATGTCGTGATCGATAGGCGAATCTATGGCATTAATAATGTCCGACCAAACATGGCCACAGTAAGTTGCTAGTTAGTGGTGTTGTACCTGAAGTCCGTGAAGAATTCGATAAGCCCCCTGGGTGCGTGCTCTGTGCAGTCTGATAAAAGATGTATCGGTGTGCCTCACTAGCCCAAGCGGACGCCGTACCCAGGCCTGGTGGCCTCACTAAGGTAGCCTAGCACGGCGAGCACGGATGATGTAAGGTCAGCTTTGGGGCAGACTCGAAGTGCGGAAAGCCCAAGTCTTGTTCTCGATTAGCCCTGTCCACCGCTGCTCAACCTCCACCTCCGGTATCCATCAATCCTCGTAACCGACGACCTCTTTCAGACTGTATCTATTTCCACGAGCACGGTGGCATCGTCGACCTTTATCTTTATTATGCAATCATGACATGAGCGTGAACCCTCTCCAAACGTCTCGCGGCGATTGTTCTCTCTCCCTGCCGTTCCTTCCGCAAACTTCTTAGCGCCTCAAACAGTCGAGCTGCGCCTCGTCCTGCGGGACCACCGAGACTCACTTCTTGCGAATACGACCCAAACCTCACTCAGAGACTCCTGTGGTGAAAAGATCGGACATTCAAGATACACATTAACTCACTTTCGGGAGGTGAATATCTCTGGCGATCATTCATCGTCGCTTCTTGTTCACAAAACTACCCCGCCGCTGAGCTGCCGCAGGCTGGGTACTTGGATTGCCTGTTGGGGTCCAAGAGATCAGGATGCCAGAAGCAAATATGCCTGCGTAGGTGTCCTTCACAGATATACGATGGCGAGAGCGCGCTGACCTTTTCCCTACTAGCGAGCCTAATCTACGCGTCACGAGTATGTCCAGTCCGTTCTGATATCCGAATCCATGAAACTGACCGGACGATCTAGTCATCGCGGCTGATGGGCTATACAAAAGAGATGTCTTCAGTAAGTCAACACCGGACGGAAAACAATTGTCCGCAGTCACTCATGGAGACCTAGGATTCCCTGACCCATTTGCGGTCGCCACTATTTCAGGAGAACAAACGAGGACCACCTCGGTCATTAGAAAGACATTGAATCCCTACTGGAACGAGTCCTTTGATATGTGCGTGACACCTCCCCCCGGTTATCACAGTCCTTTTCCGTTGACCATGACGCAGGAAAGTCACGGAAGACAGCATCCTGGCTATACAAATTTTCGACCAAAAGAAATTCAAGAAGAAGGATCAAGGATTCCTCGGTGTCATCAACATTCGCATTGGCGATGTTATCGACCTGGATATGGGCGGAGACGGTAGGCTGTTGTTTGCGCTTTCTGCTAGATGCTTGCTAATCCACAGCAGAAATGCTGACTCGGGATCTTAAGAAGTCCACCGATAATCTCGTCGTCCACGGCAAGTTGATCGTGAACTTGTCCACTAACTTGAGCACGCCACCCCCAAATCCACAGAATCGACCTCCCCCGAGCACTGCCCCCAGCGTTAACGGCTCTACCTCGCTTGGGAGCAGCACCAACGTCAATCAAACACTGCCCGTCAGAGCCCGAAGCCCTGCGCCATCCCGGACAGCCACATCCGGATCAGGAGAAGCAAGAGCATCCACAACCGCGGTGAACGGAATTGGTGCACCGCCTGCGGCCAACGGAGGAGGAAGAACAGCGGGATTCAGCTCGTTCGAAGATAGCCAAGGACGTCTACCGGCTGGATGGGAACGCCGGGAGGATAATCTTGGCCGAACGTATTACGTTGATCACAATACCAGAACAACCACCTGGACGAGACCATCGAACCATATGAGCGAAGCCGAATCTCGCAACCGCATGGAAGCCAATATGCAAGTGGAGCGACAACGACATCAAAACCGTATGCTTCCTGAAGACCGCACTGGTGCCAGTTCACCGAACCTCCAGGAATCCCGCACTGGGTCTCCCCAGAATGCTGTAGCAATGATGGCAACGGGTGCAACAACTGCCGGAACGGGAGAGCTTCCCGCTGGTTGGGAAATGAGGCATACTCCAGAAGGCCGAGCTTACTTTGTCGACCACAACACGAGGACCACAACTTGGGTTGATCCGCGAAGACAACAGTACATTCGCATGTATGGCAACAACCCCACGGGCAACAATACCACCATCCAACAGCAACCGGTCTCTCAACTGGGGCCCTTGCCCAGCGGCTGGGAAATGCGCCTCACGAACACGGCTCGTGTTTATTTCGTCGATCATAATACCAAGACCACGACCTGGGATGATCCACGATTGCCGTCGTCTCTGGACCAGGGCGTACCGCAATACAAGCGTGACTTCCGAAGAAAACTCATCTACTTCCGCTCGCAGCCCGCATTGCGCATTTTGTCTGGCCAATGCCATATCAAAGTTCGCCGCGGGAATATTTTCGAGGACTCTTATGCTGAAATTATGAGGCAAAGCGCTACCGACCTGAAGAAGCGCTTGATGATCAAATTTGATGGTGAAGACGGTCTAGACTATGGGGGACTTTCTCGGTAAGCACTTTTTCTTATACCTCGGGCGGTCTACTAACGTCAGCACAGCGAATTCTTCTTCCTACTTTCACATGAGATGTTCAATCCTTTCTATTGCTTGTTCGAGTACTCAGCTCATGACAACTACACCCTGCAAATCAACCCTCACTCCGGTATCAACCCTGAGCATCTCAATTACTTCAAGTTCATTGGGCGTGTGGTCGGCCTTGCGATCTTCCATCGGCGCTTCCTCGACTCCTTCTTTATTGGCGCTTTCTACAAGATGATGTTGCGGAAGAAGGTCCAGATTCAAGATATGGAAGGAGTGGACGAAGAGTATCATAAGAACTTGACATGGACGTTGGATAATGACATCACCGACATCCTCGATCAAACATTCTCTCTCGAAGATGAACAGTTCGGCGAAACCAAGACAATTGATCTGAAACCCGATGGTCAGAATATTCCGGTCACGAATGAGAACAAGAGAGAATATGTAGAGTGAGTCGCGGTGATGGTTCAATCTATTGAACGCGCAAGCTAACCAACTATGTCTAGGCTTGTTACCGAGTGGAAAATTGTGAAGCGTGTCGAAGAACAATTCAACGCTTTCATTACTGGCTTCAACGAATTGATACCAGGGGATCTTGTCAACGTGTTTGACGAACGCGAGCTCGAACTGCTGATTGGTGGTATTGCCGATATCGATGTTGAGGACTGGAAGAAGCACACGGACTATCGTGGCTATCAGGAGCAAGACGAGGTCATCCAGAACTTTTGGAAGGTTGTCCGAACGTGGGATGCCGAACAGAAGAGTCGCCTACTTCAATTCGCGACTGGCACCAGCCGAATCCCTGTCAACGGATTCAAAGATCTTCAAGGTAGCGACGGACCAAGAAGATTTACCATTGAGAAGGCTGGCGAGATCAATGCTCTTCCAAAGAGTCATACCTGGTACGTATTAGTCGCTGAGTTTTCTATTGGAAGGCGATACTAATTCGAACGCAGCTTCAACCGTCTTGACCTTCCGCCGTATAAGACTTACGATGCTCTCAACTCGAAACTTTCCACGGCGGTCGAGGAGACGCTCGGCTTCGGTCAGGAGTAAGAACCGTCCAACCATGTCTGGGTCAAATTCTGTGCTTCAACGACTGGCAAGGGCCCCATTAGTATCCAGACGTCTCGCTGCGATGATTTAATCCGGCAACAACCATACCTAACCATTTTGACAATAGCCGCCTGGCGCAAAAACACGAAGCACTTCCGAAAAAATCAACAAATGTCGCAGAACCTTGCGACGGACGGGCCCAGGGTATGGAGGAGGCGATGCAGATGGAGCTTCCAAGTTGTTTATTCCAGCCTGATGTCGACACAGCAATCTCCGCCGAACTGACGTCCATGTGTCAATGGGGAGAGGTGTTAGAGACGGTGGACCCGCCAGTGGTATTGGGGTTGGACAGTCTGGCGAAACAAGGAGTAAATTGGGATTGTACGAAACTCGACATGGTTGTGGTGAGTGTTGTTCCCGCAGTCTGGACGGAGGACATAAAAATTACCGTTACATAAATCCGGCGTCGGTGCGTGTGGGCAGCTCTTGCAGACAGACTGGAATCGTATCCATGTTATTTCATTATACTTATGGAGTATCCGGCTGCTGGTTTTCTCTTGTTCTCATGTTCTCGTGTTCCCTAATCCAGCGTCGTCGTGCCTATTACCCCAGCCCCTTTCCTATTTCCTCCACGCGCTTCCATGCATGTGGTTTCTCTCTTCTCTTTCGCCCGGGACAGTTGTCGTGGGTCGCATTCCTCGTCTCGACCTTTAGTGTCCGTATATTGTGATGCTTGTCCTTTTCGTCAGCATGACCTGAGATCCTACTGGCTTCATTGTAAAAAGAAATGCGCAGCGGTACTATTCAGCCAACGACGAGAGACTCGATCTGTCCACGTCTTTCAAAGAGTCTGTGTTACGCTCAGACCTTTGTACCGTGGTTCTTCTGCTTGGGTCCTGATCGGCTCCTAATGACCTCCAGTCAAAGGGGTTTCCACCTCTTGACGAGACAAAAGATATCCTTTTACAACCCCGGAAAGCCAAAGCCTTACGACGTATGTCGTCGGAAAGTCGACGTAGGAACCAGTAATGATAAACGAAGGCCTTCAGATAATCCTGCTGTTCTCATGCCTTATACCGTAGATGCATCACGGCCAGATCCACCCATCCGGAGAATATGGCGGAGGATCTTCACCATTTTCAGCCGGGTCAAGAACCGCAGAGTCGAGTCCCGGGGCCAAGTCATCGCTTTGTGGGCGCGTCAGTATGTCGGTCGATTCTTCTCTTGACGGTTGTGGAACAGCGGCTGCTGAGGCAGAGTGCTGTTCTCCTCCCCACGAGAATGACGGTCGATATTGCTCCATCTTCCTCTTCAGAGCATCGGTTGATCTGCTGAGACGAACCCTGACAGGATCGATTTCTCCTTCTTCAAAGCTCGAAAAGGTACGAGTACTTGTGCCGGTCGTAGTCCGACGTAATTGACGCTCGTCTGAGGAGGCAAGATCGCTGTTGCTGTTCAAAGTAGGTATTCTCTCCAGGCCTGTATCATCAGTAGCCGAGGCGGGTGCAGATGCAGGACTTTGCCCGTGATCAGGTGCATCTTCGCGGCCAAGGCATGATCCTCGTCGATAGTGGTCGATGTGGCCCTGAGAGTACCACAAGTGTAGGACCTTCCGATATTCTTTGATGCTGGCGTGAAAGTCATAGTCTTTCTGCATCACATTTTGAGTTTCTTCATAACTCAATTTCTGCACAAGCAGTAGCTCGAGAATAGTGGGTTTCAAAGTACACCACTCCTTGAGTCTCTCCTTTGACATGGAGGGCACCATGGCGGTGAATGAAAAGATATCCTCTGTTTTCTCGGCGTTTTTACGTGCGAAACGCAGGCCTCCAGGATTTGCCTCATCGACGTCCGCCAGTTGCGGTGGCATTGGAATGTGTCTGCACCGGGCTCCTATCTTCAAGACAAAATCCAAGCTGTACCTCCAATATCCTCTCTTTGAGTCGTATACGTTGTCACCAGTGGGAGCCGCAGATTCATCCATGTAGCTACGGTAATTGATGGTGTCGAGATGTCTAACAAATTGAGGGGTGTCGGCATCTGGGTCGTCTTTGACAGCCTCGTCGCCTCGCATTTCTCTGCGCGACATCCGCATCAATCTCAGACGTCTGCGATTGTATTCTTCAAGATCGGCTTGACGAGAAGCAGCATTTCGGGCTCGTGCTTCGATCATCTTCTGGTTCCAGTGGTGACGAGTTGTACCTCCAATCTGCATGGGCAACGCTCTGTCGCACCAGAGGCAGATTCTCCTTCGCTCCTTATCGGGATCAAGCTCCGCTCCACAATTCTTGCCATGGCAGATGGTCTCTGCAGAAGAGATCGCTTCCCAATTCTGCAGGTCTTTGCATTCGAGGCAGAGCCAGCCGTCGTCCTTCAGTGTGCATGTGCAATAGTCCTTGGTGCTACCGTGAGGATCGTGCCATTGCTTCCGCTTCGTTACGGGTTCGGAAGAATACAGTGGAAAAGTGTGGCTTCGACTGGAATTCCCCGACTCCCAACAAGCCTTGCATAGACACCGAGTGCGGTTCTGAAAGGTGTTCTCGTGACCTCGGGCAAAAGATGATCGTACAATACACGCTGCACAGATTGGCCTAGAGCAGTATCGACAAGGCTTTGGAGCAGAACCTTTCGTGTGAGAGCGAGACGAGCATTCGAATGGAGCTCGACTTTTGAGTCTCTGCCAGTAGTTTGTGGCATGTTGACCGATCCTCAGGTCTTCTCGAACTCGATGAGAATGTGCCGGAGTTGGGTCATTTTCCGGCGGCCTTGCGAAGCCGTGGAGGACTGCACGAAGGGTGACACTGAGCCTTGCGAGGGTGATCAAGTCCCCAACAGGAAGATGCTCAGTCAGGCTGCTTGCAATGGGCCACAATGCTAGGAGTGATGCCAGGTCTCGGCAGGCTTCGTCGCCCATTCTTGCTCGAACTCGACCCGCGACACAACGACCACGGACAGGAAGAGAGGATGATATGAAACTAGCATGATCCTACTGTTGTTTTCTGTTAGTCATGATCGGCACGTTCCATCCAAGTAGCTGTTCCCCATGGGGCAAAGAAGTTACCATGCCGTGATAGTAGCGCACCAAGAGTCCGTTTGTGCCCGAAGGATGACATGGATGAGGGATATAGATACGTGTGGGAGTGGTACGAGTAACTAGTAAGCAGCTAAGAAGTGGCACTGAATGGATCGTGATCGTGAGGCTGAAAAAGCAGCAAGTCGACGTATCTTTTTCGGTGTTGGAGAAACTGCGCACTGGAATCTTTGGCTGCTAAACCAACACAATCTTTTTTGCTCCAGCTTCACCTATTTCATAAACAGCCATCGATCAAGGACGGCTGGAATGAATGAACGGATGAGTTGCTAATCTCCATCCCGTCGAGTACAGCAGTCGCCATTGACGCGTCGAGCTGCTGCTCTTGCCAACACCTCATCTGTGTCAACGCTCTCCATCTCTTCCGCGCCCAACACAAGCCTTCGCCATGTCTCTCACATCCTACATTGACAGTGTGTCCAACTCCTGTTTACTCTTTGTGCTGCTCAGTTCTGACGGAAGTTTACAGAAAAGGTCCTTGTCATCACCGTCGACGGGCGAACACTTGTCGGCACTCTCCTGTCCTGCGACCAGGTCACCAACATTATTCTGAACGACACCGTTGAGCGCATCATCCGCCCTGCAGATGACCCCGAACCCAGTTCCCAGGTCAGCCATGGTCTGTACCTAGTAAGAGGTGATAATATTACCATTGTGGGCCTGGTAGATGAAGAGCTGGACCACAGTATCGATTGGGAAAAGGTCAGGGGAGATGTTATTGGCACTACAAAACATGTGTGACTCGTTGGAAAATGCTCCAAGACGAGAAACATCGCGAGGCTCTATGAAATACTTCATCGCCCGCCTACCTGTCAGCAAGGCGTGAGCCACAGAAGGCTCTCAAACAAGGTGAGAAGACTGGGCTAAAGAGAAGGGCTGAAGACAAAGGCCTCGTGGGCCGCCCGTTGAAGGGCATACAAGGAGTTTGGCGATTTGGAAATGAGGGTATGCCGTCTTCATCGATCACTTGAGCAACTTGTTGACAAGATGGTCAAGAAAGATTTGTGAGCTCGAATCCACGGTGGCCACCATCGCCATAAGACGATCAGTCTTGGAGACGCCGCAGCCTGAACAAGCTCGCCCAAGGAGCTTTTGTCCTCCTTGGACTTTACAGCGACCACTTGTCGTGCAAGGCACAACGCAGTCACAGCTAGGGCCAAGGACAAGGTCCATTTTGCCATGTCGACCTGAAATACGGAGCAGAAGTGCTTGCTTCCGGATGCGGATGCGGATTAATCTTGGCCAAAAGCATGGGAAATTATCCTCATCTGTTCGACCAATCTATATATCTTCAACCACCTCATTCCTGTCATCACACAACTCCCTTGCAGCATCATAGCATTCTCTGGTCCGCACTGCTTAGCGCCCCCTTTCCGCTTATACCCCAGACACACGAGCAAACTCAGTAGGTGAAGCGGAAAGCTGGGTGGTCATCGCCCAGATTATGCTTCTCGTCTTCCGGCAGCTGATACCTGTCGTCTCTTCGGCCTTCATCGCGCAGTCGATTCTCCCTTCTGATATAGAAGAAAAGTGCGATGGAGCTGAAGACGCATAGCCAAACAAGTGCAAGACCCAGGCCAAAGCCAAGATGGTATGTGGGCGCCTGGCTTGAAAGGAACATGTTACTGCAGAAGGTCAATCTCATTTCTGAATAGGTTTCTGGAAACACTCACGATGCCACAATGCCGCCACAATTGCCAAAGCCTACCATCAAAGCACTGCTCACCCCACGCTTGTAGTGTCCAGACATGTTGTTGTTGACCCACACAAGCGTGATGGGTTGAGCAATATAACCTCCACAGATAACTAAGTAGAGGGCGAAGTAGCGAGCGCCAACCGCCACATGTTCCATGTTCAACAAGATGACATATCCGATTGTCGTTACTACGCATCCCGTGAGGATGAATCCAAATCGATGGCGTAGCCTGTCGCTCAATACAGCTGCCGTGAGAGCGAAAATGGTTGCCGCCACGAAGATGGGGATCGACATCACTTGAGCATGGATGGAGGTCCAGCCCAACTGTTTGAGGATTGTCGGCGTGAACAGTGCTCCGCTGTAGCTGGTTGTAACTATTCCCAAGTACATCAAAATACTGTCAAGGTCAGCTTCCAGTTATGAACGGTCGAAAAGGATGGAATGCAATACTGACCCGAGATAGATCTTGATGTCGCCAAAGACACGCTTCGCAGTCTTCTTGTTCCAATGGCTCATAGTCGCGTCTTTGACGTCCAATTCAAGCCGACGAATGAGAAGCTGCCGCTCGTCATCCTTGAGGAATTTTGCTGTCTCTGGCCAATCCGGCAGTATCCAGAACGAGAAGAGTGCAACGATGATGGTAAATATGCCTTCGAGGATGAAAATCCATCGCCAGCCGCCGTAGCCACCAATGCCATCCATATGAGCGATAGCGTAAGCAAGAAGGCCGCTGAACGCCCCGGCGATGATCGACGCGGAGAAGAAGAGGTTGAATCGCCACTGAAGTTCGTGGCGTTTGTAGAACCTGAACCCAGTCAGTCAGCGAGGAGATTTGGTATGGCTCAAGTAAGTTTACTTACATTGAGATCAAGTATAAGCAGCCAGGGAAGAAACCTGCCTCAAGGGCCCCGATGATGACTCGACAAATCACAAGGCCGGCGAAGGACTGTGTAGTTCCTTGACAGACTGTCACGACACCCCAGAATACCATGACAGTGCTGATGAAAATGGACGGCCGGATCTTCTTAAGAAGCAGGTTACAAGGCACCTCCAGGAGAATATAGGGGACGAAGAACATGAAGAGCGCAATGTTGTAATCCGATCCTTGCAAGTTGAGGTCCTTCTCAAGTCCCTGAATGCGGGCATTGCCGATGTTGATACTATTGAAAAAAGAAGTGTCAGCGATGTTTTAGCCTACATGATGAACCTGGCCTTACCGGTCTATGAAAGCACAAAGGAAGAGTAGGAAGGTGATGGGAATCAGGTTGAGATCGGTCTTCCACAAGAGCTTCTTCTCAAGGGCCGGATCGATGTCGAGCTGGGCTTCCTTGAGATCGACAGTGTTGCTCTCAGTCTTTTCAACAGGAACATCTTCGATCTCCGAGCGGTCACGAGTCTTGTCCGCCATGGTCATGAACAAGTCTGCTTGATATGAAAGAAGGCTGCGCAATGAAGGACGAAGGACGATTGACGGCTTGGTTTCAATAAAACGTTCACGAGGAGCGGAGAAGCAGTGATCGAGAACGTTTCGCTGAGGAACAGCCCGATATGTAATTCTTCTGTTCAGGGTCATTTGGCGGTCGTCGTGATTCACTACTAATTGAACATACAGGAGCCGAGGATACTTCCCGCGAAAGATCTTCATGATGATTCCGCCCATGGCGAGCATGGCGTCCAGTCAACTCTTACCATGCTTCTGGGGTTGCATTAGCCGTTGTCGCATCTGCGGAGTTACTGGCCACTCTCTACGTTCACTGGCGCTTGGCTTTCAGCTTGCTTGATCTTCCCTGGAGGGTGAGATCCGGTGCCTTGTCGAGCGCAGGAGAGTATTGAACGGCAACGGCAACGGCAGCGGCAACGGCAACGGCGACGGCAACGACAACAGCAACGGCAACGGCAACGACAACAGCAACAGCAACAGAATTTCAAAAAAGCAGAGACCTTATCGCTCAGCATTCAGACGGGAATGATGAGTGTGATATCTGCGCGTAGCCGCCTCTCGACGGGGTCCAGGGACATGTCAAAAGTCTTGTGCAACATCAAGCATCCAAGCTTTGGGTGGTAGATACGAGGGATTACACAGTACTGGGAAATCAGCTAGCAGTGCTGGCTCAGAAAGGAACCATCCGAGAACAGGTGTCGATCCGGGCTCGCGGGGCACCCGCAGCAAACTCCGCCTCAGGCTACGGCTCGACGGCCACCGGGGCCACTCCTCTTCAGTCCCGTCAGTGTGGGTTCCAGGGAGAACAAGCGAATAGGCATAAGTGACTGAAGGGCCCTGGACCTTGATAGGGAGAGGGTGCGGAATTGAGCCACCATATGAACGGAACCGACGGCCGCGTGTACTCCGAATGGACGTTACCTAACTTACTGGCAAATCCAATCTCGGCGGCATCATTCATGGTTGACCCAAAAGTACCACAGTACGTCCAAAACATGAATCCCCATCGGTCAACTAAACCTCAACCAGCAAGATCCCTGTGTGCTCCAAGGGTGCTCCGTATGCACAGCACGTAAAGGTAGTATGTTCCCCAAATGGCAGAAGAAGCCCCTGTCATAGCCTGGTGAGCCTGAACTTCTGCTGCTTGCTGTGGCAGGCCTTTCCGGGACCGACAAGAGATCCAGCTAGGGGTATGCTTGCGGACTCATGCAAGTGCCCGAAACTGCTGCCGGCCCAGCATGTCAAGCGAGAAACCAGGAAACCCAGATCTTCAAGCGAGCGAGAGAAGCCTCGGTACGTACTCCCTAGGTAAAGAAGACAACTATTAAAGAAAGGTGGTATTCGGGTGCAATCCGGAGCAATGAAGATTACTGTACATTGCGGGATGTAAGACAGCTGGACTACTATCTAGCATTGGCATTGGCATTGATTTATCACACACACGCTTCAGCACCGGCACCAGCACCAGCACCAGCAGTCATGATGGGCACCATCACCCATTCCGGAGCCTAACTGACACACACAGTGTACATGTCATGACATGTCCACATTGTACCGGATGATCATGCAGCCTGGTTTCATGATATTGGGTCGCGGACCCTGCAGAGACCTGGGACGGTCGACAGGGGTTAGGCAATTCTCATCCCCTTTTGGACCTGGTGCTCAGTCCGGAAACACCCTGCAGGTCCAAGTCGCAGCGTCGTTCTCGTGTCAAAACGTTATCAGGAATTCTTTGATATGGTATCGACAATGGACAGATAAGTATGCTCTTTTCTGTCTCGGTCTGTAGGAAAGGAAAGCTCAAAGCTCGTATCGGCACTGCCTGGCGGTCTAGGAATCTAAATCTGGTATATGCAGTCGTCGGCAAAGGCATTAATCCTCTTCTGACCCGAGTGGCAATCGCCAACGTCTACTCTATTTTGCAATTCGCCAAAAGTCCCTCCCAAGGCTTCAACGGGATCTTTCCCTGCTGCGGCTTATCAGGCTGACCCTTGATATAGGTACTGCAAGCCCAGAATTCCACCTTCAGAGATTCAGGCAAGGCCCATTCAACGTCCTTGCCCGAGAAGTTCAGCACTACCAGCCATCTCTCACCAGACTGGCTTGTCCGGCCGTACGCAAGTATGGTGGGATCTTCGGGAGAGATCTCCTGGTAGTCGCCGTACACGAAGACGTCAGCGTGCTTCTTGCGGTCCTGGATGCCGCGCTGCCAGAATTGCCATGTTGACAGTTCGTTGTCGGATTCAAACTTCATCTGGTCTTCAGTGTTGATGCCTTGCTTGTAGTCATCCATCACGCGCATCCAGGGCGTGACGCCAGGTGGGCAGAAGCCAGCGTTTTCTTGATCGTTCCACTGCATGGGGGTGCGGGCGTGGTCTCTGGCTTTCATGTGGATGATCTTCTTCCCGTGTTCGAGCTGCTTGGGGTTGTCCTTGTAGATCTGCTTGCACTTCTTCCAGTAATTGATCGTCTCGATGTCCTTGTATTCCTCGTCGATGCTCCATTCCGTCGGGGCGTTGCGGATGCCGATCTCCTCGCCCTGGTAGACGAACAGTGTCCCGCCGAGAGTCGTCTGCATCAGCGCGAGGAGCTTGGCGCTCTTGTCGCGCCATTCGTCACTGTCGTCGGCATACCGGGTCACGCTGCGCGGGTTGTCGTGGTTCTCGATGAAGACGGTGTTCCAGCCATCGCGCTCGATCATGCAGCGCTGCCAACGCGAGATGATGGATTTCATCTCCTTGACGTCCCACGGTTTCAAGGCCATGCGGACGTTGGGCTTGTCAATGTCGACGAGGTCAAAGATGAAGATCATGTTCAACTCGCCGGCGTTGGCACCGACGGTGCGCAGAATCTCGTCCTCGTCGGAGACACCGGGCATTTCGCCGACTGTGATGGTGTCGTATTTGGAGAGCACTTCACGGTGCATCTCCTGAAGATAGTCGTGCAGCCTGGTACATCATTAGTGCTGCTGTGGTCAAAAAAGAATGCCTGAGCTTACTTGGGACCGTTCACGAAAAACTGCGTGCCTGGCTGGTACCGGTGGCTGGCCGGGTCCAGCACGACTGGTGCGTCAGGGTAGCTTGGGACTTTGGAAATCATGTTGATCACGTCCATTCTAAAGCCTGCGACTCCACGGTCCAGCCAGAACCGCATCACATCCCAGACAGCCTCACGGACCTCGGGATTCTCCCAATTCAGGTCGGGCTGTTCGGGCGTGAAGACGGACAGATAATACTCTCCTGTTTGGCTGTCGTATGTCCAAGCCGAATTTGCCTCTCCGAGGATCTGAGCCCAGTTGGTCGGTGGTTCAGGGACGCCTGCGTCGCTGACAGACTTGGGCGGTTTCCAGATATACCAGTGTCGCTTGGGATTGGTCTTGGATGATCGGCTCTCTTTGAACCAGTCATGCTCGTTGGACGTATGGTTGACCACCAGGTCCATCATCAGTTTCATATCTCGCTTCTTCAGCTCGGAGACCAAATTGTCCACGTCGTCGACTGAACCATAAATGGGGTCGATCACTTTGTAGTCGGCAATGTCATAGCCCATGTCAGCTTGTGGAGATTTGTAGATGGGAGATGTCCAGACGACGTCGACGCCGAGCTGCTTCAAGTAGTCGACTCGGGATGTGATGCCCTTGACATCGCCCCAGCCAGTTCCGGTCGTGTCTTGAAAGGAAGATGGATAGATCTGGTAGATGACGGCTTCTTTCCACCATTTTCGCGTGGCGTAGGTGGATGATTTCGACATGCTGGCTGTAATGAGTGAACGTGCCGGTCCAGAAGATGCAGGACAACACGAAAGACCGAAGAACCCGAGGACACAGTACTTCTTTCTTTTCCGTGGGCGACTCGACTCACCACTTCATGAAATATTCATGACCTTTTCTCTTAATAAATCATCGCATCAGGCCCATTATTATTGACATTGAATTCTCCGGAAGAATCACCGACGATAATGTCGTCATGGCTTGATAAGGAAATGCAGGCCGTTGATCGTGTCTGCACCTTCGTCTTCCTTTTCATCTGTGAATGTGGACGTTCACGTCTCCAATGCTAGATGAAGGTGCCATTGCAATGGGAGATGACAGCAATCAACAGACAGCCATGGACAGCCACAGACAACAGTCTGCAGATGCGGAGGTCCTCTTGTATATTTCCGTCCATAGCCGTCGTGCCGTCCACCAAAACTTGCTACATCCGAAGACGGAATTGCTCCGAGTCGACGTCCATCGATCTCATGTCGGGTTGCTTAGATCTATTCCCAATGGGAAACAACACATTGATTGTCGACGATACTAATCTTGCATTCAACAATTGAAGTGAAAGTCCTACTGAGCAAAAGATCACAATGCCTTCTCTCAAGTCGTGGTTTCCAATCCCCAAGAACAGCCACTTCTCTCTGGCCAATTTGCCGTTTGGCATCATTTCAACAGCATCAAAAGCGACTCCGCGGCCGGCAGTCGCGATTGGAGATCATTGTCTCGATCTTCAGGAATTCTCGGCTTCTGGAGCATTTTCCTCGTTGGGCTTCGATGTGTCGGTCTTCTCAAAGCCTACCTTGAACGACTTTGCGTCTCTAGGCAGACCAGTCCATGGCTCAGTCAGGAAATTCCTCCAGGATGTCTTCGCTGAGAACAGCTCAAATGCCCAGGTTTTGCAGAACAATAAGAGCCTTCAAGAAAAATGCTTGATTCCGCGCGACGGGGTCACGATGCATTTGCCAATGCAGATTCGCGACTATACGGATTTCTATGCCGGCAAGAACCACGCCTTCAACGTGGGCTGTCTTTTCCGAGGACCAGATAATGCTCTGCAACCGAACTATACGCATCTGCCTGTGGGCTATCATGGACGAGCGTCATCGGTTGTCGTCTCGGGCACCCCAATCACTCGGCCAAACGGCCAAATCCTGGAAAACCCGGCTGCTACGCCCAAAGTGCCGACTTTCAGCCCCTGCAAGCGACTGGACATTGAACTAGAGCTGGGGGCTTTCCTCTGCAAAGGCAATAAAATGGGCACCAATATCCCTATCTCGGAAGCTGCAGACCACATCTTCGGCTTCGTCCTCCTTAACGACTGGTCAGCCCGGGATATTCAAGCTTGGGAATATGTTCCCCTGGGACCGTTCCTGGGCAAAAACTTTGGCTCCACTATCAGCCCGTGGATTGTTCTGGCGGATGCTTTGGAACCGTTCAGAAGTACTGGTATCCCGAACGATACGCAATTGCTACCTTATCTGCAAGAGAAGGAAAAGAACGTTTACGATATCAAGTTGCAAGTGGACATCACACGTAAGTCTGAGTCTGACACCAGGAGAGTCCGTCTCTTTGGTTACGAGTACATGCTGACTTTGGTTCGAACAGCCGATGGAGGTGAAACGACAACAATCTTGAACTCGAACGGACGAAACTTGTTGTTTTCATTCGCGCAAATGCTTGCTCACCATTCTATCGGAGGCTGTCCTATGGCTGTGGGCGACTTGCTAGGTTCAGGCACAATCAGTGGGACGGAGCCAGGCTCTGAAGGTAGCATGCTTGAGATAAGCAAAGGAGGCAAGGAGACCGTCAAGCTGAATGGTGGAGTCGAACGGAAGTTCTTGCAAGATGGTGATACTATCACCATGTACGGTGTCTGCGGCACCGAAGAGACTGGACTGGTCGGTTTCGGCGAATGTACGGGCAAGATTCTACCTGCTCCTAAGCTTTGAATCTAGGACATTGTCGTTTTCTGGGACCTTAGCACGAGTGTGTCGACTTGGGCCTTTGTTGTCAGTTGGAAAAAAGCAGCGTGAGAATCCATTCCGCTCTCTAGAGTCAGAACCAGAGTCAGACGATGAATCAACCACTGGCACTCACCGGTGAGATAATGTTGATTCTAATGGCACAATGGCTACTGGCGAGCCGGGTCCCCGGACTCCCTTGGAAAGGCCTGGTTTCTCCACGTTTGTCGCAACGGGCACATTCCGCACTCTGTGCGATCTACCAACTCCGCCCTTACAACCCCTCCCGACGACATGCACAGAGTGTCACTGAGCGTCACCGGTGGTAAGCGCTGACACGAGGAATGAGAACCTCGATGGCCGAGCTTCGTCCAGATGGCCTCCACCTTGCCTCACGTTCAGTTATGTCGACGAGGACGATATAATTCAAGCCACGCACCCTTTGTTTCTGTAGGTTCAAACCACTTCAATCGAAAGCCTTTCGGTACAGCGCCAACTCTCCATTACATTGTAAATTGACGAGGCTTCTCCAATCAGCGGAAAGTGCTGTCTGAGAGACCATCTGGGCAGGGGACGGACTTCACATCCCGCCGGATCGTATAGTCCAAGACGAATAGGTCGATCGCTTATCAGCCAGGATGCTTGAAGCACTATCTCCCACCACACTCTCATTCCTCTTCCTGACACTGGGCTATTTCCTGATCAGGTTCTTTAATTCCACCGATCAGCCCAAGATCAAGGGTCTGCCTGAGGTACCCGGAGTTCCGCTCTTCGGCAACCTCTTGCAACTCGGCGAGGACCATGCTCGAGTGACTGCCGTTTGGGCAAAGAAGTACGGCTGGCCCGTTTTCCAGACTCGGCTGGGCAATCGGCGTATCATATGGGCGAATACCTTTGACTCGGTTAGACATCTCTGGATCAATAACCAGTCGGCCTTGATCTCGCGGCCAACCTTATATACCTTTCACAGTGTTGTGTCGAGTAGCCAGGGCTTCACCATCGGCACGTCGCCATGGGATGAGTCGTGCAAGAAACGCCGCAAGGTGGCGGCCACGGCTCTGAACAGACCTGCCGTGCAGAGTTATATGCCTTTCATTGACCTGGAGAGCTGTGTGGCGATCAAGGATATGTACAAGGACTGCATGGATGGGACTGTCGACCTGGATCCCCGGAAGTACTTTCACCGGTTTGCGCTGAACACCAGTCTGACATTGAATTATGGTATCCGTATTGACGGCGGCATTGACCAGGAACTACTGAGAGAAGGTGAGAGTTATCCACGGATTTGTGGTTGCTACAGATAGCTGATGACAATTGTTCGGCAGTCGTGCACGTTGAGCGAGTTGTGTCCAACTTCCGCAGCACGTCCAACAACTGGCAAGATTACATTCCTCTCCTTCGACTGCCCTTCATCTCTCGACAGAACAAATCAGCCGCCGAGTATCGGGCACGTCGGGACAAGTATCTCACTGCTTTCCTCGATATGCTCAGGGACCGCATCGCCAAGGGCACCGACAAGCCCTGCATCACGGGCAACATCATCAAGGACCCAGAGGAGACGCTCAATGATGCGGAGTTGAAATCGATCTGCTTGACCATGGTCTCAGCTGGTATTGATACCGTGCCCGGCAATATGATCATGGGTCTGGGGTACCTTGCTTCACCTGAAGGTCAAAACATCCAGCAGAAAGCCTACGAGGAGATCATGAAAGTGTACCCCAACGATGGCGAGGCATGGGAGAAGTGTCTGGTGGAAGAGAAGGTTCCGTATATCACGGCTCTGACCAAGGAGATCCTCCGCTTCTGGACCGTCATTCCCGTCTGCCTGCCACGAACGAGCATCAAAGACATCAAGTACAACGACGCCGTCATACCGGCCGGCACTGTCTTCTACATGAACGCCTGGGCGGCAGACTACGACGAAACACATTTCAAGGACCCCGCCAAGTTCTTGCCGGAGCGGTACTTGGACGACCAGGAGGGCAGTGGTACGCCGCACTATGGGTACGGAGCGGGCAGCCGTATGTGCATTGGGTCGCATCTGGCGAATCGAGAGATCTACACCGCGTTCTTGCGCATGATTGTGGCCTTTGAGTTTGTGCCGGCCAAGGACAAGAAGGACTGGCCCATCCTGGATGCGCTGGAGTGCAACTCCATCCCGACGGCCTTGACCACCGAGCCCAAGCCCTTCAAGGTGGGCTTCAGGATCAGGAACAAGGCCGCCTTGGACGGATGGATTCGCGCGAGTGAGGACAGAACGAAGGACTTGTGATGATGGACTGCATGGCCTAGCCTTGGTGTTGAATAGGATGGGCAAAAGTACCTAAGGAAATCTCAGAATTCGAGAATGAGAACGCTGGACTTGTGTGGGTTTCAGCATCACGAACAGAAGGAGGTTGGAGATTGATCGGTTGCTTGTTTCTTTTGTGTGTGAACACCGTAGCGTTCTGGGGAGCTTGTTTTTCTGCCTTACCACGGATCTTCATCGTTCCCTTCAAGATGAGTGGATGAACCAAGCAAACCTTCGGTTAGAGCAGGGAGTGACTCTTCACGAAAGGAATTAAATTTTTTGCCGCACAAAACCTGAGGACCTCGAACTATTGTATATATTATTGAGCACTTCAATGATTCTCTCTTGCGATGTAAACATTTCACTCTTTTTTGTACCGTGCTGGAATAACAGACCTTCCACTCCCACTCCTTCCACAATCTACGTATACTTACATCAGCGTCCGACGCCATTCACCTACACATTCCGACCAGCCTGAAAACAGAAGACACCTGGGCGGTAGTTACCCGCGACTAATCGGAACGCGATTCGGCTTACTCTCTCTCCTTCCACGATATACCGGCTACACCGAATCAGCATGCCAGCCGGTCAAGCCCGTCCACGATGCTATGCCACGGAGCATGTGCGTTGGTGGGACAGGAACGAAATCATCCAGGTCACCAAGGAAGCTTTGGAGCAGCGGAGGAGACAGAAATTGAAATGTGCGCAACAAGGTAAGTAAATCAGTGTCGATGACTGCAAGTTTTGTGTGATAGAGAACATTGCCTATCGCCGACATGTTTTTGATAGGAGAATAACGCACTTCGGTGCTTGCTTGCCCCACCGTGTTTTTTTGGCCAGTTCAGATATCCGGCAGAGGTCGAGGATATGGGACATAAGAGTCCTATCGAAGTGGAAAAGTGCGGTGATGCCCTACGCGTTGATGAGTGCTGGTGTGTTACTAGGTACCGATATCGTCGATGCTGCCAAAAGGAGATGGCCGCGCAGTGGTGGTGAGATCGTGAAGCCCTGTTTTTGCCACACGACCGTTGCTCTTGGCCTATGTTGCCGACGCTCCTACCCTGCCAAGAAGAGTCGAGGAGTCGACAGCGAGGTTTTCGGCATGTGTCGGCTTCGATAGCCTATTTGCTGGTGGGCTGGTGACGAGATCGTCGTGTCCATCCAAGTCAACAACGTGCTCTGGTTGCTTCGAGAACAATGGTCAGAACGGTGGCGATCGACTGGCGATCGTGCTGGCGTCATTGCGCTTTTATTCGTATTCTGGCTGAAGTTCTCCTGCTCCGGAAGTGCTCGCATGAGTACGAGGTACGAGTACCATTCCCGGGCCATCGGCAGTTCAGCGAGGGGAGCGAGGTCAGTGCTGAATAAGGCGGCAGGCATGGACATGCGTCATTATTGTTTGCTGGTGAACATGCCCCTCCGAGCCCTCCTTCAGGCTGATCATCGGGCTCTTTTCAGGCACTCCAGGCGCTGAAGGACTGCCCCTCAGCCAGGATTCCCGGGTCAGGGTATCGCCTAAATTCGAGGAAGGCCAGCCGTGCCAGCCGCTCGGGATCCTGTGTCTGTTTTATTTTGAACCTGAAACGGTGTCAGACACAGCCAGAGATTCAGGCCTGGTGATACTACTATTGTCAGGGCGAAGCATCATCCGACCATGGCGAGACAGATGACACTCTGCAAACAGTTGTTCTTGCATGGCTCTATCGTGGTGTTCGTCTTTACTGTGGTATGCCCCGAGTGCCAGCTATTACAAGTACCTCAAGATGCAAGACGCAATAGCGGCACGCTCGGCATTGCTGGCGTGGGTGTGAATGCATTGCCCCGGTTTTCTGAAGGGCGGGCTGCAAATCATCGATGAAGCCTGTGAAGCCTGGAAAGCAGCCATGCCGCGCCTTCCAGGTGCAGGCGAGGCAGGTTTTGCGCCTAGCGAAGCCTCATTCCGCAACTGCGCCGGCCATCAGCCACTCACAAATCGAGCTGCCCCTCCTGATCGAGGGACTCTTTTGCGACCATCCCGTTTCTATCTTGAGTGGCCATGGCACCCGAAGGCACTGATGGCACCTTGCCTGTCATCGGACAGTCTACTGTGAATCTGCTCGCCCTCTTTCGGAGGCCGGCCCCTCCAGCAGAACCCACCTACGCCCTCGCCTGGTCGGCGTGGAACTTGCTTTAGCTGCGATGGGGGTGTTGTGTTGGTGTCGCAATTTCATTCATATTCCTCCCCACGGAATCGATTCCCTCATTTTCCTGACCTGCATTCCGCACTCTCCTCTCTGACGGTTCATGAATCTCCCTAGGCGATCAGACGACGGCACTTCCTACCATGCAGGGCCTCAAACGTCTGCAAGAAGCCATAGAGCGGCATCGAGAGAACAAGGACATCAATATCAAGTACAAAACTCCCCTCACCAGTAAGTCTGACTCAACCCTGAACGTGGTGGTTCAAGTAGCCTGCGTTCTCCTCTCTTTACTCCGCATCTCACTGACATCTCGCTCACGGCAGTCCGCAACGTAAACACCTTCACCGACGAGCAAGCCATCGACGATGCCTGTAACCCAATTCGCTGTGACCGACACGTACGAATATCTGAATGGGTTCGGGGGATCCAAAGAGTGGGCGCTTCCCTCAGTGCGACCAGCAGTAGGATACACTTGACTGACACCCGGCTACAGGAGTGAAGCCTTAGAAGGTGCTTTGCCCTTGGCGGCAAACTCTCCCCAAAAATGTCCACTCGGACTATACAATGAGAAGTTGTCTGGAACCGCTTTCACCGCTCCACGAGACGAAAATCAGCAGTCATGGCTCTATCGGATATTACCATCAGCCAGTCACCAGAACTTCGAACCCGTCCCAGACTCCTCCCCAAATTCCCTCACCTCCACCACGCCCAGTTTCGGTAAACATTTCAATGCCATTCCGAATCAGCTGCGATGGGATCCATTTGATTTCGACCGGGAGGCGTCATGGATCCATTCGCTACACCTGGTGGCAGGAGCAGGTGACCCTACCATGAAACAAGGACTCGGGATTTACATCTATGCCGCTGGTTCTACAATGCCCGACAAGACGGCCTTTTACAGCGCAGACGGTGATTTCCTCATTGTGCCGCAGCATGGCGTCCTAGACATCCGAACCGAATTCGGCAAGATGCTGGTACGACCGAATGAAATCTGCGTCATCCCACGAGGCATTCGTTACCACGTTGCACTGCATGACAATGAGCCAGTGCGGGGTTATATCCTGGAGCTTTACCAAGGACATTTCAAATTGCCCGAACTGGGTCCAATCGGCTCGAATGGGTTGGCCAACTCACGAGACTTCCAGACACCCGTGGCCGACTTCATCGAAGACCACGAGAACACCGAGTGGACACTCTACGGCAAGTTTGGGGGCAACCTATTTGCCGCCAAACAGTCGCACACACCCTTCGATATCGTGGCCTGGCACGGCACTTACTACCCTTACAAATACGACCTTGGCCGCTTCAATCCTATGGGCAGCATCTCCTACGATCATCCTGATCCGTCCATCTATACTGTTCTCACGGCACCATCGATTCCTCATGGAGCTGGTACGGCGGTGGCAGATTTTGTTATTTTCCCGCCTCGGTGGTTGGTTGCTGAGAACACCTTCCGACCACCGTGGTATCATCGCAACACCATGTCCGAGTTTATGGGCTTGATCATGGGCAACTATGATGCCAAAGGTGCCGGAAAAGGTGGGTTCCAGCCGGCTGGAGCCAGTTTACATAATACCATGAGTGGGCATGGACCAGACATGCAGACATTCGAAAAGGCATCAACAATGGACTTGACGCCACAAAAGGTGGGAGAGGGCAGCATGGCGTTTATGTTTGAGAGCTGCTTGATGGTTGGCGTTACGGAATGGGGGTTGAAGACTTGCCAGAAAGTGCAAGAGGTGAGTCCGCCGCAGCAATGAATTGGTGTGGACACGTACTGATATGCTTGCAGTCTTATAATGCTCATTCCTGGGGACCTTTGAAGGTGCATTTTAAGCGACCGGAAACGTCGCGAGGTGTTGGCAACGAGGAAAAGAAAAACGGCGTGGGTGATGCCAAAGATATGAGCAGCGTTCATGATATCAAGGGTAAATGAACCTGTCCGAAGCAGGCTCTTGGTTGGATCGTATACGCGTATGAGATGAATATGTCATGGTGTTGATGCTTCAAAAGAACCTGCTTGACCTAACATTTGTTGGTCTTGTGAACTATCACCACATTAAATATGCTTGCGAGAGCGAAGCCCAGTGTCCATGATTGACGGCTCGACGGTCAACATGACGGCGATAAACAAGGGCGACATATGCTTCACCGCACTATCTCCTTGTCCCAGAAAGATCCCAGAAAGAGATATGCCTCGCCGTAGCATCACATGAAGGGCGAATCACGTCTTGGGTCGGCACACGTGCTCTTCCACACCCTCTCGTGCCTCTTCCACTTACTACTACAGTGCTCGGTGAGCAGGAAGGACCACCCAAGTCATCCAGATCACCCAGGTGCCCCCCATGTTTTCGTGCCGCCATCTCGTCAAAGCATCCACGAGCATCTCAATGGCGCCATGGCCTACGCTGAGCATGCTCCTATCATCGATGACCCAGGGCACACGAGGGCTCGCTGGCCTCTATCCTGGTGTCGTGTGCTCTTACACGTGCCCATATCCGACTGTCTCGGACGACGGTTTCAATTGATGCTCGACTTTTGCAAACCACCATGCTTGCGCTTTCCTCTTTACCTACCTATCTCTTTGCCTGGCTACATTATTACATTGTGTCCTTCCCTGCCCGTCTTACCTGTTGCCATGACACTCTATCTTCAACACCCTAACCTTCTGTGTGCTGCCCTGCCTTGAAACACTCTGTTCACCACCAGAGCATCATCTCGCGTGCCTCTGTCACCTTCCCCCCTGGTCTCTCGAACCCTTTACCACTCCGGAAGTCATCACTTTGCTAGGAGCGTAACGAACCTTGCCTCTTGATTTGCTTGTTCTTCTGAATTCCAACAATTATGCCCCGTCCAAGACCACCTCCCACCCCCACCGGATCAACAGACCTACAAGCACTGGAGAAGGCAGTACAGTCTACAGACATGGAATCAATGTTTACATTGCCACCTCCAGCATTGAGATCGAATGAGACTTCAACGCAGAGCAATCTAGCGAAAAGCAATTCTCGAGAAAATACCACGGCCTACTCTCGAAGCACGCCCCCGGTCTCTCCTCAGGACAAGCCACTCGCCTCAAGTCCTCGACATAAACGCACTGCGTCCGGGGCAGTCAAGTCCGGTTCTGAATCTACCCCAAGCGGACCTTCAAATTCAGCTTACGCCCTTCCCCCTCCGCCCAGTCGAGCCCGAAAGATCATACAGATGAAACCCAAGTCCGCCCCCTCCCCGGACAGCGATGCCAGCTACGCCCCTCCCCCAGCTCCTACGTCTACCTCCAATACGACCCCGAAATCGGCTGGGGCTACTACAAATTCGAAGCGAAAACAGCCTTCGGCCACCAGTGCTGCTGGCCGAAAGATTGCCCGCAAGACTGCGCACAGCGTCATTGAACGACGAAGACGGAGTAAGATGAATGAAGAGTTTGGAGTGCTCAAAGACATGATCCCAGCTTGTGAAGGGGTCGAAATGCATAAACTAGCCATCCTTCAAGCCGGTATTGAATATGTGCGATATCTCGAAGGCTGCGTTGCACAACTCAAGACAGAGAATGAGAAGCAAAAGAAACCAGCACTGGCGGACATGCAAGTCGATGGCGAGCTCGACGAAAGGGAAGAAGACGACGACGATATGGCTGAAGAACAACTCGAGCTCGCTCCACCAGCCAGAGTCCGTAGCGTTCGTCATGCCGGAGCAGTTTCAAATGAATGGACGTTCAGGGACTCGCGCAAGTCTTCAGTGGCCTCACTCAGCAGTTCATGTTACCCCTCTCCGCATATACTGTCTCAAAGTCAAAGTCATGCGGATGACCAACGCGGTATCAGGAAAAGGCCGATCTTACCAGCGGGGGTAAGCTCGTACTCGGCCTCGCCATCTCAAATTTCTACGAACATCACGTCCACAACCCCTACCCCGACATTGCTCAGTCCGGCCTTCAATTCCATACATTTTTCACCCGAGTTGGCTCGGACACAGACGAACAGCAGTGTCGGCCAGTCAACCGGTAGCGGGTCCTTGGCTGCTGTCTCGACGTCGAGCTCGTGGACGACAGTCAACCCAAGCCCGAGTATGCAACCACTACCGTCGCCAAAGGCAGCGATGCACTTACCTTTACCGCATGCCGTGGCCCATTTGCAGCTGCCGCAGCCCTACGACGCCGCTCAGCATGACAGAGAGGCGCATAGCAAGTCTCCTGCCGCTTTGAGTGACGTGTCAGGTACGGCAGAGGCGACGGCTAGTGCTGCCCTGATGATGTTGACAAATGACTGGCGAGGTGCTGCTTCCGGCCCGGGTCAGGGTCAGGGTCAGGCTCCAGGTGAAGATGTTGTTGACAGAGGGAAAGGAATGAGTGTCAAGGATTTGTTGAGTTGGTGACATAGCCATAGCCATGAGAGAGTACTGGGTGGGGTTTCGAATGGGGACTGCACTATTCACGAGGATGGATATGCATATAGCTAGCATGGGGCTCTGGAACATGATTTTTATTCATTGCCCAGGATTGTCTATCCGAGCATGTACCTGTTGTCCCTTGCTACGATCTGGTTTGTACTATGTCGTCTCATGGGGATTCTCAACTTCGTGACAGCACCGATTTCATCACGGTTCTCAACTTCTCGACCCCATCGTGTTCCCACTGCTGACTCCTCCATGCCACGAAATAGTCTGGCCTTACCAAGACACAGCCGGATTCTTCTACATCTCTGACCTTGGCCCAGTCTAGGTAGCGGTCTTCATAGTCTTGTCTGAATCCTATCGAGTAAGCAGCGATTGGAACGCCAAGCTCGGCGGAAATCTTCTCCGCCGCGTCCTTCCATCCTTGACCACCAATGCCGGTGAACAACGAGAAGCGCGCTTTTCCAGCCAGATCAATCGTGGACACCGCCTTGGAAGGAATGGTGCGGCTAAGCCAAACATGAGGCAGTCGTGCACCGGGGTATGTGGTCGCATGGTAGTATTCGAGCGGATCCGTCGGGAATGCAGGCATTGGTCCCTCCTGGGCAGACTTGAACACAGCCGTCGACGTGTATCGCTGATTCATCTCGATGCCAAGACCGTGTTCCTCGCGGTTGATGAGCTTCAAGCACGCTTGCAATTCGTCCCGACGTTTTCGTCCTCTCTCGGAGTCTTCTTGGAGAATGTCAAAGGCTTCCATGCGCGCGGCGACAGTGGGCTCCAAGTTCCCGAGAACTTCCCAGATACTCTTGTGGTTGCGGAGAGAAGCGTTCGCTCTGGGAGCCCGGATCGGATGTGGTTAGCTTGAGCTTGAGCCTTGCTGTACAGCATTTATTATGCATATGCATACGCATATGCATATGCTGGGAGCTTGGGACTGTGTGACAAAACTTACTGTGTAACGACGTCGAGCCCCACAGGTTGTCGTTCAACACTGAAACTGTCCAGCAACTCCTTCCCCGCGAGGCCTATACGATGTTCATGTTTTCGTCAGTGGCTTGCTATTACAAATGATCGAGATGATCGAGCTTGAATTTTGACTGAGGTGCTTTTGCTTTACCTTTGTGGACCATTGCCACCTTCCAGGCCAGGTTGTGGGCGTCTTGAATACAAGTATTGGACCCCAAGCCATGGTTCGGAGGGTGTCGATGTACGGCATCGCCGAGACAGAAGACATCGCCTTTCGAGTATGCTTCTGCGGCGGTTTCATTGATCATCCAGGTGGAGATGCCCTTGATTTTCACCTCGACCGAATCGTCTCCGATGAATTCGCGCACTCGGTGCATGTACTCGGCGGGAGACCGGGTTTTCCTTTCGGCTTCGGGCGTGGGAAAGAGGATGCACAACCATTCGAACCACGGCTTCACCATGCGAATACAGCCTATCCATGCGAAATCGGGATGCTCCTTGTCGGGCGTCAGGAGCCAGTGCAGATTGCCCATGCGGTTCTCCATCAGATGAGACAGGTCGGCCTCGATTAGAATGTTGATCGCATAGCCTTGGCCGGGGCGCTTGATCATCGGGATGCCGGTTTGCTGCATGATGGGGCTCCGAGCTCCGTCGGCGCCGAACAAGTACTTGGAGCGCACGCGATAATCGCGACCGGTGACTCTGTCGTGCAGAGTCGTGGTGACGCCCTTGCCGTTGGGCTCTTGGACGAAGGAGACGAATTTGGTGTCCCATCGGCACTTGAACCCATTCAACGTGGCGTATCGTATCAGTATAGGTTCAAGCAAGGTCTGAGGCAAGTCCAGAGGCTCTGAAGGGCTGGCGAGCGCATAGTCGCCCTGCGATTCCGAAGTGAAGTGTAGTGTCAGACTCGGACTCGACTCGCTTTCCGGATTGGATTTAGGAACATTTGGGAGGGTAGCACACCTTTCGTTTCGGGTCGTTGCCCCATGAGTAGATGCGCGCATACTCTTCACCGGCGAAACTGTTGGACCAACGGGTGTGGACCATGGAATCGCCAGATGTGCCGATGATGTAGCAGTCTCGGTCCACTCCAATGTCTCGCAGGCAGTCTGGTTTGCTTCAGGTCAGCGACCGTCGAAGTACACTCTGGGATACTCTGAGATGGGATAAAATCAACAAAGGCCGTTTCTCACCTAGTGCTGCCATGTTCGTGATATGCGCTCGAGGCGTATCCGCGTTGCCGGGATCTTGGCTGACGATCAAGCCGGTCAGTCCTACAGTGCATCAGCTTCACCTCTGTTCGCGGTAGCGAAAGCAATACGCATGGTCATTGGTACACTCACCATGCTGCGTGAGAAAACATGCTAGCGAAGCACCAGCTGGACCAGTACCGACAATCAAGTAATCCGTAAAGACTTCAATGTCTGAATCCGCATTTTGCACTCCATTGGCAGTTCCATCGCTCAAGCCGTCAACTTGGGCCATGTTTTGTTCGGACGCAGGTATTCTACGTCTCAAGGAAGTCGATGAGTTCCGAGTTGGATGTTGATTTTTGGCGGGTTCTGGTTTATTGTAAGAATCGTGTTCCGTCAGTGGTCATACCATCCATCATTGCTGTGCCACTCACGATTTGGATTTGGCAGGATCCGGCTTTCCTGTACCCCATGGAGTGGGCTCGTGCCTGTGGTTGCAAGAAGCCGTTTGCCGAGGTAGAGCCTGGAGTGGTAACGTTCCGAATGCGTTCAACTCATTTTCTCCGAACGTCTACTAGTAGCGTTGCGGACAGATCTCGTGCAGATGATGAGCAGGCACGTTTGGTGTGAAGGTTCGACAGGCCATCGCCCTCTCGCGGAAGTTGGGATCGGTGGATCGTTCTCTGTTCGGCTCGAGTCCAAGGTCCGAACTAGCCATAAAGATGGAGTTCCGATTGGGCCGGAAGAAATGGGGCATATGCTCGGATGGCCTGGGGTAAGTGTTTTCCGGAACCCCCAAGTTCAACCGTTCGAGAGTCGACAGTGGATGTGCGATTGTCGACACTACCTAGGTAGGCTTCTCCAAGTCTTGCGGTGACGATCCTGTAGCCCCCTGCATGTCAGGTGATGGTTGAACCTGAAGGCGAGGTTTGAGCTCACGATCGGGCACTGACGAGCGTCCATTGATGGTGCAAGGACCCTTGGCTAATTCTTCATGAGCCTGTCCAGCGTGTTCGTCATCTCAGTACAGCATGGCCATGGAAGTTTGGCAATTTCGTCCTTGAACATGCCCAGCACTCTTAGAGTTCCATGCTTGAGGTCGGTAGGGGGCAGAGAGTGTAGCTTCTTCCATATTACCAACGACGACATGAATAGAACAATTGGAAGCCAGATGGCCACTTTGCGTTCCGGATCTTGTGATGCCTTGTCACAATTGTCAAGGACGAGCCAAGCAAGGTCGATCGCTTTGTCAGGGATCTCGAAATGCTTTGTAGAGGGAGGTTCGTTCGATGGACTGTCGGCTCCATATCTAGCTAGGCGAGGCAGTTCCCAGATACCCGGACACATTAACTGGACTTTGGTGAAGTAGTACAGAGCGCGAATATCGTTCTCGCCTTGTTGTTGAAAATGCTGCTCCCATCGAGCAAGAGCAGCCATCATATCGGAGGTTAATCGCGAACTTTCAGATGCTGAAGACAGCGGCGTGTAAGGGTTCCGAAGTGCTAAGGAGTGATGATCGGACTGGCATGGAATTGAAAGGTGACATCGCTGCATGTAGATAATATCACCTAGCAAAGCGGTAAGCAGGAGAAGTGCATCCTCTCGACTCTTGACATCTGGTGGAACTGTATAACCGTGGGTTAGTGAATTGTAGACCGTCCGGAATTGGTGATTTGAGGAAGGCATCTTGATGAAAAGTTCGCTTGTCGAATAGTTTGGCGTCAAGCCACAATGTACGGCTTGCATGATGTCGGTGAGTAGCATGAAGCTGATGAGAGAGCTACAGGGATCTGATCAGTTTGTGTAAGTTGCCAGGCGTGCCGGGGACGTACCTCTTCATACTAAAGTCTTTCTCTGGAATATCACCTGAGGTATAGGTTGGCGAATAGCCATCGGTCAAGTGCAGACGCCGTGATATCTACCCCATCAGTCATCGTTGCGGCAGTATCAACCCCCCGATACTCACAGTGACAATATTGCACAGTACGCCGCTTGATTTCCTCCAGACGTTTGTGTCAGCCGATAGAACACCGTAAGTGACCAAGAGCACGGCCTGGTAGTAGATTAGTCGTCAAACACGCTTGAAGACCCGGACTAATCAATCCTCACCGCAACGACAGCTTCGAGCAGACGAGTTTCTCGATTGTCGACCTCTAGCATGACAGACCACAGATTGACGCCAGCTACAAATAAATGACCTGCAGCATCGGTTTGCACAGTTCCATCTGGCGTGGTAAAGACGCAGGCATCTCCGCGAGACGTCATTGAGCCAACGCAGGCAAGGGCAAATTGAAGGTATGGGGGCAGCGAACCCGAAGGAGAGCCAACGACGTCGATAGCATTCATGAATATATGCTGTTTGAATGAAGTGAAAAATGCTGCTTGGAGGCGTTCCAGCTGTTCTTCCGAAGGTGTTGCTGGGACATCAGATAACAATGCCATTGGATAAGTATATGATCTGACCGACTGTCGAGCTGTTGGTCAGGCACAAGGCACATCGACCATATCATCAAGCTTACCGTATTCATATTCTCGGAACTGTCAATGACAGAGTTCGAATCCAGCAGAGCATCCTCCTCGGCGCCTTCACTGTGAAGTAGCGCGGCTCGGAACCGATCAAGAAATGTGACCGCCGGACTTTCATTTGCATCGTGAACATCCCACCGCGTTGGGTGACGTTCGCCAGGCCATTGTCGCGAACTTGACATCCTCGTGGTGGGATCTAGCCTCGCTTGTTCTGTCACGGACGTGTGTTCCATGTTATTCGTCTACCTAAATGGTAAGAGAGGTGCGTTCGTGTAGTCACAATGAGACCTGCAGAAAGTACAAGCTGATGAGGCAGTTCATGCGCCAAGACAGTCACATGGCGGTATGGTCAGTCTCAGCATCTAGCCGAGTAGGGCGGACATTTCAGGCTGCTTTAGTGAGCCAGCCACTAGAAGCCTCGGCATGGAGTGATTATCTCCGGAAGTCATCCATGTCAGGACTAGCCCGATTGCTGTTTTCAAGACTCAAACAACTGTAAATTTACCTAGGTAATCTTAGCGAATCCTCCGGATTTCGCGGTTCCCCAGCTTCTCATTCCTCTCCACACTCTGTCCCCCCTGGATGGAACTCCAGAATAACGTCGTCCAACTCCCCTGATGGCCGACATCGATCATACATCTCCTGAGCTGCGTCAGGACAAAAAGGTTGGTTTGACCTCTTTGGTTTTTCGGTCGCCTGACACAGGCACCATGTCCCGACCTGCTTTCAACGTCGAGTCATACACAGCATCAAGCTAACCACAAAAACAGTGTGACATCTGCTCTCGATGCTTCGCAAGATCTGAACATTTGGCAAGGCATCGGCGGACTCGTAAGTGTTTCGCATTAGCTTGAGATGCTGTTTGACATCGGTCTCCTCTAGATACCAAGGAGAAGCCGTTTACTTGTCCTTATTGCCGCAGGTCCTTCCAGCGATCTGACGTCAAAGCTGTCCACGTTAAAAAGTGTCACGCGGCTCCATCAGATCATCCCAACGGCGATGTCGGCCTGGAGGGCTCTGCGCGAAAGCGAGTTCGAATTGCATGCGACGGCTGCCGGAAACGAAAAATGCGTTGCGATGGGAATGAACCATGTGCTCCCTGTCGATCAGCCACCTCGCATTGCCACTACACGGTATCAACGGCGCCTTCCACGACGCCGAGCATTTCATCACAAGTCGAACTTGACAATGAAGAGCCCCAAATGTACATATCCAACGGATTCGACACGACTGCTACAGACAGTCGACATTCCTGTTCCCGCTCACTCTCATTCATGACCCAACACCCGGCCTTGGAAAACCAACCAGCTTGTGATGAGGGCATGGAAGGCCTTCAAACTTATCAAAATCCAATGCCGTTATCGTTTCCAGACCAAACGGGAATTTCAATGTACGGCACTGCTACCGGCAATGAGCACACTACTAGTATGTCTCTTCATACCGATGATCTCCTGTACCCAATACCGGACCCCGATGGCTTGAATGATTTCTGGCAAATGCCTACGATGGTACGTAACCCCCATAAACCCCTGCACACTTGGCTCAATGGGCACAGAACAGTCAATTCTGGTTCGATGGGTCCGATTTCGCATGGAGCGATAATTTCTTCGATTCGAATTCGCTTCTTCTGGATCATGTACTATCGTCCTCCATGCAGAGCCTGACCGCCACCATGCAAGAATACTTTGACCGGAAATCGCGAGCACCTTCTCCTTCACTTAACAAAGCCAGCAAGATGTGGTATTCAGCCCCGCCGAATTTGGACGACCACAACAAGGACATTGTGAGAGTGTTCCTTAATATATTCCGAAGGCACATACCGGAGACGGTTTCACTGTTCAAGGACCCAGCTCTGAGCAGGAAGAATCGAGCAGAATATACTCTGGCCGCAGCAGCCACGGGAGGATTATTCTGCACAGTGCCTGGAAGTGCCGAAGTTGCGAAATCCATGTACAATGACGCGCGAAGATTATTGTTGGCATCGTTCAGCGTCAGAAATACTTTGGATGATTTATCCACGACTCCAGAGGACAAGCTTGCTACGGTCAAGACGGTACAAGTCACCATTCTCAGCACATTGCACCTGCTAACACTGCTTAGTTCATCCTCCTAGAACTGTACGGTCTTTGCAGTGGCGATAAAAGGAGCTACGAATTCGTCGAAGCCTTTCACGGAAATCTGATTCACGTACGTGCCTGCTCCAAGCGCGTCCACCTCATATATAGCTGACTGTTCATCAGGCCGTCCAAGAGTACAGCCAGGCATGCGAGAAATCTGCATTAGAGGGCGGAAAAGACACCGATAGCACTCGGTAAGAATGAAACGCAAAATACAACCGTCATGCTAACAAATGACTGGAGACTACTTGAAGCTTTATATATCCTCGACTGCTATCGGGTCATCATCATGCAACGCCCACCTTCTCTATCCTGGCAGCACGTCCACGCATTCCGCCAAACGTCTTCTCCTACCAGCCAGGTCGCTCGGCTATATCAGCAAGTGCTCCGTCTCACCGATGGTGGTCTCACAGGTGCGCCAGCCGTTGGCAACGATTTCAGCCTTGGAAGTCTGGCGTCCTTGACCTCTCACTTATGGCCGGCGATGTATCCGCGTCAAAATAGATACGGCGCAGACAGCGTGTCTGTGGAAAGTCTGTCTCTATGGAAGCCGGACTTCCCAGAGCTAGCCTGCAGTACCTGGCTTCAGTCCCAAGGCGAATGTGTGAATTTTTCATGTCTTGCAGCTTACCACATGATGAATATTATGCTTCACGCCAATCTCACTGTGCTGCAAAGTTTTGCTCATTCTCCTCCAGGCTCGGCAGCACGAGATCCGAAGAAGAGCCTGGCTGCACGGGAGATGCACGCATGGACCCAAGATCGACAATACAAGATCGCCCGTTGGCATGCTGAACAGATGATTGTGTCGGTTGAAGGAGCTTTCACTTCTACAGCAAAGACAGACCAGCAAGGCTCACAACAGCCTCCATCTCGGTCCTCGTTTACCGCCTCGGAACCTCGAAGATTACCACACGAAGCACCTCATGTGCCTTATGCAATATACTATGCTACACTCGTCCTTTGGTGTGGTGCAGTGATCGAGGAAAGAGGTGGTGCACAGCCGGCATCCGTTCAAGCTCCCATCGCAAGAGGTGAACGGATCTTATCTTTACATAAAGTCCACATTGCTCAGCTTCTAGCTCGTGTGCTAAACGAGATCAAATAGGACAAAATATACGCCGAAGCAGTTAACGTGCATTGCTGGATATACTCAAAACACTGCAAGCAAGACTCTTCAATTATTTCAGTGGAAATCACAGCCTCCATCAGTGTAACTGAGGCCTACTGCTGGCGATCTAAACTGGTGTGGGCCCTCGCACTACGCCTTTACATCCCCGGAAGAAGGCTTACGGGAATGACTGGGGTGGTAGCCCGGCTATGAAGCTGTTGGGGTTCCGAAGTCGAGTTGGTAGCACAACCTTCGTGCTGACCCAATCATCTATCGTCCCGAGATCGACCGGAGTTTCGAGAACATCTTCCCGCAGACGAGCACTTAATGGGCTCCCACGAATTGTTGTGCAAGCGGTGCAAGGTTCAGAATCTCAAACACCTCACAACCTCAGCCGCAAAAATGCCCAACAAATTGCGAGATGATCTTCACAAGGTCGACACGACCTCCTTCGAATATATTTATGAGGAGAACGCCACCATCCCTCTGAACGAAGGACGTGGCATTGTTCGGTGCAATGTATTTCGCCCTAAAGGTTCTGAAGATGCCAAATTCCCAGTGCTTGTGACATATGGTCCTTATGGCAAAGATATTCACTACTCGGTGTAGGTTGTGGTACCCCCCAGCTTACAGTCCAGTACTCACAGTCGACTGCAGGTTTCATGCTGCTTCATTTGCAGAAGTGTCAGAGGAACATCACTCGCCTCACTCAGCCTGGGAAACACCAGACCCTGGGTACTGGACACGTCATCAGTATGCCATCGTCCGAGCTGATGAAGTTGGTCTCGGCCAGTCGCCAGGTGTGCTCAACACCATGTCCAGAGACACCAGCCTTGCTTTCAAGGACGTTATCGAATGGGCCGCTTCTCAGCCCTGGTCATCTGGAAAGGTCGGCTTGCTTGGAATTAGTTACTACGCCGGCAGTCAGTGGCGGGTGGCGGCACGTCGCCCTAAAGGGCTAGCATGTATCGTCCCATGGGAAGGCATGAGTGATTACTATCGCGATCGTTGCAGACATGGTGGAATTCTGTCAAACACATTCATAGACTTTTGGTGGAATCGTCAGGTAAGTTTGACGCTGCACCGTCGGTAACTTCACTTGTAACACTTACTAGGTTATTGTCAATCAATATGGTCGACCAGGAAGAGCTGCACGCAAATGGGGTCCTGACACAATCGAAGGGGACCTGGATGAAGAAGAACTTCGGGCAAATTGTCATGATCAAAACATCGACAACGTCAAGAACCATTTTCTCGACGACGACTATTATGCTACGAAAGACTACAATATGTCAGACATCGAAGTCCCCCTGCTGTCTGTCGGAAACTGGGGTGGCATTCTACTGCACCTCCGCGGCAATGTGGAAGGATACATGAATGCAGGGTCTCGGCATAAATATCTACGATTTGTCACAGGACGACACGATCTCCCCTTCTACACCAAGGAGTGCGTGGATCTGCAACGGAGCTTCCTTGATGCTTTTCTCAAAGACAATGATCCTCTGGGATGGTCTCGAGATGAGCAGCCCAAGGTCGGGTACAAGATCCGGCTCGGTGATGTCGGATTCAATGATGCAGCTGCCGAAGCAGCCTACCCGACTCGATATGAAAAGGCATGGCCCATCCCTGGCACGAAATATACCAGATATTATCTCACACCGGACCACGGCTTGGCAGAGTCGCCTACTGGGAAAGACGGAAACCTCTCATACAAAGCACTGGGCGATCTGAAGAACCAGCAACTGGTTCAATTCACCACCGAACCGTTTAAAAAGGAAAGCGAGTTCACAGGTCATGTTGTCGCGCACTTGAACGTTTCAGTCACTGCTGAGGAAGGCTCGGCAACGAAACCAAGCGACATCGACTTGTTCTTGACCGTTAGACATTTGAACGCTGAGGGAAAGGAGATCCTGTACACCGGCACTGTTGGTGATCCCGTTCCGGTCACAAAGGGTTGGCTTCGTGTCAGTTTACGAAAGGTGAATGAGAAAAGCCCCAGACACCATGCCTGGCATCCTCACCGTGAATATCTATCAACCGACCATATGCCACTGGTTCCTGGTGGAATCTACCCTGTGGACGTTGAGATTTGGCCCACCAATGTAGTGATCTCACCAGGAGACAAATTGGTCTTCGAGGTCTCATCGGGTGACACACAGGGTGCAGGATTATTTGAGCACAATTCGAAGGAGGATCGAAATGAAGCGACTTTTGGTGGGACGAATCATATCCACTTTGGCAAGGACCATGAGAACTGGCTTATGATGCCTCTTGTTCCTGCGAAAAAGTCCACAGCATGATGTTGGGAGAGACCTTGGCGATGCTGTTTAAAGGCTCTCTAAGTTAGGCATAGAGATCTGCTTAACCAGAATGGTACATCGCTGCAGTGTTTGGTCATCGCGACAGTACCGGCTGTTTGCATAATCCCCCGAGCCTTAATTACTTCTTCTTGACGCTTGCAGCCGAACTACCATTCACCTCCAACCTGGTATCTCATAATCTGATCGTTCCATCTCCCCGCCGTCGCACGCCATAACCGATTTAGATTCTACAACAGCAGTCAGCTTTTGTCTCGACCATCTGAGTAATAGCTTTTCTCACCCCCAGCAGCCAAACGCCACTGAACATTGTGACAACCACAGCACCCTCGACGGCATCTTGCGCTGCAGGTCGATCAGATACTCGATGCGTTCGACTCGACTCGCGGTATGGGGGCATCCGCCGCCAGTCTGCTGGCCAGTTTGGATCTGGATGTGTCGTAGATTGCACGGGGGAATTCTGCTGATATGTATCTGTGTCCGTCGTTGCTCGCTGCCCACTTTCATGCACATTGTAGATACGAAGGGTTTCGCGGAGAGTGGTAGGTTCCAACACAGTCTCGGTCCTGGCCATGCTGTCTTGCTATGCTATGAAGGGAAAAGGTGCCAAAGATGCAATACAAGGGAACTTCAACGAACAATTGGAAGTACGACGCAGCCTCTCCTGCAAACCTGGTCCAGTCCTGGTCGGCGCTTCGGCCTCGGTAGCATATCACAGGGATTCTGTGGACTGAACTATAGGGGATGCCGATCACTCAACGGGAACGATTGGGGTTGACTTTTCCAGTGTCTCTTGGGCGTGACCTACCCCTTTCGAGTGGGAATCCCTGTACCCCATTTGTCTTTCTTTCAGGTGCGGAACCCCTTCCGAGCAAGCCTAGAGAGCCTGGAGGAGCTTGACCCACGGTTCCAGAGCTCGATGATATGTTTCCTTGCGAGTTGAGAACAATCAGAATTACAAGGTGAGGCATACATTTCGTACATCACAGACAGCACATTCACTCTCTTTCTCGTCGTGGAAGATGTCTAGCGGTGCATATTCTCGGATAGAGATATCCTGCCTCGAAGGAAGGGCTCAGTCGATTCGGCTTCGCCAAAAGCTACTTCACTCTCTGTACAACGGACTCAAGTCGTCAACTTCAGCTCTTAAAGAGGCTATAGCCGTGGACAGTGGCAATGGCGAAGCAGAAGTCGCCCTGGAACTAGCTCTGACCATATCGGAGTTGCGTACACATTACGACACGCTGAATGTCGAGGAGGACTTGAAAGAGCAGCGGTCGCCGGAGAATCTAAACGCCACTACAAACATAGGAATCATTTACGTGATTCCTACAAAGCAAAACCTCTTCTACTCTGTCATATCGGCACTCACGGCAGCTTTGGCAGCAGGGAACTGTGTAATTGTCGAGGTTGGTCCAGCCAGCAACACACTTGCTATTAGCACCGTTCTAACGTCGTCTGTTCCAGCTACCTCCGACTCTTACTCAAGTATCTGGATTGTTGCGCAAGATCCTCCCGTCGGCATTGGATGCGGACGTCTTTATGATCAGCAGCACAAGACCATCCGAAACATTCCTGTCGAAATTCCATGTTCTTGCGCAGACCGATGGAGACCAGGCGACAGGCAGCCGTTCCCAGCTCTCAGCAAAGGTGGTGGCAGTCGTTGACCGAAGTGCGAATGTGTCTGAAGCCGCATCAGTGGTCGGCACCTCTCGAGTATCATTCAATGGCCGGTCTGCTTACGCCCCAGATATTGTACTCGTCAACGAGTTTGTGGCAGATGACTACTTATTCCATCTCGTCCAAACTATTACTTCACCAATGTCGACAACGAGTCCTACAGCTTCTCAAGCTCGGTCTAAAACGCAACCTGACACCCAGTCGCCAACAATGAAAGAACTCGAGAACACTGAAGGGCTAAGAATCGTCATGTCAGGAGCAAATGGAAGCATTGTCGAAGTCAGAGACAGGTAAGCGAGACTTGAGGTAACTGATCGGCGCGCTGACTGAGGTTTGTTACAGGACAAAAGCTCCCTTGGGACGCAGAATTACAGGTCGAGTGATCATGGTCTGTCGAATCACGAGTCTTGATGATGCTATCGATCTGTGCTGTGGGTTGGTTACTCAAAGGCTCATATGCAGTCCAACATCTAACCCGATAATAGTTTTGGAGCGCCTCTTGAGGCATCTTATGTCTTTGCTGCACCAACCGAAGCGAATTACCTGGCTAGGTTTATTGATGCACGCATCTCCTGCATAAATCATATCCCAACCGAACTGCTCAGTAAGTGGAACACTTGCCACCGTGGTAGTTTTTCTGACATGCTAACTATTCACAGTCGGTCCATTCGCTCCAAAGCATCCAACGATAGCGCCGACTCCATCACCACGATATCCTTCTGTACTGTTCCGCTCTCCACGACCGCGGCTTGCTCAACCGTCAAATCTGACCGAGATCTGTCGCGAAATCATCCGTTCGAGATCGACGAAATCGCTCGAATCTTGGGCTCGGTCGACGACGGAGCCTTGTCTTCCAGCCATAAAACAGGCCGATGGAAGAGCGACCGGCTTTTTTGATCAAGCGTTAATGCTTGTTGGCGGTACGGCTATCTCAGTGATTGCAGGCAGCTCGTATATTTTGTTTCGAGTGTTAAGGAAGCGGTGAGAACACGTCCCTATAGGGTCATGGTAAATAAGTAGCATAGATGGGTAGCCGTCGGCAACAGTTACAACCCGAATTTCGAGTGAGCATTTGATTGTTAGCAACGCATTCATTTTCTGGCCAATACCTGAAGAAAATCTGAAAGTAATCGGATTCTGCATAGTTCAACGCCTCCAGGAGTCTGCCTCCGGAACTCTGACACCCTTTGACGCTCAAGCGGCGGCTGTGACCATCCTTGGGCGCGGTATCTTCTCTCCCTCCCTCGTAACCACCTTCCCATCAGAATACGTCGTGTAGAATCCAAAGGTAAATTGTGAATTGCACATGTTTCTCAACTCCCACGTCTCAGCAGCAAGTACGTTGGGCTCGCTTTCGTCTTCGAAATCCCCAGCAGCCCCAGCGGCAAACAATGCAGGCATCCAATGATCATCCGTGGCTTGAGCCTCACGATACGCCGGGTGCTGCATCAACCTGATCATGGCCTTTCTCAATGCTGGACCTCGGTTCTTTGTGATGACATCTTCGGTTGCCTGTCGAAAGTTGAGAGCCCATGCCGCTGGGGGCTGCTCCTGACCCAAGGACTCCCGGTAGAGAAGCATATCGGTCCAGTGGTTTCGGTAAAGGTTGTGCACTGCACCACCGGTACCCACCAGCAAATAGCCTTCCTTCCGTAGAGACCGAAGTGTTGCACCGACCTTGACATGAAACCATGGGTCATATCGTGCGTTCATGGAGACGATGGTAGTCGGCGGGCATTTCGAGGCGTCTGGGAACATTCTGATCAAGACCATAAATGTATCGTGTATCCATTCAAAGTCCGGATTGGGCCCCACATTGAACCCTTCAGCAGCTAGCATAGAGATACATCTTTCGGCACCAGCAATGTCGGGATTTGGCTTCCAGTCGTTGTACAAGGAAGGGTCGACGAAGGGACAAAAGCTTTTTCCTGGGCTTGGGTTCGTTGCGACTTCAATTTTGTCTCCAAGGCAAGCCTTCGATAGTGAATAAGTGGTGTTGCATAGAAAAGAGCGTCAGATTCTTACCCAATGCGCACCCTAGGACAACATGCTCAGCAAATTAAGCATACAACACTCGAAGAGTGCTCAGCTTACCATTAGAATGATTCCTTTAACACCATGGGCAAGTGCTTCTTCACCACATTTTCCCCAGTATTCTCCAGATTCGGTCTCAGCCTCCAACATACGAGTGGAGCCATGGGAGAAGAAGTGTACAGGTGTGAGACCTGGAAAGTGGTTAGGACTTCGGGAGCGTGTTGTTCGAAGCGTAGGCTTACCCATAATGCCAGATTAGGAGGATAGACCAATGTTGGTAGATTGTACCGTGGTGGGCTGTCCAAATCAAGGGACTAATATTTAGATATTCTAGTCCCAGCGACGACACCGTCATCCCCATGTCGATCAGCGATCGGTGGCAATTGTTCACCATGGCCAGAACATCGAAGGGTCGCTGGGAATCACTGCGGATCTGGCATGGGGTACCGTTGGTTTTCTCCACTCTCTCTGCAGTCCTGTTGTACTCGTAGTCCGTTCCATGTTCCGGCTGGGGGTGTGCACCGGAGCTATTGGCGAGGAGCGCAAGGGTATCATAAAAAGCCAGGGACAGGTCGTTCAAAATAGGGTACTCTAGACGAACATCGCTCTTCCTGCCACAGAATGACTTCACGCCCTCCTACAGAAGACCAACTGGCCAAGGACTTACCTGGATTGACGGCCTACATCACCGGCCATGACCAAGCCAGCGGCGACACCAAGATTCAGGAGAGACGACCAGCAAAATGGCAATCCATCGACAGTGGTGGCATGACTTTCAACGTCCCTTATACGACCTCCGAGTTTCCAGTGTCAATGACTGGGGATATCGACATCATCAAGCATGATCAGAGACTGGGATCCGGGCAGATGGGCATTGTCAATCCCGGCGGCACCGTACTGCGCTTTGTCGATTTTGCTCCCGAATTCGAGTCCATGATGCATCGAACTCGCAGTTTGGATTATGGCATTGTGGTGGAGGGCTCTATAGAATTGATTCTGGACTCGGGCGAAAAGCAGCTTCTACAACGAGGAGATGTCTGCATTCAACGAGGCACAAACCATGCATGGAGGAATCCCAGCAAGACTGAGTGGACGAGGGTGGCGTACGTCTTGCAAGATTCAAAGCCGGTTGAAGTTGGAGGGAAGCCTTTGAAAGAGTACCTGGGCCGCAGTGAAGGAGAGATTCCTCCCAGCGGCAACGATTAAGCCATTGAGAGGCATTGAGCAGACTGAAGGCCGAGGCGGCAAACCAAATAACACCAATAGTACTACCTGACCAGTAGGCTACGATAGTTGTGGTCAAACGTAGAAATTTCCCAGAGAACATGGACCTACTACGGCCACATAACCGCACCCCAAGATGTACTCGTAAGACGTTTCTCCTTCCCAAGACCTGTCGGTCCCGGCATGCTGATCATCGGAGGATGGCTGATTCGCCCACTTGCCTCGGTCATTCATCCGCTTGGGGTACCGGGATCTGGGTATGTGTGGTGGGGAAGAAGGTGACGGCGGAGAAATGCACCCCAGCGAAGCGATTGAGGACCCTGGTGGTGCCTGGTGTCTCGATATCCAACCCGACTGATTCGAATTCTCTTTCACGGAGACTGTTGAACTGGTATGCGCAAGAGCTCAACCGAGGGATGATGGCGAGGCTGACGAGGCTGCGAATTCGAACTGGCAAGGCTGGTAACTACCGTCAAGCCTTCTCACAGAAGTCAGAAATAAGGAGCCTTGTCATTGGCGGTCCCTTCAACTATTGTCGCAACGCATTCTACATATATATGTACATATATAGGACTCAGCAGACATCATCCGCTGGTACGAAAGAGTTAAGCAGGCGTAAATTCGACTCCAATATTCGAGTTTTCTAGTCTTCACGACCCGATACCCTCATGGACAAACGTTGGCCGCACAATCAACCTCTGGTCCCACGGAGCGCAAACACCACGATCTTTTTGCAACATCATCATGTCCGTCATGCTTGGATCAATCTCGATGTCGTAAAGCTGGTACAGCCGAGTGAGAGTCAAGTGAAGCCCGATGTCGGCTAGATGTTTTCCAATGCAATTTCGGGGCCCATAGCTGAAGGGCCTGGACATGTTCCTCATCTCAGCTGTGGCGCTCAACCATCTCTCCGGGATATACTCGGTAGGATTGGGGAAGACCGCTTCATCACGGGCGGTGACGTACGCGGGGGTCGCCACTTGGACGCCCTTGGGGATGAAGTGGTCGCCGATAACTTTGCCTGGAGATATACGAGGAAATCCGGCGCTGAGGGGCCCCCAGATCCGAAGAGTCTCCTCGATGCATGAATTCAAATACTCCTAGAAAAGACGAGGTTAGCTTGTCAAGAATCCTGAACGACGGCCGCTCCCGCCATCATGAGAGTCGGTCCCTTACCAGTTTGGATGTCTCTTCGTACGTTGGTTCGTGGTTCGGGTCGGGGAATGCCGTGCGAATCTCATCGACGAGCTTCTTCCTCACGTCAGGCCTCCTGCCGATTTCCCAGATGGTGTACATGGTTGTCACTGCCGTGGTGTCACTTCCTGCAACTAGGAACAGGATGGTGTTCTCGACCAATTCCGGAAATGTCAGCTTGCTGCCGGTCTCGGGGTCGACTGCATCGATCAGATTCCTCAGGAAAGTCCCTTTGGCATAGTCGTCCCCGTTCTTCTCGATTTTGTCGTAGAAATCCCCGACGGACTTTTCGGCAAACTTGATCAGCCTGTCAAGGGCCTTGTAGCCGTCCTGTATCGTCTTGATGGGGACATAGCGTAGCTGAGGAAAGAAGGCTTGGGTGGGCACCACGACCATAAAAGCATCCAGGTCGTCGTGGTTCAGGGTGCCTTTACCGGAGACACAGTCGAAAGAAACCCCAAAACTCAAATACGTGGTTATGTCAAGGTAATGGTCCATCAACGTTCCAAAAATGTCGACGGATTCTTTCTTCGAGGCTGCCGGAACAAAGACGACATCCAGGAGGGTTTTCACTTTTTGATGGATCATAGGCTCCTCCTGGAGAAGTCCCTTCAGGGAACAGGCATGGGAAATCAAGCGTCTCAAGCGAGCATGCGCCGCTTTGTTCCTTTCAGTGAGAATACTTACTGCCCCGGTAGCAGAAAACATGTCGTAAAAGACCTTCTCTTTGGGGCAGGGGTTGGAGGATTGCCCGTAGATGTCCTGCCATGATTTCATATCTGAGAAGTACAGCTCGTTCGTCCCGACGCGTACTGGACTTCCGTACTTCTGGAGCATCTCGTGCTGCCATCGAATTCGGTTCATCTTGAACATCGACAACATGGGAAATATGGACGTGAACTTGGCCAGGAATGGGCCCGGGAATTTCGCCAATGGGTGGAAGTAGATGTTGTATACGATCTTGGCGACCAGATACAACAACGGTAGCGTCCACAAGGCTGTAAACCAGGGGATGTTGTTCTGCAGTTGAGTCATGATTGTTGATGAGGCAGCCATGATGAGAGGGTTCGAAAAGGCTGAACGTAGGACCGTCCGTGTTTTTGCCCCTGGTGTACTTTGGTCCTCTTTTTGTTCTCAATCGGAACTGACTTGTCAAGTGTTGATGCCAGCTGGAGAGCTCAACGATTTCCCTGTAATAATAGTATGGCAGTTTCTCTCTCCCGGGACGCGGCACAAGTCCGGAGCAAAGCATGGCAGTACTAGTTTTGGGGATACCCGGGAGAATCTGGGGAAGGCCACAAAGCCTTTGAGTCTATGGGTTCCCCGGATGGACTGCGGACCTTCGGAGAAGATTGAATCCCATTTTCGGCCCGGAACATGGCTTGGACGACGTTGGCAAGTGTCTCATGATTATGATAGTAGCGCAGTGGTGGCCACTTGCTTGACGAGCTTGAGCTCGCGGCTCGTTAGCCATATGCGCGCTCTGCGAGGAGTCATGGCGATTCTGAAGTTTCTGTTATGTAGAGAAGAACCCTTGCAGTCCTACCGAGGCGAGCAACGAACCACTTGTCACGTGCTGCCACGTGATCTGACTCGCCTTGGCGCGCAGACTAAGGTACTTCTCCACCAAGGCCACTTCCTCGACTTCTCGCAGAATTACTGTACCTCGAGTGGTACATTCATCACGATCAACGTGGAATCCCAAAATCCATCTCTTCAACTATTATCCCAATGTTGCTCATTTCATCGGTTGACATCGGACACATGGAACTCGCGCACATACCTTCCAGACCGCTCGAGCTCCTTCGAGCAAGGCAAGTGTAATCTAGTGCAACTGAGTCTGCTCGGGGACGCGGAACCAGTCACGGAACGAACGCTGCCTTCGGTTCCATGTTTTCTTCCTTTCCTGTTACCCCGAACATCATCCCGCAAATGTTGACTCGGAACCCACATGTGTTCCAGGTTTGTCCCCTGCCGCCGTGATGGCTGATCAATCCATGAAGTTGATTCGATATCTCGTAGCCACTGCTTGGCAAGAGACATTAGCTGTTGACTTTATCCGCGCCACAGAACAACTCCATCAAAACCTTGTCTTTTGCGAGCACTCTTGCCGAGCTCGTAAGTCCGGTCAGCGCGTGACACGGACGAAACCTGGCCATTCATGCTCCCGACCGCTAACATCCTTCGGCTACCCCTGATATAAGAGGATTGGGGATCTCAGGTTGCAGTTTTCTGCCGAGACAAACACAGCTACATTTTCTCGAACATCCACCAAGCTACGTGTTGATCAAGATGGCGCCCGCTGCGACCCATGACGCCGCTCATTCAGAGTCCGCGTATACACCCAAGCATATCGAGGACAAGCTCTTCATTGATGGAGAGTTCGTGCCATCAGTATCCGGCAAGAAATTCGACATTTATAACCCTACGACTGAGAAGCTCGCGGCATCAGTTTACGAAGCCGGTGTCGAAGATGTCGATCTTGCAGTCAAGGCTGCGAAAGAAGCATTTCCGGCGTGGTCAGCGCTGTCCGCCGCTGAGCGGACTGGCTACCTGAACAAACTTGCGGACGCCATCGAGCGAAATGCTGACGAGCTTGCCTACCTTGAGGCTATTACCATGGGCAAGCCATATGTTGATGATTGTGAGTTTACTACCGAAATCTTGCCAAGGTCTTGAGGTTCGCCGCTAACAACCTCTCTTCGACCAGTCTCGATCAAGTTCTCCGTGCAAAATCTGCGGTACTTCGCAGGAAAAGCGATCGACATAGCTGGAGATTCGAGCCTTAACACTACTGGCTTCGTGACACTCTCTTTGCGACAGCCATTTGGCGTCTGTGGAGCAATTACGCCCTGGAATGTACCACTACTTATGCTGGTCAACAAGCTCGGCCCGGCTCTTGCGGCGGGCAACACACTTGTGGTCAAATCTTCTGAGAAATCTCCTCTTTCGTCCCTCGTCGTTGGTCGGTTGGCTCAAGAGATTGGCCTACCTCGAGGTGTACTCAATGTCCTTTCTGGCTTTGGTCGGCCCTGTGGCGAAGCCATCGCGAAGCACATGGACGTCCGGAAGATCAGCTTTACGGGTAGTGTTATTGCAGGACGTGCTATCAAAAAAGCTGCCGCCGAGTCCAATCTCAAAAACGTGACGCTCGAGCTTGGCGGCAAGAGTCCGCTCCTAATATTTGAGGACGCCGATCTTGCTAGAGCCGTTCCTGCGGCCGCATTCAGCATCCTAGTGAACAGCGGACAGTCCTGCGTTGCTACCTCGCGTATATATGTCCACGAGGCTATCGCGACGCAATTCCTTGATGCTATGAAGACTGCGATGGTAGAGCTCTTACCAGCCGACAATCCGCTCTTACCAAATACCGGTCGTGGGCCGCAAGTCGACATGGCCCAATTCGAGCGCGTCATGTCCTTCCTTGACTATGCCAGGGAGAATAACATCAGTATACCAATCGGCGGTGGCCGCCAAGGAATAACCGGGTATTTCGTTCAGCCTACTATTCTCGCAAACCCCCCCGAAAACTCTAGGGTTATGAAAGAGGAGATTTTCGGACCTGTCTTGTGCGTCAATACCTTTACCGACGAGGCGGAGGTGCTGAAGCGTGCGAATGACACCGAGTTCGGTCTATATGCCAGTGTCTTTACAAAAGATATCAGCCGCGCCTTGAGGGTAGTAAAGGCCCTCGAGGCGGGAGGCGTGGGCGTCAACTGCTCGTCACCGAGTATGGCTGTCGATATGCCATTTGGTGGATGGAAGCAGAGTGGCGATGGGCGGGAGCTGTCCAGGCATTGCACTGACTACTGGACCGAGTTGAAGAGCGTGTTCATCGCGTTGTAGAAATGGTCGCATGGGATGTCAGAGGAATTGAGATGCAGACAACTGCGAATATCAGGGAAGTTTGCCGCGCTCGCCTCCCGTTTCAATATTTGTGAGACTTTTGGAGATTCGAGTACCAATACGTTGCTTGACTGCCAGAGCCACCACGGGCTTTGTGCTGCTTCCCCTAAAGGAATGGTAGAATGACTAGTGTGCAATGTGTAACGACGGAATGAAGTGCTGGGAGGTGAGAGACCGCACAATCTTCCGGCCCGGTCGAGCCGAAAGTAAAACCACGGAGCTTCGGGTACAGACTGCAGGAATGAAGAGGCGTGGCGGCCTGATTTTGATGTGCTTCCAACCCTGATGGATTCTGTTCCGTTGATCGTTCCGGCCGGAGCCTTGTTGTGTCAGTGTCGCACTTGTGCCTGATGCGCAGAGTACGATAGCTTGCGCCCACGGTATTGTGTATTTGTCCACAAGAAGCATTTTGCTTCGGCTTGCGAATCGTCAAAAGACCAATTCTTCAGGCGGTTGACATCTACGCAAATCTTCAAGTCGTCAGAGAGGAAACTATAGGGTCATGGGCTCCTTGTCAGGGAAACCTGTTACAACCAAAGCACTTGTTGTTGACAAGCCAGGTGCATCTTTCGTCCTGGAGGACGTCGTTTTAGACAAGCTACGCGATAACGAGCTTCTGGTCGATATCAAATACTCTGGGCTATGCCACACTGTGAGACTTTCTCATCCCTTGGTGACAGTCTCGACGCTTACTACTCTCTCAGGACCTCGTCATACAGCATGGGAAGATGCCCATTGGCGGGTTTCCCGTGGTTGCTGGCCATGAAGGTGCTGGAGTCATCCTCGAGCTTGGCAGCGGACTGGGGAGCTCGGGACTAAAAGTTGGTGACCGGGTGCTGCTGGGCTTCGCCTCTTGCATGAGTTGCAGAGGATGCCAGGCAGGCAGCAAAGGAGCTTGTGACAATATCGCTCTCACCAATTTCGGGGGAACAAGAGGCCTTGAAGACACCTCTATCCGCCGTCCCAATGGCGAATTTATAAGAGGCCCAGTTTTTGGTCAGTCGTCCTTCTCCAAGCTGGCAATTTGCGACGGCAGAGTTGCGGTCAAGTATCCTGGCCCAGTAGAAGACTTGTCATTTTTGGCTCCCCTGGGCTGCGGGTTTATGACGGGCGCCGGCACAGTGTTGGATGTACTGAAGCCGAATTCAAACAACAGTATCGCCATCCTGGGACTCGGTGCTGTGGGCCTTTCTGCTCTCATGGCCGCCAAAAGCCTGAACATGGCTGACATCATCGCGATCGACATTATTGAGTCGAGGCTGGAACTGGCGAAAACCTTGGGGGCCACCCACGCGTTGAACGGGAAGAAGTACAAGGACGTTGAAGCTACCGTTCGCGAGGCGTCTGCCCGAGGTGCTGATTACATAGTGGACACTACGGGCGCGACGTCCATGATCAACAGTGGCATCAGGGCGCTGGCTCAGCAGGGAACGTTTGCCATTGTGGGAACCCCTGTGCCTGGAGAAAATCTGAGTGTTGAAGCGATGGATATGCTCATTCATTGCAAGAAGATCATTGGGGTTACAGGGGCTTATGCTAACCCCCAGGAGGTGAGCTCTTACTCTTTCTTCTTCTTCCAACGAGAACTTCCGATATTGACTAATGCCAGCTTATACCGCGTCTTGTGAAGATGTACCAGGAAGGATCGTTCCCCATCGACGGACTGTCTAAGACATACCCCCCAACGGAGATAGACCAGGCAATCGACGATATGAAGTCGGGAAAGGTACGATTTGCCTCCGACCCTGCTTGGGCTACTGTTACTAATGCCACTCAGGTAATCAAGCCAATTCTTGCTTGGTAGTGTCCTTGTTGAGCACTGCATCGAGCTACTACGTCAATGACAAATTCTTCTTGGAAAAGCCTCGTAGGGTGCTTCTCCTGCTATCACTCTGACTTTGGTTTCGCAATCAGATGACACTGTCTTACCACAGCAAAATTGAGTACGCTATCACGGATTGAGACGCCTGGCCATGGCGGCATCGTATGTCCACGGTGGTATGGAGATAAACTCTGCTGTCAAAACAATATTCAAGGCCTTTACCACACAGCTCAATCCTGGCGGTTACCCCAGAACCTGCCCAGGCCTCTGTGTCCCGGAAGGGGTACCTGCGTTCTTCAAGCGAGACTCGCGTATTCACAAGACTTTGCCTGATGATCTACCAACGGAACGGCGTCCGGAACAAGTACGAGTTCCTGACTTAAAGTTTGGCCCAAGCGCCGTTCGCCTCCCCGAAGGAATGGGAACAAAGCCCACTAACCCCGGACTAATGCTGACAATAGAATCCAGAATCTGTTGCTTGGCCTCCTTGGACCTGGGGAGCCGAAGGCCTCCTAACAATATACCCCATCCGGACGTACAAGGATTATTAAGAGCTTTCCAACTCCCAGAGGACAATTGTCTGAACGAGAAGCCCGTTGATGCGAAATCACTATACAATAGGCCTTCGACATATACAGACTTCACAATGGGCAAGTCTCGAGCAGACATCCAGCAGCCTGCCTCAGCCATGGAACCGCTTGACGAAGAGATCGTCGTATGGAACCACAAAAAGGAGTTCGCGCTCCTGTTGGTCGGTCGTCCTCCTTGCTGCGAAGTGAGCATATACTTACAAACTCACGATGACAGGCTCTGTGCTCTCAGTACTTTTGTCAAATGCTGTTCATCGTAGGTGCCGGCGTCTACGCCAGATCCATTGCAGCCGTCGTCGGGGGAGAAGCGATCTCCTCGTGGCCAGCAACCGCCATAAATATCCTCACCGCTGCCACAATTCCTCCCATCGCACGAGCTGCTGATCTCTGGGGACGCAAATGGTTCTTGGTTGTGCCGACTTCACTGGGTTTCGTTGGGAGTATCATCGTCTCCAGAGCGTCTTCCATGCATATGGCCATTGCAGGCTTTGTTTTGGGCGGCGCATCATTCGGTGCTCAACCGCTTGTCCATGCTGTCGCTTCCGAGACCATGCCCCGCAAATTCCGATCTTTTGCTCAGGGTGCATGCAACGCTGCTATTGCTTGTGGATCTCTTTTCAGTCTGCTCGTCGGCGGAGCCTTGACCAACAACAACCCCGAAGGATTCCGGACTTACTGGTACATCTGCGCTGGTATCTACGCACTCTCAACCCTGATGTTGGCAACTCTCTACAACCCACCACCGAGAGAATTACAGATATCCTTAACTTTCGGCGAGAAGATTCGCAGCCTTGACTGGATCGGTTTCTTCTTGTATATCGCCGGCCTCGTGCTCTTCTGTCTGGGGTTGTCTTATTCTCAAAATCCATTCGACTGGCCCGATTCCCATATCCTGGCCCCTTTTCTCATTGGAGTGGTCTTCATCCTCATTCTCATCGGTTACGAATGGAAGATCAAGAAAGATGGACTTTTCCACCACGGGCTCTTCCAAGACCGGAACTTCCCCATTGCACTGGTGGCGGTCTTCATCGAGGGGTATATCTTTATGTCTGCCAACATCTACTTCCCCTACGCGATGGAAATTGTCGTTACGGGGATCTCGACCTTCCGCGTCCTGGTCTGCTACAGCATTGCATTCATCTGCCTTCTTGCCATGTCGTTCCTCATCGGAGGCTACATCTATCGGACCAAGACGGTACGACCTACAGCCGTAGCTTCGAATGCTGCATTCGTCATATACGCTGCGCTCATGGCTTCAATCACCGCGAGCACACCCGAGGCTCACTTTTGGGGCTATGTGACTTTCTACGGCTCTGGTCTAGGGTGCGGTGTTATAACGCTCTACACCACCGCCCAGCTCTCCACCCCACCGGAGCTCATTGCCGTCACTTCAGGTCTTATGGGCTCAATCAGAAGTACAGGCGGCTCAGTTGCAGTTGCCATCTACGGGGCCCTGTTCAGCCAAGGGCTCTCGAAGAACCTATTCCCCAAGGTAGCGCAGGCTGTCATCCCCTTGGGTGTTTCTGAGGAGACTGTCGGCCCACTGATTGCCGATTTGAGCGCTGGTTCCGCCGAAGCTGCACTGAAGCTGCCTGGTGTTACTGTCGATGTTTTGGCGGCTGCAGGTAAAGCCCTGAAGTCGGCCTATGTGGTCGGGTTTCGTGATGTCTACATATGCGCCGCTGCGTTTGCAGCCCTTGGCCTAGCGGGTGAGTTTTCCTCTTGTTCCGTTGCTAGCAGTCGCAGATTTGGCTAACGAGACATAGCTACGGTCTTTCTGAAGGATCCAAGGAAGGAATTCAATGCCAAGATCGATGCACCTCTTGATCGCATCCAGGTGAAGTCTGGGGATTCCGCAATGACAGGAGAGACGAAGCATGTGGAGGCGACGACGCTTGAAGCTTAGTTTGGAGGAATGAATTTTGCGGGTTGAGACTTGATCTTGATTGTAAAGATTGTGCTTTTACTCGTCTTCAACAACGTTCCTTTTCCAAAAATGCCTTACTATGCTTTCTATGCTTGCGATACAACGATGCCTCAGAGTACATACGCTAGCCAGTGCCCTCCTGAGCACAGGAAGGTAGCAATTCCGCCACAAGTATTCTGATGTACTCGGCTTCCAGCCAGGTCTATCAAGGATGTCAAAGACTTGTAACAGACAGATGAAATACCTTTTCCACCCTACACATAGTAATTTCAGAGGTTGGCCTCCGTCCGTCTTCTCCGTAGCCAGGCGTCGAAGTTTAGCTCGGCATCAGCCAGAGAATCGAATCCCAGCAAGCTCTTCTGGTAGGCCGCATCGCCCCAGTTGAAATTGCAAGGCCCCTGCCAGGCCGATGCAGGAAGCTCAGCCAGCTCTTGATCTCGTTTCACTTGCTCCTCTCCATCAGACAAGTGGTAGTAATGCCGCGTATCCACGGCCCCGGCCACGTTGACTTCGGTCCTCTTCTTCCGCAAATCCTCGTACAATTGTAGAAGGTCGGTCAATTGCGCATATCTCTCTTCAGGGTCCGGCGATATACCGCTATTTTGCAGCTTGGAGAGAAGTAATCCCAAGATTGCGCCGTCCTGCCCGAGGTTTAGTTTTGGTGTATAAAGAGGGGGTAAGATCGGAAGAGAAAGTAATTACCTCCACAGCCATTGCAGCCCCTTGACCCTGATATGGAAGAGTAGGGTGGGAAGCGTCACCAAGGAGAGCAACTGTTCCCTACGTCTTGCAGTCAGCCACAACTGCCTCTCCACGTCTGCTTTTTGAGAAACGCACCTTTGTCCACTGGTCGAGCTCCTTGAAATGAAGAAGCTTCCATTTCAGAGCCGAGTTCAGGCACGAAATGATCATGTTCAAGCTATAACCTCAATTAGTCACGACACTGAAAGACGCGTAGAGATACATCTCTATTACGCTGGATCCCATCCTTCGAAGTTGGCCGCCATTTCACCCAGATTGCCTTGCAAAGTGCGCACACCAGGCGGTAGGTCGTCGGCAACACTTTGATATTCGTCAGTTCTTATGCTGTCGGTCAGAGTGCGGAAGCAACTCACAGTAGGACCAGATTGTACTCTGTCTTGTCCCTTAAGGGGTAGAACACCGCGTGCCGGTTCGAACCCAGCCAGACCTGCACATTTGCCTTTTCCATGATTTCGTCCACTCTTTCGTCTTTGAACGCCTTGAGCTGTTCTCGGGTGAACGTCCCTCGATAGGCGAGGTCGCCCGTTTCGAGTGGAGGCATGGGTTGGCCCAGAACGTACTCTCGTAATCCGGACCATAGTCCTGCAAGGGCACATCAACGGTCAGGCTGGTATCATCAGGGTGACTTCCTTCTTTTGGGGCTTGCTTACCATCGGCGCCAACCACAACATCTGCTGTTATCGAATTTTGATCTTTGATCAGAACAATCTGCTTGCCTAGAACTTCTCCAGTGCCCTGTTCGACGCCAGTCACGTCGGCGTTAAGGAGTATTTTGGCACCATTCTTTCGGGCGGCCTCAAGCAAAACATTCTGATAGTCTCCTCTGTGGATGGCTCTGCTTTCTGTTCAGCTCCTTGCGACAGCGGCGGCGGCCTCAGACTTGGGAATGCGTTTATCGTCGTGCACTTACAACCATTCGGCCCCGTATTCCTTTTCCATTCTTTCTCCCATCGGCTTTTCGGCAAGGATTCGTCCATCCTCGTATCTTCTCAAGGTGAAGCCTTCCACGGAATATGCTTGCGCTTGCTTCAATGCCGGGACTAGATCGAGATGTTGGACGATCCGGCAGGCATTCGGGGGGATGTGGATTCCTGCACCGATCGTAAGGATCTCTGGAGCCCGTTCGACAACGGTCACCTCCAGCGGCGGACTTGATCTTCGACATGCAATTGCGCAGGCGAGACCACCGATGCCAGCTCCCACGACGACAATGTGGAGCGGAAAAGGAGCCCGTTTCTGGCAGGCACTGCAGTCAGTACTCTTCAATTCTGACGCTGAGTCCAGTATGCCTACATTGCTTTCTCCGTTACAAGGCTCCATTTGACGCAATGTTTTCTATATGTCTTTGAAATGATTGTGATACGAAGTTTGTCTACAGATCGGACACGGGTGCAAGTTTCTTGGCTTTTGATGCGATATGCAAGGGCTGTCACGGCCTTTTCACCACGGCAACATTTATGGTCGATAGCTCCTAGAATGTCAGGCATGTGAGCATGTCTGTCGTGAGAGAACCACCGCTCAAGCACTTGGCCACACGACGGTGTCCCGTTCCGTTGCAGCGTTCCGTCAAGCTTTCTGACTAAGACTGCCCCGGCCAAACGAGGCCACCAGGCTGGCTCGTCCCTGCATCCACCGGGATATTGGGGGAACCCTGCCATTTGCGGAGGGAATGGGGAAATGGGAGACTTGTTCCCTTCCGAATATCCGGAACGAACAATTCTTATTCTGCCTCCTTCCTCTACCGCAAACTGCTTTCCGTAGAGCCAGGGAATTCCGCAGCAACGATGCTCAGAACAAGCGTTGAACAGTCTCACGTTGTGGTTGGGCGTTCCGAAGGCCGAGCTGGACACTTCTCTGGCCCTAGACGCTCTCGCGCCAAAACCCCATCCGCCCGGAAGAGGGCGGTATACGTGGAGGAGGCATGCGTATCTTGCAAGAGCCGAAAGATCCGTTGTGACGGTCAACTACCATGCACTCCATGCGAGCGGCGTTCATACGATTGTCGATTCACCAAAGGTCATGGTCAAGTTTCATGTGGCGTCAATGGGCAATCAAACGCCACAGCAGACAGCCGGGTCTCAAAGCCTTCGAGTCAAGTGTACTATTCCCAACCGTGGCCAATCGAGTCTTCTCGCTAACGTGCTCATAGGGGCCTCTCGGAACTTATCTGCATCGTGACTCGGCTTCAGAACAAGATTGACGTGCTGGAACGACAACAGCAGGAGTCGACAAGCGGCGCCACCACCGAACCGCACCACGATAACTTGTTCGTTCAAGATGTTGCCGGCCCAGAACAAAACAATCAAAGCACCACTCAAGCAGCATCGCCTGTTTTCGCCGGTCCCACCAGTGCAGATTTCAGCTTCCGTGTGGCAGATATCATCCTTCAGCGAGAGTGTGGAACAGAGGCTGGAAGGTCATGGGTGAATGCAGATTTGGCGGCTTCGGTCAGCGACGATGAAGATGGAGACAACCCTGAACCTTTGCAACCTACGGCAATCTCGTCATCCTTACATGGGCTACAGCTGCAGGATGTGCTTCGATTGATCCAAGTTTACCACGAGTCCATCGACATTCTGCATCCGCTCGTGAACACAGAGTCATTACAGCGGCTGGCGAGCACGCTCTTTCCCAATGACGGTCATGCTGCAGCGCCCGAAGCAACCGCCTTGTCAGCAGGCGTGGACATTGCGCATCTGAAGATGGCAGTTGCGATCGCTTTACTTGCGGAAGGCGGAGGTTATAGTCCAGTAGCGAGGAAAATCCACAACAACCTGATCCCGATCATCACTAATCACATATTGGGACGAACATTTACGTTGGGAGGTCAAATCCTCCTGCTTCTCACAGTGAGTATGTCCCAGTATTCAGTGTCCGGTCTGCTTCTGAAGCTGACTACACTACGCAGGCGTTCTACTACCTGTTCCAAGACGATTCTCGCCTTGCGTCTCGTTATGTTGTCATCGCATCACGGATTATGGTCGAAGCTGGACTGCATCTGAAAGAGATACGACGGCGGTACTTCCCTTGCGACTCCGAGTACGCGAGGGTACTTGTTGTGCTTTTCACCTGCATGTATCTTGATCGTCAACTAAACTTCAACGCCGGACTGCCTCTGAGTTTGAAAGATACGGATATCGACATTCCAGAAATGGTTCGTTACTAGTACCCTTGACAATCCTCGTGAGAACATCTATACTTACACTTCTGATTGAAGGAAACAATGCCTCCGTACTTGAAGGCAATGACCTCTTACATGAGAATGGGGCCCCGCGCCTGGGCTGCCGTGACGGATGAGCGTGGCCAACTGAAAGGCAGGATCAACAACGAAGATTATGAATTTATCAGTTTCCAAGTACGGCGCTGGGAGGAGAACCTGCCCACAGAACTGCGTGTCCGACGAGACAGCCCCTTGGCCGACCAAATCGACCCTCAAGCCTCGTTGAACCCGGGCACGCTGCTGCTACGGTTCGTCCTATACTTGCGTGCGAATCAGTTCAAGATTGTCATCATGCGGCCCCTGTTGTTCTCCACGCAAACATTCAGCACCAACATCGAACAGGTGAAGCATGTGGCCCAGCTTGCAAATGACAGCATCGAAATGATCGTCACAGCGGACAAGAGGTGCGGCCTGTACGCTAAGCAGCAGCCACTATTCAACCTTTTCCTGTCTTCCGCCTTGTCTACATTGCTCCTGATCTACGTACACAGCTCTCCCGGTCGCGGAACGCTGACCAGATCCGACCATCTTCCTGAGACGGACATGGCTGTGCAACAAGGAATTGAAAGGGGATTGAAACTGCTTCGATCATACTCGCTATCGCGCTCATCGCAGCGTCTGTCAAAGAAAATCGCAAGCCTATTGCAACGTCTAGGATTCTCCTTGTCAGGGACCGACAGCCCGGCCGGAGTGGGAGGTGCCCATTCTGACCCGTCAATGGAGTATTGTCATTCCGTGATCAACTCTGAGCGGCTGCCGCCATTCGAGGTTTTCCCTTCCCAGGACTTGTCAGCCTGGAATTATTCCAACTTCCCGCCGTACGATGGGCTGACGAGTGGTAACACCTTTCAGTATCCGGTGTCCAACAATCAGAATCTCTCATCTCTTGCGCTTCCGGAGATGACTCGAATGCCTTTCTGTCAAAGCACCAATCAATTCAACAGTGATGTGCTGCTGAGCTTCATGAATGATTTCTCGGCTTGAAGAAATTAGATGCTATCTCTGAGGCAGAAGGTGAAGAGCGACCTAATGAGGCATATACTGCAGGGAATCAAGCACCGCTGGCATTGATTTGGAAGTTATTCGAAGTGTATGGTAGCCTTCTGGGTCCAGTGGTATGCGCCTATCTGTTAAGAGTCTCAAAAAATAATATAAATTCATTGCACCTAATTTGTGGTATTACTGTCCGAGAAATCTTCAAGTTCAGTACTCTGATTTGAGCAAATTACTTGGACAATCCCACTGATGACACGTCAAGCTAAGCAAGCATCAAGTACTCAGGAGAACGATGTGAATCACCGGATTTCTGTTGGGGCAACTATGTAGACCCCTCCCCTACTTGGTAAGCTCTCGCGGTCGCAGCGTAACGTTCAGCCCGGTCTGGTGCACGAACACACTATTCATGGCATCAGCTCTCCATTGCGAGATTTGGCCACAGGCCACGGGCAGGGCAGCAGCAGCAGCCACTTACTAGCAAGTCTCTTGCCAATCGGTGTCGTCGGCGTCGGCAAATTCAATCACAAAGTTCCGTAGCAGAGTCGCAAGCACCTGGGTTCTCAAATGAGCGTTTTTGTCCATCGATCAAGAATACTAGTAATTGGGTGGCTTGGATGGATTGGGTGTGCCTACTTTGGACATTTCCATCCAACTGATGTCTGTCCCGGAGATTGTTAGCGTCGTCAAGGACCTTAGACTGACATTCCTCGAGGATTGAAAGGTTGACTTTTGGCACGTCATGGCCATTGGGCTTCCCCAGGCCTTTGGCCCGACACGGCCCTGGACTTTCCCACGAGAATTGAAATGATGGACTTACTTTTGCCGATGCAGAGCCTCGAAGCGCCTCCAAATGCAAGGTAGCCCGACCCTGGGGGAGAAAACGTTTCAAATGGTCAGTGCAACATTCCGGGCCCTACAGAAGGGGATCAAGATGATGAGGTAAGTAACTCACAAAGGTCATACTTGCCCCCGTCTTCGAGCCACCTTTCGGGACGAAAAGTCTTCGCGTCAGGCCCATAGATGGCTTCAGACCGACCTAGGACGTAGGGACTTGTTCCTATTATGGTCTGTGGGAGAGATATTGTCAGCCAAAACTAAAACTTGAACGAGGGTCCATGTGAAAAGATTGAGAGACTGAAGGTGATGGATGAGTGGAGTGGAGTGGAAGTTGGAGCTGAACACATACGCCGCTGGGAATGTAGTATGCGCCAATTTGGATCCCTTCGCTAGGCACGACTCGCTGCATGCTGTGGCCTACGATGGAGTGGATGCGCAAAGCCTCGTTCATGACGGCCTGGAGATACGGCATCCTGTTGGCCTGCTCGTATGTCACCACAGTCTGGTGGGATGTTTCTTCTGTCGCTGTTGCCTCGTCGATCTCGGTGACAAGCTTCGACAGGCAGTGCGGGCTCTGGAGCAAGTAGTAGATCATCGACCGGAGAGAGATGGCCGTGGTGTCGCTGCCTGCAGCGATGTTGCTGGCCGTCATGGAGATGAGGGCGGCCTCGTCGAACTCGAGCGGCTTGGCCTTGTTGATCTCCACGAACCGGCCCAGCATGTCGCGGTGGTCACTTCCGCGTAGGATCCTAGACTGGACTTGGTCCATGGCGAATTGGCGGAGACTCCCGTTGCGTGCTGTGAGGGCCAGGCGGTTGCCGATGATCGGGCGCAGGAGCTGGTGCAGTTTGTAGACATAGGGCACTTGGCCGACCCAGGAAGTCGACCTCAGAACCTTTTTGATCTGCTTGAGTGCTTCGGATTCCCGCCCTGCATCCATCAGGCCGAAGCGCTGGGAGAAGGTCACTTCGCCGATGACGTCTGGGATTCGGGCGTCAGTTCTAGAAACTCTGTCTCCCACACCTCCTTTTGTGTGTCTATGTGTGCGTAATTTTCTTTTGGAGATTTTGATCTCACGGTGGGAAAGGGCGCGCAGAACGTACCGAAAGCGAACAACTGAAGCCAGAGGCCGAAGTCGATGCGCTGGCCTTGGACATGGTGCAGCGTCGTCATGAAATAGGCAATGGCGCTGTCCATGTATGGCTCCAACTCCATCAACGAGCTGGTGGCGTAAGCATTGTTCACGAGTCGGCGGTGGTTGCGGTGAACGATGATGTCTCTCTCGGCAAATAGGTCGAACTTCCGCTCGCCTTGTTGAGGAAGATACCATTCGCTCTTTCGAAATTGAGAACCGGCGCCTATAAGAAAAAACATGAAAACATCAACGTATGTACTACCACTAGCATTTCCTTCCACACAAGCATTTCTTTTCATCCAAAAGAGTCTCTCTCTCTCTTACCGTATATCTTTTTAACCGCGTCTGGAGAAAGGGTGAGGACTTCGTCAGGCCCGATACGGACGACCTCTCCATATCGCTCATGCAGGCTCGTCAAGAGCCGGTGGAAGTCTCCTCGCCAGCCGTGGTAGGCAAGCCACCATCTGCTGAATTTGGCAATGAAGGGACCGGGAACTCTTGAGAGTGGTGAAGAGAGATGTAGATACAATGATCGAAGAAGCAGGCCAACGACGGCGGCCGAGAGCATCCACATGCCGAGTGAGAACCTCATTGTCAACTGCTGGAGATTTGTGGTGGGCATGTTTAACTGTGGTTTTCACTTGGGCACCGCATGTTGCTCAAGCCAGATATGGATGGGTCTGCTATAAAGCAAGTCCTCACTGAAGAAGTGGTGGGAACGGAGCCATTTGGATGATGCAGTAGCCTCAAGGTGCCGTTGGCCTCATTCCGAGGTGATGGGGCCCTGGAAAATGCGCCATGCAGGCGGCGCTGGAATCAGGACGCACAGCAATCCGGGGAGTCCATAGCAAATGAGACAATGGTGGCTTGCCCTTTGAGCTCCGTCGCCCGGGGATCCTAACCAAGATCTCCAGTCTCAGAAAGCTCAAAACCCAAATCTGACACAGGGATGGGCGTGCGTGTCTGTCTGGGGGCGGCAGCCTTGAGCGCAGTGCTTTTCTCCGGCTAACTCCCTGCCCGGCCACACATCTTCAGACCCCAGGATGATGTGGACGGACACGGAAAATCTGTGCACGAAGAAGCCAACATTTCTGGCCACCTCGTGAACCCTTGTAGGGTGACCGCTAGAACTCGTAACTTTTTGCAAATCCTCCGGAGCCCGGAGCTTCGGCCGGAGTTGAGTGAAAATGTTGGAAGCTCCGAAACGTGACAACGATGTCCTTTCCAACCGCCAGTGCAATAAGAATACCAACTGGGGCTCGCTAAACGCGGTACTGGATTGGGTGTCACTGGCAATAGTCTGGTCAAGAGAGCCCAAGCACAACCAATCGCAAAGATCGGAAAGGCGCTTTGTAAAAGCCATGGCACATCCTTTTGTTCGGTTACTACTAGTAGCACTTCTCCGGAACCCCAGAATTGAACACTACTGATGCTACTAGCTAGTAAGTACGGAGTAGTGACCCCGGATTCGGATTTGCAAGCGAGCAGGCATACCCCAAAGTCTCTCCAACCCACAGTCAGCCACCTGGCCTCGATCTTGCTTGAAGCTTACGGCGTGGCTATCTAGGGGGGCGCAGTAGGCAGCTCCATGATAGAACCGACTTCAGGAGAAACGCAAAGCTTGCAGCCGGCACTGTCTACCACCAAAATCCGCGGCTGCGAAAACCCGGATGCACTGGGAAGTTGTACAATCCTTGTCGTACCCAGCCATGGATCCGCTCCGGCATCACGTCCCTCAGTCAACTGTGGTTGCAAAGAGGCTCATTGCCTGCGATCTGTGCAGGGCGAAGAAAATCAGGTGCGTCGGCGACGACCCTTGCAGCAATTGCATCGAGCATGGAGCAGAATGCATTTTCAGCCCACGCCAGCGCCGCCGGAAAGAAAATCCCAGGGCCTCGCCTTCATTGGCACGTCGGTTGGCTCGTTTCAAGGACCTGTTGGAAGCAGCAAAGATGTCTAGCGACGATGGCGGTCACCTTTCCGATTTTCTTGGGGCCAAAGCAACACAACTTCCGCAGTCAATGCGAGCACTGGGCTCAGACCAACGACAACAAAGTCCAACAGCAATCGGTCAGCAAGAACAACCTCCTCAAGCCATACTTGGTGCCGGCGAGCCTCCCGGAGCCGCCAGTGACGTCTCCGACCCCTCGCAGCATCATGCAGGGCATCCATCACGCAGTCAATTGCCATGCCCCGACACGAAGTCCCCGTCCCAGCTTGACTCCAACGAGGCACCCTGGGAACGCCTTGAGAGTCCCAGCCAGTCGGCATCCATAGATGATCGCGGAGACATGGGCGGCTATCACACATTCCAAGACGACATCGAGTACTGGGGCCCCCGAACCAGCATGGCCATCTGCTCGCAGGCAGGTATAGCCTGGGTCAGGGAACGGGTGAAACAGCCTGATTTTCGACTTAGCGCAAACCGGTTCACGCAGGATGTCGCACGACGGTTAAGCTGGAGAAGCGGCCCACGAAGGAGCGCAAAGAGGAACCGGGGCTCACGGACTCGCTACGTTTTACTCATGCATATTTCGAGGAAGCACCCGATGCGGCGCTTGGTATTGTGCGGCGCTCGTGCTTCGAGGCCAGACTTCGTTCCTTTTGGGCCAGCTCAGAGGCTGAAGATGACCCGTGTTGGTACGCCCTGCGAAATGTCATTTTCGCATCGGGATGCCGCTTGGTACGGTCCGGGGAGAAGGGGTACACGGAGGCTCACCGAGAGTCATGGTCCTATTTCGATAATGCCCTCTCGGTGCACGCAGAGCTCCTATACTTCCGCAGCTCCGTCATGGGTGTACAGGCTCTGACCCTCATGGTAATCTTATGGACTCTCCCCCTCGGACAAGTTTTTTCGTAAGTGCTAACATACTATCCATTTTCCAGGCATACTTTGCTGAAGCCGTCTCATGTCGGATGTTACAATATATGCTCGTCGCCAACGCATATCGTCTGGCATGTGGGCAAGGATTGCACGTACAGCCGGCACCATCCTGGAACTTACCGGAGGAAGAGAAGTCTCTGCGGCAATGTGTGTTTTGGGCCATCTACTGCCTCGACAAACAAGTCGCCGTTCGGTCCGGGCGTCCTTCGGTTCGTGTGACCCCTGACTTTGAAGAGTCATTTCCAATTCGCAAAATAAGAACCAACAAGCTCACCTTTTCAACAGCTGATTGATGATGAAGACATCAACTGCCCACTTCCAACTTCGGAGCGTTCAGATGGCTCGGTCAATGTCCGATATACACAAGCGTGCATCAAAATCAACCACCTTTCCTCCGTGACTCGCAAAATGCTCTTCAAAGCATCGGCATGGCGCCAGGCTCCCCGACATCTGGTCAACAACGTTACAACGCTTCAAATGAAGCTCGAGGAACTTCGAGCTAGCTTGAAACTTCAATGCCAGATCGACCTGCCAATGAACATCACGAAGCCGCCAGCAGGCCTCAACATGCAGCAAGCCCTATCCATACAATTTCTTTACTACAATTTGGTATGGGATATTCATACAACGCTGGCGCATCCGTGGTTCCGTGGTGTTACCGGGCTTGACCGACATCCAGATTTCCAAGTCCAGATCAGTCAATCATGCGCGATAGTGGCAGAAACGTCGAGGGCGACAATCCTTGATTCCCGGTTTATCCAGCTTGATGCGAATTGCCCAATGCCGTGAGTACTAGTAACTCAAACTTGGAGTCAAGGGCAGTCAATCTGTCCAGAGTTTCAACATACTGACACATCTCTAAGGGTTGCATACTATTCTCCGTTGTACGCCGTCGTCAACGTCTTTATTAATATCCTGTGCGATCCTTCTGGCGCTGCGGCCCAGTCCGACCTCCGTTTAATGGACGTGGCCAGCGGATATTTTGCTCGCCTGGAGTATACCACCGATTCGCAGTGGTCAGTGCCGCTTGTCAAGGATACTGCGACAATCGCCAGAACGGCGGTGGGAAACCTCAGTCGGCATCCTGGCCATATCGCGCAACAACCTGAGTGCACATCGACAATGCATCCTGCACTTCCAAGCCTGAACCCGGTCTACGAGCCAGGGATGGATGATAATAATACTAGTACTGACCAAGTATGATTGGACATTAAACCCCCCCAGCACGAGATCATTGATACTAACATTCTGCGATCAGTGGCTCGACTCGAATCTACACGATGACTTGAATCTGGAAATGTGGGGGATCTGGCAGCCAGGCTCGGGTGGAGAGAGTTATACGACAGATCTGTATCCATGGAACTCTTGAGAACTCTTACCACAGTATGGACGCTCAACTGGGGTAGTACATGCCAGCATCCTTGGCCCGCACTAAAACTCGGTTGCGGCAACTACATTTGATGCACGCCTCCGTAGGTTGTGGATGGTATCCGTGCTGTACTACCCAAACCACCCTCATCAGTGCTGATGCCCATGTGCATATGCATGTGGGTGGCTATGCGCATGTCCTTCTGCTCCCTCTTCATCATGCACGAGTTCAGGCCAGTCCTCAAAGCCCATCTGGAAAGTATGCGACGTGAGTACGGATACAGAATAGGGGGTTTGTTGGGGGCCCAATAATCCTGGCTGATACGAAAGGGGGCTTCGGTGGACTTTTTTTGCGTTTCTTACCTTCGAATACTTGGGCCAAGCGATCATGAATCGGCTTCTTTGTCTCTGGCGGAGGACGACGACGACTTCATGATTTTTTGTCCAGTTGTTCATTTCGCGGTCCGACAATAGTCAACCGTCGAACTCGGCTGTCAGACCTGCGTGTTCGAGCTTCTCGCCAATAAACACAAGCTCTTGTCTTCGGCCACCCCACGGCTCGGCGAAGTCGGCATGGATGCTGGCGCGGGTGTCGGACCCGGTGGGCCAGTCGGCTACAATTGAGAAGTGCATAAGTTCAGACAGTCATTGTCAGGAGAGGGAACCAAGGTCATGGTCGTGGTCGTCGTGTCTGGCTTGTTGTTGGATATCATTTGGCGGGTTCTCACGGCCACGACTGAACTGGATATCCAAAGGAGAATAGAACAAGTCGACGGGTCAAGAATCAAAGGTATGAGTATGAGGGGTTGGAAGAGATTGAGAACGACGCAGAAGGTGATGATGGGAGAGTAAGAAGTCTGTACTCGTAAGGAAGAGCAAAAGCATTGCAATGCCTTTCTTGGGATGATATGAAGTACTCGTGTCCTCAGTTGGTTGTCAATGCTTGTCAATGTTGTCTGGCTGGTTGGCTGGGCGTGGTTGTATAGTAGGTTGGTGATGGATCGAGGACCTTAAGGAGGATGCTCGGATATCTAAGGTACCTTAGGTATGCACTCTTTTGCGATCCCAAGATCATGCATGACTAATCCAATGCTTCAGCTCGATAGCTCAGACATTGATGTAGAATTGTGATTGTGCAACAATATGGACCCATGATATTTTGTTAGAGTCAAGGTGAAAATGGCGCATGACATTTTCAATGTGGTATGCCAATCTTCTAGACGTCCGGGCTTCTCAGGCTGCGGTTAAGCAAAGATACTGTGGTACTTCTTAATTCTGCCCGGCAACCCCTGCAATATTGCGACGCATTCTCAGTTGGGAGCATCATTGCCATTCATGCGTTGCTTGTTGATGGCTCTCTCCTTCTTTCCCTTGATATAGGTGGACAGGTCGCCGACAGGGAGAGTCAGGGGGAAGTCGACCGCTTCGAGTAGCTGCACTGCAAGCACATACCATATCATCATCGTGAGGGCGAAGGTGAATGCTCCAGCGGCCTGTGATTATGAGAGGTGAGTCAGCATTTGCGTCGCGCGTATGAGGGTAGGGATTTGGCAGCAACAAACATACAATGGTCAGTTTTTCGCCGGCTTGGACGTTGCCAAGGGCCAGGTTCCAGAAGGCGCCGGTGGCGCAGCCAAAGGCGAAGATCAGGGTGAACAGCGCGCAGAAGAAGACGATGTTGGTCCTCAAGGCGCACACGGTGAAAAGTGTCGTCACCATTGCGAGGGAAAGATAGTAGAATCCTAGACCGCACGACGAGTCAGCTGGACCGAGTACCAATCACCGGCCTCCAAGGGGTCTGGGGGGATTCTCAGGGTGACACCCTCTTCGCACTTGCAGGTGAAAAACAAACCCAAAAGCAAGAGCAAGAGTAACAGCACAGAACCGGACAGACGAGACGTACCGAAGGTGGCATAATACGCTGGCTCAGTCATGCCTTGAAGATTACTCCCATTCGGGGAATACTGGAGGCCGACGCCAAACCATGGGACCAACTGAGTGCCCGCAACGACCCAGAACGTGCCGTAGGTGAAGAACAAGCACATTGAGAATGTGTTCCCCAGGACCCATTCCATGACCGCACCGACGATTTGAAGAAACCCGCCGAAGAAGATCATCGTTGGTCTGTTCAATACCCAGCCATCTCGTCAGTCAAGACTCAAGGGACGAAAGAAAGAAAAACCCAGGAAGCGTGCCTGCGCGCGAGGAAGCCCTAAAAGCATAGCACACAACCAAAACAAGGGAGAGAGATGTTCGACCCTTCTTGCAGAGGGTTTTCTGGGGGAGCAGCAAGCAGGACTCACATGATGGCACCTCCTGCACCTCCAGCGCCACGCCAACCCATATTGGCGCAGGCATATGGCGTCGCAGCCATGACGAATCCAATCAGACAAGCTGGCGTTGGGTTACCGAACTATGGATACGAACAAAAAGGTTATTTAAGCCATACCAAAAAGAAGTTGAGTGATTGACCGAATAGTCCGAAGGGGAAGAATCTGTCGTACCTTCTTCCTTAGATCGCCGGCCACATTGCGCTCGGGATTGAGGTAGAGAGCCTCAAAGACCTCGCGGGGGAGGAAGACGCTCTCTGCTGTTTGCACTCGCCGGAGCACATCCTCACGCGAGGTCGACTGACCCAATGGGGCGCCTTTCGTCTCATCCATTGTCCTTTGAAAATGGAGGTTTCTTCTCTGCTAGGCGGATCGAAGATCTGGTATCTTATCAAATCGCGGCGTGCTCCGTTGTATCACAGTATACTGCCACAGTAGGCGTGCGGCTCAAAAAGAAAACAAGCAATAGACAAGCAAAGGGGCTTGAGTACCGAGGGTTGGGTATTGGGCGAACGCCCGGCCTTTTAAAAGCTTGAACTTCTTTCACTTCAGCCACCTACGATATGATGTATGCAGCTTGAAGCACCTCGGTAAAAGGAGGAGACATGACCAAAAAGTAGCCCTTGGGCCCGGCTATGTGGAAATCCTGCAACCGAGAGCAGGCTTTTGATTGATACGTGTGCTTGAAAGAGTTTCCATTTCGTTGGACCGGCAGCTGTAGCATCGTACGATCCTTGCGGTAATGCAACGGTAATGCATTACTCACGGAGAGTGACCGGTGCGGGGAGCCATTGAGCTCAACGAGGGTGGACCTTTTGGCAACGAAATTACGCGATTCCGGGGTCTTATTGCGGGGAGCACAGTTGTGTGATGATGATGGTGTTGGAAAGGATGCTGTCATAGTGGCAGTTGCGAGACGACGACTCCTGCTGATCGCATCCACAGCATGGCAGGACGTGCTTTTCGATGATACTGTGGTATGCTCGTAGGCTCTGCACGGTCAGGCGAGAGCCGGATCTTCGTGCGTTGCACAGCCCCGGTAAGTCCACGTTGTGTCCAGGTGTCTCGCAAGCATGGATGCCGGCCTTCCGCAAAGGCATGCGTTTGTGCTGAGCATTGGGCCGTAGTGCATGGCTCTTCATCTTAGTTGTGCATTTCGAGAATCAGCACGGGGCTGTCATACATCCGAGTGGCCGGAATTGTCTGCCTCCCTCCAGTCTCGTGGATAAATCGAGTAATGAAACTCGCTTAACTGGGGTGTCAAAAAGCTGCCGCTTGGATCGTTGAAGTAGCAGTTGGTTTGACCTTGAACATGAGGCCCTCCTACCATAAACTGTCGTCGCTGTTGTTTGTCGTAGAATGGCAACCCAGAGCCAAATTACACGACTTACCCATGAGACCGTGGTAATGATGGCTTTGGTCACTAGCCACTGGTTTGGCTTTGGAGGACAACACTCTGTGCCAGCCTTAAAACTTCCTCTGCTGCCTGCCTCACTCGCGCGAGATGCGACAACTGCGGTGCCGAGAGTTGCTGGTCGCTGGCTTTGCGCTCGTCCATGAAAACAATGTTCCTTTGCAATATCTTGAGGTCAGAGGAGGCTGCCGCACTAGCAGGATTGAGCATGATGTTGCAAAACAGGTTTAAAGTTGCTGAAAGCGGATAGAATATCACCACCCTACAACCAAAACGGCCTTTTGTCAGCCTCGAACGTCCATCTGCCTTGACCTTCGATCCGAAATCTCCACTTACCAGAAAATGTGAGGAGTGAGGTGGTGCTCGACAGAGGTAAAGTATGAAAGCAAGGACCGGCTGGATTCTAGAGCAAGGTCGAGGCTAGAACCCAGACCCTCAGCTGTCCGGTGATTGCCGGCCCAATTTGTACAGCGACTGCTTGCCTGATGGATGGTTGTCATACAATGATGATATTCCAGGCGTATCAGGAACGTTACTATGTCAAAACTGTCGTCGTTAGGAACATGACCGCGTTGTTGTGAGTACGAGAGGGTTGGTCGTCGCCTTGGTGGCAATGACTGTCTCCAGTTCTCCAGCATCTCATCAAGCTCTCGTATGTCTTTCAGCATCTCCGCATCAGCTTTTCGTAAGGCGTTAGGTGAGTACAGCTTATCATAGGCTTTCGATTTTATCAGCGTCAAACGCAAGTCGCTGGGTAAGCGAGGAGCTCCTTGGAAATCCTGTTGGATCTGTTGCCAGTAGTATTTGGGGAAAGTAAGGTCGCAAGCCGTGTCGTTGATGATGGGTGGACGGCCTGTACGGAAAGTGATCTCTTTATCCAAGCCATAGCAGATCCAGAAGACGTCCCTGAGATGGAGTGTCCTTCGGCTTTCGAGGTTAAGTGCATGGGACGGAAGGCTGTCTGTCTCTGTGCCTGGGTAAAGATGCGCCCCCAGCATGAAAAGAAACCTTGATGCGAGCGCGAGTATGATGTCGACAGTATGAACGTTGCCGCAGCCAAATTGATACACGGCCTGGACATGTTAGCCACACCATCTTGCACCCAGTGGCTTCGCCCTTTGAGGGTGCTGCTCCGTGAATGGGAGACTCACGAACATCATCATGGCATCCACCACTTCAATGCTGGGCCTGGCGTTTAGTATGTCAGGTACCAGCAGCTGAGCCGCCGCAATACAGTGTTCCAAATCAATAGGTGGAAGACCTTCGTCGGCTGGATGGCCAGCCATGGATGTAAAGGCGATGAACGAGAAGATACACGCTTTGGTCGCCAGCATAACCGCGGAAGCAGTGTCGTTTCTGTATGCCCTCTCGATTATCAGGGGAAAGAGCACTTTGTCCGCAATCGGGAAGGCATTCGAGAATGAGGAGTTGAGATAATAGTCAAAGTGCTTTTCGACAGATTCGCGCGCCGGTAGGGCTGCCATGTCCCATTGAGACGGATTGACGTTCACGAAGGTTGGCAAGCTAGGCCAGGCTTGTCGTTGATTGTGCCAGAGAGGGCTGTCAAACCCTTCCTGAGAGTCTTCAGCAGACCTCAGACCAATCCATTGCTGGCCGTCGCGAGACAAGAAGGGAACGCCATGAAAAAGGTTGATGTCACCCAGTTTATAGCCGGCGCAATAAATTCGTCCAAGCGTCGCCAAATCTGGGGCTCCAGTCTCTGGCGGGCATTTGGCTTCAGCTTCGATGCGCCCGGCTGGTGGGACGTCGAGGCCGTAATGGCTCCCGTTCGACAACTCTGAAGAGGCAATTCTCCTCCTAGGGTGGTTCTCGGCCAGAAGCTTCTCGATCCGTGCCATTCGCTCAACGAGATTGCTCTCTCTCAATTTTCTACTACCAAATCAATACTGATCTTCTTGGTGATCATGGGCGAAACTCGAACCTCGGCCGATTTTCTCTTTTCCGGGCCCCTTGTGATCGGTTGAAGGTACAACCCAGGTCGTGGTGTTTGCACCAATTACATTGAGGCCGGACGCCATCGCATTTGATCTAGGAGCATTATATCAGACTGTGCAGATGCCACGAGGGTGAGCATGGGGTATCCTACAATGGTATCCAGGGTGTATCGTGTAATTTGACACTAGGGTGCCATTCGACGACAAGCAGCAGCGAGGACAATTTGTGTTGCAGGAGGGCCTCTTGATGAACGCGAGATTCAACTGCTATTAAGTACAGTGGGGTTTTACCACGCAACTGTCCTCGCTGCTGTTTATCCTCGAACGGACCATGGCGCCAAACCACACGATTTACCCATGATACCGTAGTAATTTCTTGACTTTGGGGTCAATAATATTGGGGATTCATACCTTTCTTCGGTGACAAGAATCACATGCACGTAGAGTCCGCTTCGTACTACCGTCGCCAGCGACGGACGCGTCGGAGGACTGGTAGTGTGGGGTTTCCGACATAGGCACTTCTCAAGTGGTTATCAAAGACGACGTGCCAGGACCGGCAGATGTATGAAGGTCCTAGTCAAGGACCCAACACGTTTTACCCGAGATTACTGAAAAGGTCGATAAGATTGGCGGGATGCAAGGAGGCAAGTGTGAATAATGGGGACGCCGAGATCGAGTAAGAAAGCTTCAAAAACCATGGTTACTAATAAACAGCTGAGGTGCTCGTACGAAGGAATATTTTGAGTCGGCTTGTCGGTATGTGGGAAGCCGAGGCTAGGCTTGGCAGTGATGGCACCATCAGCACCCTCGACGTTCCCACGTTTGCCTCAAAACCACCTACCACGGTACTGAGTACTCACCCAACTGCCTACTCTACACCTAGGTTGGTAGTGTCAGTGTTCAATCCAAATACAAGTAAGATGTCTCCGCCAGACCCAAGGCCCACTGGCTGCCGACTCGGGCTTATCCACCCAATGTGGCCGTGAGAAGCCTGGACAAAAGGTCCCAGGTATTGCGCCTACTGTGCAGTTCACCGCCGTTGTAAGCACCATCGATGTCTCTTCTGAACAACTTCCATCCGAAGCAAGGCGGCAAGCCAATGGCTATATGGTTACTCCAGGTGGGCTAAAGAGATATAAGCTACAAGAGCCTTTGTGCTACTGAGTCTCGAGAAGCCATCTTATCGCAACAGGACATGTTCGCCTCGGACAATGCCGTTGCGACTTGTTTACCTAAGCGGCTCTACAGGTTGATCCGAGTCGGAGTACAAAAAACTTTTTATGGAGCCTGATATTCCTCATTCATCTGTTATCCGTCTGAAGACTCCAGTAAGTAGTGGCTCCGACTGGGTCAACTGAAGAGGCTCCCCTATCTTTGGTTTCGTATGCATTTCACAGGTTTGGCAGGCTGGAACCTACTACGCTATCATGTCCATATTATGCAATGCTGGCTGCGGTCGGCTTCAAGTAGTGGCCGTGCGCAGCACTCGGCACCGAGAGCTCAGCATCACAGGTATTAATATGTTGGCCTTTCCCCCACCACATGCCTGTCAGCAGAATGCGAGAATCCTGTGTGCTCCTGCCAACGATGGATGTACGTGAGGATCATTCGAACAACACCAATGCTCCTCGTGATTCTGGTCAAAAGTCAGACGGTGGTGAGGATGTCGGTTCTAGCGAGGCTTCGGCCGACAACTGGAAACTCGCACAACACGTCAAAGTCAGCCATCAACAAAGCCTGGACGCCTTTCCAAAAGAGCGAAAGCTCGGCGTTACATGGGCCAACCTTACAGTGAAGGTGATCAGTGCTGAAGCAAGCATACACGAGAACACACTCTCTCAATTCAATGTCCCCCGGATCTTAAAGGAATCCCGCCAGAAGGCCCCTCTTAGGACTATTCTTCATGGTTCTCACGGCTGTGTCAAACCTGGAGAGATGCTCCTGGTATTAGGTCGACCCGGCTCCGGCTGCACAACACTCTTGAAAACATTGGCGAACAGACGCGGGGGCTTCTCTACGGTCGAAGGCGATGTGTGGTACGGATCTATGGGTCACCAGGAAGCAAAGCGCTATCGGGGTCAGATCGTCATGAACACTGAGGAAGAGCTATTCTTTCCCACCTTGACCGTTGGGGAGACGATTGATTTTGCTACTCGACTTAAGGTACCGTCCCATCTCCCGAAAGGTGTCCAGTCACGGGAAGAACATCGACAAGCGACGCGAGACTTTCTTCTTGAGTCAATGGACATATCTCATACAAAGGATACAAAGGTCGGTAATGAGTACGTCAGAGGCGTATCTGGAGGGGAAAGAAAACGAGTCTCCATCATCGAAACCTTAGCAACCCGTGCCTCCGTCTTTTGCTGGGATAACAGTACGAGAGGCCTTGACGCAAGTACTGCTCTGGAGTACATCAAGGCTATTCGGTCGATGACAGACATACTGGGTCTGAGCTCGATTGTCACGCTATATCAAGCTGGCAACGGCATCTACAGTCTGTTCGACAAGGTTTTGGTGCTTGATGCCGGCAAACAAATATACTATGGTCCGACGAAACATGCACGACCTTTCATGGAGGATCTTGGCTTTTGGTGCCCATCAGGTGCCAATATCGCGGACTTCCTTACTGGTGTGACCGTTCCAACCGAGCGACAAATTCGACCTGGCTACGAAGACAGAATTCCCCGAAGTGCCGAGGAGCTTTTGACACACTACGAAAGATCGCATATTTCTGAACAAATGTCAGCAGAGTACGGATTTCCCAGTTCAGCCGACGCAGAGGCAAATACCAAAGCTTTCCAGGAGTCTGTCGCCCACGAGAAAGACAGACAGCTTACACGTTCGAGTCCTTTCACCACCGGATTTGTGACACAAGTACGAGCATGTGTCTCGCGGCAATACCAGATTATATGGGGTGACAAAGCCACTTTCTTAATCAAGCAGATCTCCACCATTATCCAGGCTTTGATTGCTGGTTCGCTGTTCTACGATGCTCCCAACAACTCCGGCGGTCTGTTTGTCAAGGGAGGTGCGCTATTCTTTGCTCTTCTCTACAACTGTTTGGTAGCCATGTCTGAAGTCGTCGATTCCTTTGTGGGGCGTCCTGTATTGGCCAAACACAAATCTTTCGCCTTCTTCCATCCAGCAGCCTTCTGTATTGCCCAGATTGCAGCAGATATCCCACAGCTCTTGGTTCAGATTAGCACTTTCTCATTGATCCTCTACTGGATGGTCGGCTTGGCGGCTTCAGCAGGACAGTTTTTTACCTTCTGGATCATGATATTCGCCTCCACGATGTGCATGACCGCATGTTTTCGTTCGATTGGTGCGGCCTTCAGTACCTTTGATGGCGCCTCCAAGGCTTCCGGCTTTGTTATCATGGTGGTCGTCATGTACGAAGGGTACTTGATCGCAAAGCCTGATATGCATCCCTGGTTCGTATGGCTGTTTTGGATTGATCCTCTGGCGTATGCATTTTCAGGAATCATGGCCAATGAACTTCATGACCGTCAGATTCCCTGCGTCGGAACGAACCTCGTTCCGTCGGGCCCTGGCTATACTGACGCTCAGTATCAGTCTTGCACAGGCGTTGGCGGAGCGATCAACGGACAGACCTATGTCACAGGTGACGCTTATTTGAAGTCACTGTCCTACAGCCATTCACATGTCTGGCGGAACTTTGGTATCGTCTGGGCGTGGTGGGCGCTTTTTGTTGCAATCACCATCGTTTGTACTACGAGGTGGAAATCCGACTCGGACAGAGGAAGCAAGATGCTGATACCCCGAGAAAATGTCCACAAGACTGGCCATATTCTAGGAGATGTCGAATCGCAAACGAAAGAAAAACAAATTGTCAGTTCCGACTCGTCGCTAAAGGAACAATCTCCCACCACTGGCGATAGTTCAGAAACTCTGATCCAGAACAGCTCCGTCTTCACCTGGAAAAATCTGTCCTACGTGGTCAAAACTTCGCACGGCGACCTCAAACTTCTTGATGATGTTCAGGGATGGGTCAAACCAGGAATGTTAGGCGCTCTGATGGGCAGTAGCGGTGCTGGGAAGACAACTCTGCTTGATGTTCTGGCTCAACGCAAAACTGAAGGGACAATTCATGGTTCGATACTTGTCGATGGCCGGCCACTTCCTGTCTCGTTCCAAAGGTCTGCTGGGTATTGTGAGCAGCTTGACGTTCATGAACCGTACGCGACCGTTCGAGAAGCTTTGGAATTCTCGGCGCTACTCCGCCAGTCTCGACAAACCCCGAAAGAAGAAAAGCTCAGATATGTGGACACGATTATTGACCTTCTAGAGCTCGGCGACATCGAGCATACTCTCATTGGTTTTCCCGGAGCCGGTCTGTCGATCGAGCAACGGAAGAGGGTCACAATTGGTGTCGAGCTTGTGGCTAAACCGAGTATCCTTATCTTCCTGGATGAGCCAACGTCCGGTCTGGATGGCCAATCAGCTTATAATACTGTCCGCTTCCTGCGCAAGTTGGCGGACGTTGGACAAGCTGTACTGGTCACCATTCACCAACCTTCAGCTCAACTCTTCGCCCAGTTCGATACCTTACTTTTACTTGCGAAGGGTGGAAAGACCGTCTACTTCGGTGACATCGGCGACAACGCAAGTGTAGTAAAGGACTATTTTGGACGCTATGGAGCGCCTTGTCCTCCTGCCACCAATCCGGCAGAGCACATGATCGATGTGGTGTCCGGCCATCTGTCCCAGGGTCGTGACTGGGCCCAGGTGTGGCTGGAGTCCGAGGAACATGAAAGAATAACCAAAGAGCTGGACAATATCCTTAGTGAGGCTGCTGCGAAGCCTCCTGGCACGCACGATGACGGATTCGAGTTCGCCATGCCATCGTGGTCTCAGATTGCGGTTGTTACCAGGCGTATGAACCTTGCACTGTTCCGCAACACCGACTACACAAACAACAAGTTCGCCCTTCACATATCGAACGCTCTCTTTAATGGATTTACCTTTTGGATGATCGGAGACGGTGTCGGCGATATGCAGCTCAAGCTCTTCACCATTTTCAACTTCATCTTCGTGGCTCCTGGGGTGATTAATCAGTTGCAGCCTCTGTTCATCGAACGCCGTGATATATTTGAGACAAGAGAGAAAAAGTCCAAGATGTACAGCTGGGTCGCTTTCGTCACAGGACTGGTCGTCTCTGAATTCCCATACCTCGTCATCTGCGCCGTTCTGTACTTCGTCTGCTGGTACTACACCGTCGGCTTCCCCAACAACAGCAACAGCGCCGGCGGCACTTTTTTCGTGATGCTGTTCTACGAGTTCCTCTACACCGGAATTGGGCAGTTCATCGCCGCGTACGCACCTAACGCGATCTTCGCCTCCCTGGTCGATCCTCTTATTATTGGGATACTTGTGTCGTTCTGTGGTACGCTCGTACCCTACGCTCAAATCCAAACGTTCTGGCGCTATTGGATGTATTGGTGAGTTTCTTGCATTTGCAAACCCCATGCCACCTTTATTGACTTGTGTGTGTCCCATAGGCTTAATCCTTTCAATTACCTCATGGGCTCTCTGCTTGTGTTTAATGTCTGGAACGACAAGGTTGCGTGCAAGGAACGGGAGTTTGCGCGTTTCGACACCCCTGGCAACGTGACTTGTGGTGAGTACTTGTCAGACTACCTTCAGACCGGACCGGGCCAACTTGCCAACCTTGTGAATCCGGACGATCGAAGCGGCTGCCGAGTCTGTGAGTACCAGACTGGTGCGGACTACCTGTACACTCTCAACTTGAAGCACCAGTACGATGGATGGCGGGATGCGGCTATCGTGGTCATTTTCACTATCAGCTCTTACGCCCTGGTCTACGCTTTGATGAAGCTCCGGACAAAGCAGAGCAAGAAGGCTCAGGGTTGAAGTGCGCCAGCGATATGACGTTGGTGCAGGAAACCATGGCTGCGAGAAGAGTCATCTGTTGGGTTGATGCTTTGGGCGGGAGTATCGTTGCGGATGTGGCACACTATGGCGATAGAATGGGTGCATGGACACAATAGACTTTTTACATGAATGATGTGGAGTTTGATTGCATTGGGAGCAGTATGGGAATAAAAGATAGAACATAGAACATAGAACATAGAACATAGAACATAGACTGTATATTTTGGGTTTCTTGTTGGATGTGGGCATACAGTGATATCCAGCTTCAGTACTTAGACCCTTTCTGAGCTGGTCTTTACAGAAGGATGCTTAAGGTGCTTAAGGTCGATAAGCCTCTCATCATACCGTCTAATCGGACACCCACGGACGGCTTTCGAGTACGGGGGTGGGTAGGTGGCGGTGGAAGGCTTCGTACATACTTGCAGGCATTCAATGTCCGCAATATCCGCCACCTTGACATCATTCTTGTCTCTACGCATATGATTGACTCATGGATCGAATCTGCTACTCGTATCATGTCCGGGTTTCGCCAAAACGTTGCAACATTAAGCCCGGATGACAAACCGCTTACACGATTCACCCATGATTCACCAGCCCTGTACAATGCCGCGAACAGGCCACGAATCAGGGACATGCTCTCGTATGCTGCATGAGGTAATTACGATACTCATTATGACCGATGCAGATACGGATGAAGCATCGTAGTCTTGAAGTCCACTGATGTAGCACGATATAACCCGACAGCAAGTATCAGGAACTCCCATCATCACTTCGCGAGCACATCGCGACTGTTTAGGCAGCTTGTTCAGTTGTCCACCTTATATCAAGCGAGAAAAGTGCAACCCTGATCATGACCGAATCCGCCCAGAGTTCGAGAAATATGGCCGACCCCGAAAAGCCTGAATACCATACACCTCGATCGCCGACAATCTCAAGCGACAGCGGCACCTTGTCTCGAGTTCAGTCAAAAGGAGACCTCGAAAAGGCCGAAACTGCCGCCGACAGGACATACTTACCAATTACGGCCTCAGCGTCCAATGCGCGAACAGCGTCTCGACCGACCCTGGCCAAAACTCGTACGGGTGCATCGGTAACCGATGGGTATTCTTCCTACAATTTAGTCGACCATCCCGACGACCAAGATGATGGTGATGATGCTCTCGCCGTCAAGCGCACTCCGACCGATGCTTATGAGGTTCGATGGGATGGAAAGAGTGATGCGCTCTCACCACGCAACATGAGCTTTGCTCGGAAGTGGCTGATCACGAGCATTCTCTCGTTTTCTTCTTTCCTAGTGTGAGGAGCAGTGGCCTCGACTAGTATCTGAGATCAAATGCTGACCATGTCAAAGTACTTGCACATCATCGATATATACTCTCACGTACGACCAACTCATCGACCACTTCCACACCTCAAGAGAAGTCGCTACTTTGGGCTTGTCATCCTTCGTTATCGGCCTCGCACTTGGGCCTATGTTCCTGGCTCCTCTTTCAGAGGTACTGGCCCCACGACCCTCAAACCGAACCATTTCCCCTTTACTGACACTCGACTTTGCAGTTCTATGGCCGCAAACCAATTTACGTCCTTTCGATGGTCATGTTCACAATCTGGCTGATTCCCGAAGCCGTTGCTCAGGGGATGACGACCATGATTGTTGGCCGGTTCTTCGACGGCTTTGCAGGCAGTGCTTTCCTCGCCGTCGCGGCGGGTTCGATCGTGGACATGTTCGAACCGAGCCAGATCGCCTTTCCTATGATGATATTCAGTGCAGCGCCGTTCCTAGGTCCTGCCGCGGGGCCGATCATAGGTGGCTTCATCAATCAATTTGCAAACTGGTACATTTCCTCATTTTCCCCGTCCCCTGCTTCCTTTTGACCCCCTCAAAGTCCGATTTGCTAAGCTCCTCCAGGCGATGGACCTTCTACACCCTCCTCATCTGGTCGGGCTGTTTGACTGCAGCCGTAATCTTGGTCGTGCCCGAAACGTATCCCAAGGTCCTGCTCAAGCGGAAAGCTGCGAGCAAACGCAAAGAATCCGGCAACGAGCGATGGTGGGCTCCCATCGAAAGAAACGACGACTCGCTACTGCACACCTTACTCCATTCTTGCGTCACACCCTGTAAACTCCTCATCCTCGAGCCCATGTGTCTGCTTCTCTGCCTCTACTCGGCAATCCTACTCGGCATCGTCTACCTTTTCTTCGGCGCCTTCCCGCTCGTTTTTCAGGCCAACCACGGCTTCCAACTCTACCAAGTCGGCCTCTCCTTCTGCGGTCTGGGGGTCGGCATGATCGCGGGCGTCCTGACGAACCCATTCTGGCACAAGAACCACGCCCGCCTAGTCGCCAAGTACGAGGCAGAGACGCGTCAAAAGGGCATCAAGCCCCCACCGGAATTCCGACTACCTCCAGCCATGCCAGGCGCCGTCTTAGTGCCAATCGGCCTCTTCTGGTTTGGCTGGACTACGTATTCCAGCGTCCATTGGGTTGTACCAATCATTGGGAGTGGCATTTTTGGCACAGGGTAAGTCAACTGCGGGCGTGCTTCCTGAGGCGGGAACAAGAAAGGAACAATCTCTCTAACTCGAGCTCCCTTACCTAGTGTCTTCCTTGCCTTCAATGGCGTTCTGACATTCCTCGTCGATGCTGTAAGTCTCTCCCTCTCTCTCTCTCTCCCCCCCCCGAAAGCCCGCGCACGTTTATTGTCTAACACGGGCAATTAGTATGCCAATTACGCAGCCAGCGCAGTCGCAGCAAACGTGCTCGTCCGCCTCATCTTTGCCGCGGCATTCCCACTGTTTGGCACTCAAAGTAAGTTTGTTACCACTGGTCACCGCTCACCACTCACCGCTTCCCGACAAGGGGACGGTGTGTGTCTGTTCAGCTTTTGAGTCTTGACTAACCCAGCGCGAACCTGTCGTGAAGTGTACGAAAATCTAGGCTTTCAATGGGCGTCTTCTCTTCTGGCCTTCCTGGCTCTGGCCTGCTTACCGATGCCGTAAGTCGTCAGTCCTTGTGCTTGTGCATGTGCATGTGCATGTGCGCCAAGTAACTTACCGTTTGCGACAGGTTCCTCTTTTTCAAGTATGGCAAGAAGATCCGGGCAAAGAGCAGGTTTACTACGACAGAGGATGAGTCGTGATACTATTACCTTTACTCCCAGAAATACTAGCATCTTTCATTCATCTTGCTCCGCCCGAAGCCGGACGCCGGACGTTTGGGCTCCATGTCATGGCAAAAACCCTGAGGCCAGAATTAGGGGGCAAGAGCCATCTTGTCATCTGTAGCGTCAGAGACTTGCGACGCCTGCAATCATTGGGAGAGATTGGGATGGCATGGTATGGCCTGTGGTCAACGAGTGCACGACCTGAAGTCTAGACTAGGCTGGGCCGGAGCGCATTCTGGGAACGGGCATGCTTGACACCATTCAAGTCACTTTCCATACCTATGAAAGCTTGCATTTGGGCCCTCGTGATGGGCTAGGTTAGCCGCAAAACACTCGACTAGCAGAAGATCACTACTAGTATTTTGTCTACCACACCGGAGATGTCTTGTATCTGCTCTCTCACTTTATCTGTGCCGGGGTGGCATCGACGATTCCCCAATGTATGACTTAGTCCCGTCTATGCTCGGACATCAACACACCAACTTTTTCAGGTCTCCCGAAAGCCCCCGTGTAGCAATGGAATCCCAGTTCAGTCATATGCACAAATATACTAGTCTCGCAGGGGGGGCCACCTCCTGCTTCTCCCGATATCTGCAAGCCCATTCCACTCCACACTTTCCCCCAGGATGTCGAAGCTGACACAGTACACAATGTACATATCGATTTCTTCCGTCGACAAAGAAAAACGAACCCCCCCAAGCTTAGTTCTTAGCCTTCTGCACCTCTGCCAGGCCCTGCTTCAACGCCTTCAAGGCCTTGTCAATCTCTCCTCTCGACTCATCCATGGCAGTCACACCCATGTGGCCGAAACGAATATACTTCGCCGCAATCTCCCGGTGCAGACCACCCGCAAACACGACGCCCTGCGCCATCAGCTTGGGCAGAATCTCGGGCGGAGTCAGGCCCTCGGGTAAATAAATTGCCGTCATCGTATTTGCGGCGTTGGCAGGGTCGGTAGGCAACTGCTTCAGGCCCATCTTGGTGATCTCGGACTTGACGTATTGACTGATCTTGTGATGTTGGGCAAAGCGAGCCTCGATGGGTTGAGCGAGGAGCTGCTTCAAGGCCGTGTTGAGGGCTTGCACCAATTGAGTTGGAGGAGTGGCAAAGTACGAGGGTTTTTTTGCTTCGTAGTTCTGCATGATCGGGAGCCAGTTCTTGAAGCTAGCGTAGTAGCTGCCTGGAGGTGACTTCCGGGACTTGAACACGTTCATGGCCTTTTCCGACGCCATCGCGATGGACAGACCGGGCGGGCAGCCAATGGCCTTTTGCGACGCGGTCAGTGCGAGGTCAATTGACATGTTGTCGAAGTGAAGTTCTTCCGCGCCGACTGAGCAGACTCCGTCAACGATGAGGAGTGTGTCGGGAGAAACGCGTCGGAGGAGATCGGCCACAGGTTGAATGTGCGATAGGACACCGGTGGAAGTGTCGACATGCGTGACCGTGACAGCCTTGTATTTCTTCTCTTTCAAAGCAGCCTCGATCTCGGGGAGCTGTGGTCTATCGCCGATGGGAGCTTTCAACTGTGTAGGCTTTGCGCCGTAGGTGGACAGACAGTCCGCAAAGGAGTCGGCGAAGTAGCCACTGTGTAGCACCAATACATCTTCACCTGGCTCGACGAGGTTGGCAGCCACAAGATCCCAGCCTAGAGTTCCACTTCCTGCAAGCACGAAAGGCTGCGAATTGGGGTTCTTCGTCTGGAAGACATCGCGCAGCAGGGTCAAGGTCTCGCCAAAGACATTGACGAAGGGCTGTCCAACGTGGGACTGCGCATAATGTCCCATGGACTGGGCGACTTCATCAGAAATCTCAATGGGTCCTGGGATCAGGAGAGAAGGGTGAGCAGGTTGAGTCGACATTCTGGCAGATGCTGACGTCGAGAACCGTCGCTTTTGGACAGCTGGAGCTGATGGTGGAAGAGGTGGGGTGTATGGCAAGTCGTCTGTCGAGGCAGGTAGAGAAACTCTCTCAATGCTATAGGGGGTGTTGATGGGAGGATAAGAAGACTGGTGATGATCCTCAAGATGTCGAGAGATCAAGCTCAACCGAGTCGCAGGAGAAGTGGTTGATGAGCGTGAGGGAGCCAGGTTGACGACTGTGGGGGAGGCGGGTGTTGAAAGATTTGGGATGACGGAACGATGTAGTGGCCGATGCAGGCGACGTGCGGGGGAAACACCGAGAATCTGAGCAGGAGACGTTCCTCGTACGAGTCCGGCCTTGATGGATATGGATCGAGTGGTTCGATGCGATAACGGAGAAATCATGCAAGTAGTCGATACTTGTAGTCGTAGTGAAGATTGGGAAAAGGAAAGAATCTTCGCTCGTGCCATGTTATGTAACTTGTACACAAGTCCTTCGTACGTGTCTGGAATAGGAGTTTCCAGTCTGCTCCACGCGGCGGCGGCGGATAATCAATCAGACTTGCTGCAAGAAAAGTCAATAAAGGATGTCAACACAGAATTTTCAGTAGTGTCACTCGGCTACGTTCCGGGGATTCGCGAAGTACTGTTACCCAAAATAAGCGACTGGAGGCTCATTTATTAAGCACCAGCCGTGGACTTGGGGGCGACTTGGGGGCGACTTTTGGGGGGGGAGGCGGCCCTTCAACGGACAATTGAGCGACAGGGTCACAAGCCGAGATTTGATTTGCTTGCTAGCCTACGGTACCTAAGGTAGGTAGTGAGCCTAAGCTCGCCTAGAAGGACAGTTCAGGACAGTGCTCTGCTGTACGAGTGAAACGCCTTAATGGCCTTTTGGTGTTTTGATGGTTCGCGGAAAATAGTACAAGCGAACCGGTTTCACGTGATCTGTGCCACGTGACCGGTTTCACCACCCTCCGAGTACGCCCAGCTCAATTGTCCGGCTTGCCGGCTCCGGTGACGTCGCGTAGTCGTCTTGTCGTCTCGTCGCATCGATTCCGAACGCCCCGGATTTAACATGTTCCGATTGAAACGATGGACGACTCGACATCGTCGCCATCGATCAAAAGCTAAGTCCATACATAAGGCACCCACGACAAGTCAATCACCTTACCTCAATCCTGCCCACAGGTACTCGTAGTATCATTGTTTCATCCACCCGCAACCATCAGCAAGTAGCTCAAGATCTCCCACCACTCTCTCGACGTCTCTTACCAGCTCTCCTCCGCATCACTGACAACCACACCCCTAACCACGATGACACTGAAAAGCCATCCCACCACCCCGACCCTGACCATCCACCACCTCCGCGAGTCCCAATCTGAGCGCATCATCTGGCTGTGCGAAGAACTCGGCATCCCCTACAACCTCAAATGCTACGACCGCTCCCCGCTCCTTGCCCCGCCAGAACTCGCCTCTCTAACACCCATTCGCTCCGCGCCCGTCATGACCGACACCAACCCGGTCACCGGCCAGACCTTCAACATGGGCGAATCCGGTGCGATAGCAGAATACATCATCAACGTGCACGGTCAGGGCCGGCTGTCCCTGCCACCCACCCACCCCAACTACCCGGACTACCTGTTCTGGTTCCATTTCGCCAACGGCAGCCTGTTGCCTTCCATCAGCCCGAGAATGTTCCTCCGCATGGCGAATCCGAACCTAGACAGCCCCATCCACGCCATGGCCGAGGCTCGGACCGCAAAAGCCCTAAAGGCTGTGGAAGCACGACTCTCCCAAACCCGCGCGTGGCTGGCCGGCGACGAATTCACGGCCGCCGACATTATGAACGTCTTCTGTCTGACGACGATGAGGACGTTCGTCATGTTCAGATTGTCGCGGTATCCCAATATCCTGGCCTATCTGGAACGTGTGGGTGCCAGACCGAAGTACGAGGCCGCGATGGCCAAAGGGGATTGGGATTTGGATTACGCGCAGGGTTTGAGTGGTCGAGGGTATGATATGCATGATGCCCTTTTCGATATGGAGGAGGAGTTTGGCGTAGAATTCATGTCTGATCTGATGAGGAAGTGGGGTGGCACTTCGCCAGAAGACCAAAGATATGAGCAGGGGCTGCTCTCTTGGGGTCCGACGCAAATAGACCGGCATGGGAACATATATGATGTCCATGCACCAAAGCAGGCAGTGCAAGACCTTATATAACGCCGCTGCCTGGAGACGACGATGAAGGTGGGAAGCGCGGGCGCTGCCTATCAAACCTCTCCGAGAACAACGACAGGGGAGAAATCCCACTATACTCAGCTGCGTACAATACTCAGGACAATGGGCAAGGACGAAGAAGATGATGAAGTGCTGGAAAATCTGTCCTTCCAAGATGTTGAGTCTCATCTCAAATGCATACGCCATTCGTGGCCATTCTACTCTTTCAGGCAGATGCTCCGGCCAACGCACAGTTGATAGCCCGCACCCATCCCTCATTTGTGCCATCTACGTGGTGTTCCTGTTCTCATCCCCAATTCCCATTCCTTCGTTTCGCCAGCTGCTCTGCTATGACTTATTCTTTCGGCCCAAAGATGACATCAAGCAAATATTTCGCAGCAACATCCCGTCCCGGACTCTCCAGCATGCGATAGACTCTGTTCCCCGAACGATTGCCCAGCCAATTGCCCCTATCATGCGGCACCTCGCCATCACTATTCCTCCGCTTGCGCGGCCGTTTATCGCCCACCGTCATGCCCCTCGTCCACTGGCCTGCCGTCTCAATTCTAATATCCTCGGGACTTCGCGCACTCGCTTGCCACCGCTTGTCATCCTGCGTGAGCACGTACCAGACACAAAGCGGATCATGCAACGCCAGCGCCGCGCCGTCCCCTTCGTGGCCCGTATGCAATCGTTCCATTTTGTCCAGCATCGGCGTCATGAAGGCCGTCATCCACTCGGCCAGCGGACTCTTTTGGGCCGCCAAGCTCGACGCATGGGCATTGAACGCACCTCGGCTGAGCATGTGGAACTCGGTGATGTCCAGGCTCATGAGCGTGAGTTTGAGCTGCTTGGACAGGTGTGGCGGGTACGTGGGCATATGGACGCTGCGCTCCCCTTCCATGGGTATCGGCATCGTCGAGCTCGGGATCGGCGAAGTCAAGGCGTACACTCGCGCAGCCGCGTACGGGTCCGCATACACATTGAATTCAGACACGGGCGTGACATTGCCGATCCCGTCGACCGTGCCGCCCATGGTGATGACCTCTTTACACCTCAAAAATGTCTCCGGGTCCTCGGCCGCCGCGAGGGCGAAGTTCGTCAGTGGGCCGATAGCAATGAGGGTGATCGTGTCGGGTGGATTCTCTCGTAGTAAGCGCAAAATCTCCTTGTGCGCGGGCACGAGACTCGGGGTGAACATTTTGTTGGTGATGGGCTCCAGATCCTGGATGTTGGTGACCTCGGCTTTGGCTTTTTTCGTGAGATCGTCATCTGGCGGCGGCTCCTGAAATAAATTCTTCCAGTCCTCTTCGGGAGAGAAGTGAGGGTGCGTAGTGTGTGTGCCGGCGAGGCCGTCGATGCCGTGGAAGTAGTCGGCGGACTCGATTGTGTCTTGGAGCGGCTCGTCTGCGCCGATGGCGACGAGAGGCTTGTATTTGGTTATTCCCTCGAAGCCTGGTGCTTTGCCGTGTTCTGCTCGCCATTTCAGTTCCTTCTCCAGGATGTGGAATATGGCGACCACGTTGCGGAGACAGCTTCGGACGTCGACGTTGCCAAAGGTCAGCGAGATGAGCAGCACTTCCAGGTCTTCTGCCTTAGCCCCGAAAGCCAATAGTATAGCCAGGACATCGTCGACGCCAGGGTCTGTGTCTATGATGATGCGGTTCTTGGGGGCCATGTTATCGGTCGTGGTTCGTTCCGCGTGTGGCAGAGTGTGTAGTACTCTATGAGGTTGATAGTAATTGTCCGCAACGAGTCGATCTCGAACGTCGGACCCAAGATACGACAATACTTCAAAACTGGACAGGAAAGGCAGTGGTTTTACAGAAGTAGATCTAGTACCTTGCTGCTCCAGTGAAAGTCAGACAAAGGTCATGTTGAAGTGGAAATGTGTTATGGAATCATTTTGGTGGAGCGTGGTTGATCCCTTGGACGAATTACCAAATTCATTAACTGGCTTACAATCGGCCGACTCCGATATCGACTGTGTACCACGTACTCACGTACTCTGGCGTGTTTGGTCCATACTAATATCCTTGGCAGCCTCAGATCGATAGCCACGGGCGGCGAGGCGGTTGGACAATGACATTCTCTACACTCGGTTCCCTAAGAAGGTAAATCACGGTCATTGTGGTTTTGTCTATATCTCCTTCTCTCAATCTGTTCGTACACCAAAAATGCAAGGATTGTGGAAGACGTCTCCCAGAAGGCGCTCAATCCCCAGAAACGCTCAGTATGCTGTAAATGCCACAAAGCTTTTTGAGCTGGAGTCTCTGGCCCTCTGTACCTTAGATACTTTGGTACACCATCGATCCCAGATTTCCCGCTTAGACGCCCCTTTCTGCTCATATTCTGCATGATCTCGTACGCATCATTATGTGCTCGCGAGTAGGAAGTTTTCTGCTCTTCCCTATGTAGGTTGTCTCAATAGACCTTCTTTTTCTCGTCCACGCTCAATTGGCCAGGTCCCATGTTCACCAATAGCAGGAGGCCACCCATGATCGACAGAATCTGGAAGAAATCGTATTTGGCAAAGTCTTTGTGGGGATGGTTGTGATGGAGCTGTATCTCGAGTTAGCACTACTGCAGAGACGAGACAACTTTGTGTGTTCGCTTACCGTCCAGAAGTTGTTGACGAGCACGTTGAAGATGCTGAGGAGCACGACCAGGATGATGGCACTAAGCTTGGCCTTGAAACCGACGACGACCATGACACAAGCCACAAACCCAACCAAGCTGACCAGCACTCTCCAGAAGCTCCATTCGCCTGCAAAGACGAAGCCGACGAAGAGGAAGATCAGAAGCACTCGTCCTCCGAGCTGAATGTACATCTTCTTGTCCTTTTCATCGATCGAGGGCAGTCCAGCAAACATTCTGGTCTTCTTGACAAAGCTATCTCCGAGCACCATGAGCAGGCCACCAATGACAGACAAATTGCGGAGGAAGAAGTTCAGATCGAAAATGAGGCCGTAGCCGAGGGCTTGGACAACCACAACCGAGAGCAGACCGCCGACTGCGTACTCTCCGTAGCGGCGTATAATGACCAGGACTGAACAGACGGACATGGTGATGACATTGAAGATGAGGAAGAGATGTGTAAGGCCCCAGGGGACTGGACAGCGTGTTAGATTATGGCGTAGCCCTTCTCTTTTGACTCCCACTCACTGTGTCTGAAATCCCGTAGGTAGGTAAGCTGATCATTCCATTGGGTAATGATCCTTAGGGCATCTTCGATGAAGGTGACCACGATGAGAAATCGTCCGATAGCAGGAAGGTATCTGCGAGAATCCAGCCAGTCAGCTCTTGTGTTCGAATGCCATTGCGTGATGTGCTCTGAGAGGAAGACTGTAGTAGTACTTACGGTCTTAATGGTTCACCCATGGTGTTCAGCCAGTCTTCAATCTTGCTGGTCTGTTCTCGGATCTGATCCAGAGGACTCGGGTCGCTCGTGGCTTCAGTACTCCGTTGGGAACTGAATTGGTTGTTCAGCCCCAAGTTGTAGCCTGCGGTTCCTCGTATTTGCGCCATCGTGGAAGCCGGTGGTGGAGAGTTGAAGGTAGTCGACTTGGGTGGTCAGGGAGAAGAGGAGCAGGAGGAATTCTGGTGTTCAAAGAGAAGGAAGATCGGTATAATAAAGGAGGACGGAAGTTAGGGAGAAATTGCGTGGGGCACAAGTGTGTTTATCGAATGCTGTCAAGTTCCTGCAAGCGTGAGATTGTTATATCGATCACTGGCACAAATAATCACAATCGCGTTTTCGGTCAGATCACGACGGTTATGGCCAGGCGTGGGTGAGCCGCAGAAAAGCACAGGGCCTCTCCTCCTCTCCCTCTATTCTTAACACGCTGGCCGTACCGAAAGCCCAGCAGCCATTCTCCATTGCCCCTCTACCAATTTTCAAGCCAATCACACGCCCTGTTCCCCTGAGATCATGCCCATCGTTGCCCCTTTACTCCCTATTTCTCGACACTCACTTTTCTCGACTCAGCTTTCCACCAGCTGGCGGAATTGGTCTTTTTGCAGCCACAGTAATAAGACGCAGAGCGTGTTGGGATTTGGCTGCGGGATATTACTAACTATCTTAAGTGCTGCTCCGAGCAGCATCCGCATTTTTCAAGACTTTTCATTGTAAACCCATCTATGAGGGCATTTTGATTTTGGCAAGGTCACCGGGACTCAAGGTCCTTCCTCGACCCTTTTTACTTGCTTGCAAGCCTGAAACCCGTAGGCATAATCTCTGCTAAATCAAACACATGCTTCTCAGCAAGAGCATAAAAGGACGAAAGCAAACTCGCCATGCGGACCGCTGGCATCGAAAAAATAGAAGCGATGATAACGACGGCACGCGCATACTCTCGTTGTGCTCTCAAGCCTCCCACTCGGCGTCACTCAACGACGGATCTGCTTCCTAAGCCTCCCAGCCGGCGTCCTCGAATGATGGGTTTGCCACTTGCTGAATGGACTGAAAACGGTTTGCGTTCTCGTTACGTGATTTGATACCATTCTCTTTCTTGCCATTAGTTGCAGGTCTGTTGATGGCGGTGGTCGGTCGAGCGAAGGAAGAACTTGCTTCGCTGCTGGTTTCATTTTCTTTGTTGACCTTCTTCTTGCCCTTCTTCGACTTCACAGCTTCCCACTGATCTTCTTGTGTCAGCTCTTTAGCCCATTTGTCTTGCTCCTCTTCGTTAACCTCGTCGGCCCAACTTGGCTGACTTTCAAGTCCTGGTCGTTCGAGCTTTTCTCGGCCCGAAGCACCTAGGGCAGCAGTCTTGCGAGCGCCCTCTTCTTGTCGGACTTCGTTAAGGTTGGCTGTCGCAGGCACCGAGTTGGTGACTTCGGACAGTGGCTTAGATGTGACAGCTCCGTTAACTTGAGTCCCAGACACGTTTGGCTTCTCAAATGTGTCTAACAACAGACCAGCTTCGGTGTTTGAGGGCTTTTGGGGCGATGCCGCTGATGCTGGCTTTCCTTGCTGCCACGCGTTCTGCTTGGCTGTGAACGAATTTGCTTTGGTCTGATTAGAGCTCCCTTCCGCCATTCGTGCTGTCCGGAGTTGAGCCTGTTTCTTGGCCTCCTGTGTGCGGTTCGATTCTTCGATCCTCGCCTTCTCCTCTGCTTTCTTGGCTTGTCGCTGCCGCTGTTTTTTTGACAGGACAGGCTCGAAAGCCTTGGCAATTGGCTTGGTGACGTTTTTGGTCAGAGCATCCTTCACGTTCGTCAATCGCATGGTTGTTGGTTTCGCAGCTGGTGCTTCCAGCATGTCGGAGACATCTGTGGCTCTCACTGTTGGGGGCGGCGAGACGGGGCCTGACGATGGCGATCCAACTTGTGAAAGATCATCGTCTGCATCGCGGCCGGTACTCGAGGAAGCCTCAGTTAAGATGCCAGAGGCTTCAAAGCCAATTTGTTCAGGCTGTGTCGCCTGTTTCAGAGCTCGACGTTCCTTCTTGCTAGCTCCTTGTGCTTTCGACGTTTCCAATTTTGTGCCAGCTTGAGCTCTAGCAAGCTGTTGAGCAAATTCCTTGTTGCTCAATTCATTGTCCTCATCCCGTAGCGGATCCTCGTGCTGACCTTGACTTGTCTGGGGTACGACGGTGGTGTCCGATGGTGTAGACGCAAGTTTCCTCCTCTTGTTGGCTTTGTCCTCCGTAGCACTTGTAGGGGTGGAGACGCCACTGTTACCAGAGTCAAGTCGACTGACATGTGTCCGCTTGGATTTCTGTCTTTTGGCAGCAGGTCTTGGTGTTGCATCGGTCGACTCTATTCTCGCGGCGACGTGTCCTGTGAGTTTGTTGAACAGCTCAGGATTGTAGTGTTTGGTGAGCACTGCAGCCAGCGCGAGTAGCGCGACCCAAGAAGCGGCGGTTGACCACATCTTGGGTGACGCCAGATCGTCGGCAGAAAATGCGGACAGAGGAGCGGGCCAGGTAGATGTGTCTTTGGTGTAGATCTTTCAACCGAAGGCTCCCTCAAGTGTATTAATGGTTACTTATGACTTTGTGAACTCCGTAGCCAAAGACCAAACCGCGCAGCCAAGCAAGGGATAGTCTTGCGACTACCAAATCTTAGAGCGCTGGCCAAGCAGCTTGTCAGGTATCAGAAGGCTCGGCGAATGTGAGAAAGCAGAAGTTGGGGGAGACTTTGAAAAGAGGTGAAGGTGGGTGGTGTGGCGGTCGGGAGTTGGTCTTTTTGTCGAGTAGGTGGTTTGAGAACCTGGTCGAAATGTCTCAGGAGTTTGGACAGTTCGATGATTGCATACGGCGGGATTCAGAATGTGACCCGAACAGCTCGATGGCTAAATGGCGGACAGAGCGGTGGAACCTCGAGGTGACCCACGTCCGCTTCCAGGCTGGATCAGGACTTGTTGAGATTGTTTGTTAGACAAAGAGGGTGCATGGACTGATCTGATCCTCTGCCGCGTCATAGGTTTGCAAGGTATTTGGGATCGTACGGTGGAGAAGGGAGGGTCGTATGGGGACGGAAGGGATACGCATTCACGTAGTCGTATCAGGAAGGTCGTTGAGGTAGTAGTGATGGAGGGCCGACATCGAGGTGAGTGGTACAACAGAGAGCGCGAGGTATTCTAAGAGGAAGAAAAGAAAGGTGTCAGTGATATATCAGTCTCGTCACAGTGAAGACGTTGTTGACAGAGTGGTGAATTCACTGCGGTCCGGATCTTTAACTGGATGTGAGTGATCAGTCGCCCTTGATGCCCTCTATTTCTTAACGGGGATCGCCTAGTGATCTCGGTTGCCCGCTATTTCTCACCCAAATTTGACGCCTAGGAACCCTGTAGCACTTCTCCGCACTGGTCTCCTTTGCCTCATTTGCCTAAAGTCGCGTAATTCATCCTCGCTTCATCAACTCCAATCACTGTGGTTAATGGCGCCCATGCTTCAGACCTGTACGAGCTCGTGTTACGAGTACTTCAAGTTGTTCTGGTGGTTGGCATCCATTATCCCTGTTCGCCACGCACCTGGTCACACCCAATTAACCCTAGGAATTTAAGGGAGCCAAATTCACGGTCTGCAACAACTTGCACCATATCACACTTGTGTAGGCGAAACGCAGTTGAAATCATCTTTCTCTATCTACTCCAGAACCTAGAACCCTTGCGTCCTTGTCATAGCCCAGCCTCCCCGCTGCGAATGTAGCATGTTCGTCCATTCCTCATCTTCACGACTTTGTCAGACGTTGAAGGGCTTGGACGTTGTGTGGACTTCCAGGGTTCGAGGTATATACACGTATCCTTCACAAGGCGAGAGAGATACTGAGCCTTTGGCCCGGGGTCTGATTTGCCGTGAGGAAATCATTTACCAGGTTGGCAGGATGGAGGGCCCTCAAGTAGTTTTGGGAGCCAAGGCAGTCGAGCGGGAAACAGTGCTCTATATTAATCGATTGTCGAGCGCGTCATCTTCCTTGCAAAGATGACTTGACGCTTGAGACTGCCAGCGAGATATATCTCAGAAGCGACGCGGAACGCTATCTCGACGCTGCATTGCATCTTCAATCCGGACAGGGGCTTACCATTTGGGGTTCACACGCGGTTTCATATTTGATCATGACTAACCGTGCGTAAGTCGTAGTTGGGAATTAACACCGTGAATGAGGAATGCTCAGGATCGTGTGTGCTCGCTCACCTGGAATACCTGTGTGTGAATGGCCGAGACACGATATGCATGATTGACATAAGTTTGAATCCAATGGGCGTAGCATGTTCGTTCATTCGTCGTCTTCATCGCAATCAAACATTCAAACAGTCAATCATTCAAGCATTCAATCATTGATTCAGTCTCTTTAAAAAAAAGTAAAGCCAAAATGCAAACAATTTCAAAGCCTGTCCCAAGCTCATCACGGTTGTTGTCCCCAAATCCCATAACGCATCATGATGTGTTGTAAACCATTCAACACTGTTGTTCCATTGTGCCACAACCCCATTGCAAAAATCACCCAAGCAGAAAACCAAGAACCAAGCATCATAGTGTGTTGAAAAACATTCAACACTGTTGTTCCATTGTGCCACAACCCCGTCGCAAGAAGCACCCAAGCAAAAAACCCAAGAAGCAAGCATTCCCGTGCACCAGTCGCACATGATAGAAAAGCCTCTTCTTATGAAGCCAGCTCATCACGGCTGTTGTTCCCAAACTCCATGACGCATCATAATGTGTTGTAAACCATTCAACACTTTTGTGCCATTGTGCCACAACCCCATTGGAGAAAACACACAAGCAAAAACCCCTAGAACCAGGCATTCCCGTGCAACAGCCATCCATGACAGAAGGGTCTCTTCTTATGCAGAATGATCCGAGGGCACGATGCAATGAAATTGCCAACTCCCACTTCTTTTCGGGGTGAACAGATCGTCTCTAACTGACGCACGTGGGTGGATTGGAGGTGGCTTGACAATAGGATCAGACATGTGCTTCGTCCTGACTGTGGTGTTGTCGCTGGCAATGTCTTCGCTATCGAAGCTGCCCACACTCGTCGTGTCACTGTCGTTGAGATCTTGCATAGACCGAGTCATCTCCAAGACAGGCTGTGGGTCAAAGTATTTGCGGTTGTGTGGGCTGCCAATGACACACATGGGCCATCGCATTTGTGTTTCCTCCGTGGCTTGCTTCATTCCTGACATCACAGCGGCGCTGGGAGGAGGCAGCTTCATCCAGCGAGCTTCACTTCTCGAAGCAGGCAGCCGGGCCACAATAGGAGGATGCAATTCATTCAGTTCAGGGTTTCTGGCTTTGTAATAGTCGTATCGGTCGCTTTCGTTTGTTGCAGCTCGTTTCCGATTCTGAACAGCAGGGCCCGCCACTCCCTGGCCCTCAATCTCCTCGTTATGTGATCCTGAGGTTGCTCGATTCCATAATCCCTTCATTCGGGCGCTGAATCCGAACAGGACCTCGTCATCACGATTGTATTTCTTCCAATTCCACCCGTCAGGGTGTATCCTCACTCTCAAAGTGTCTTTGAGATTTCCGTATGCACTGGATTCTTGCCGCTCTGCACGCGGTCTGCTGGGTGTGACATTGGGTGACACTGTAGTTTGTGATTGCGGTGTGCTGGGTGTGACATTGGGTGACGCAGTAGGTTCTGATTGCAGTGGTGGCATCTCAGATGCTTTTTGCTGCTTGTTCAACTCTTTCTCCTTTTTGGCCATGCGTTTTTGCACGGTTTGTAGCAGCTTGTCGCCCTTCCAGCCCTTTGGTGGGCCAGGACCCAGTGCCAATTCATATGCCCAGGCTGGATTGGTCTCAAAGGCTCTGGGTTGCCTGATAGGTTTTGGTTGTGTGGTTATTATTTCTGCCTCTGCGGCGTGTGCGGCTTTGGCTTCATTTCTCCTCTTGCGCTTGTGTTGGTACTCGATGCATGGTGTCAAGGAGACGTAGTAGAAGATTGCAGACTGAACGCCTCGCAGGAACCAATGTCCGGACTCTGCACGGTATGTCTCGGACGGCATATTCGTTGTTCAGAGGTGTGAGGAGTATTTGAGGGTGCTGAGATTGAATGGAGTGTTGAAAAGCTGTGATTGTGGTGGATATTGGGTGCTGAGGTTGAATGGATTGTTGAAAAGCCGTGATTGTGGTGGAATTTGGGTGCTGTGATCAATCGAAGTGTTTGAAAGCTGTGATTTTGGTGGACTTCGAGTGATATGAGCAGGAGTAAGTGAGGAGGGACACTGAGAAGGGATTCCTCTCCTGTTAAGTAGCCCGGAGCCTCTTCGACAGTCCATGTTAACGGTGGATCGATGAAAACGTTAACATCGGGCAGCAAGACAGTCTCAGCGCAAATATGGTCGAGAACTCACGCAAGCACCCGAGAACATGAAGGTTGTAGGTGATATGAGGTTCGCGGACGTTGATCTGCGCTGAAGGTGACGAGGTGGAAGAGATATGCGGAGGCACGGAGGGCATGGGGCAACCTGTGGGCCAAAAGATAGATTTATGTCTGACAGGAGATATTTCATGATATGTGGCCAACAAAAGCCACTAGCGCCGTCAGACGAAAACTTCTCCTTGGGTCACGTGCTACAAGGTGGAAGTGAAAGTTAGTACGGAGCTATCCGACGAGGCAACCACGACGAACTCTAACAGGACCCTCCTCGCCTTCCCAGCCTCCTCCCCCATTGAAACCTCTCGAGAACATGCTCAACACGAAGATAAGACGGGAGGTTAAAGACACAGCCACTGTGTTCCCTTCTATACACCAACCTACAGTCAAGAGATGGACCCAGTATGCGATTTTCCCGCTTCATTGAAAACGACACCGTGGCTTTCGCAATCTGGGTTGCCACCGCGGATGCCTGAACCAGAAGTGAGCTCACAGGAAGGTGACACGCCATACTATGGGACCGGCTGAAGCCTTCGCATCCCTTGCCTCATATCCAAGAGTTTTGATTGAACGTGCACGAGCATTTCCGGTCTCAAAACAGCCAGGTCGCTGTGTCGAGACTGTGTAGCGGAATTCTTCGATTTGTGAAGGCCGGCGTACAGAGAGCAAAAACGCGATTAGCACTGCTGACGGTGTATCCAGAGTTCGAAACTTCAATGGGTCGGATACCACTTGTTATTCATCCACTCAGTCCAGCAACGCAGAATATATATAAAGGTAAATCCAATAACCACAGGGTTGCAAGCTGCATGATGGGACCCAATTCAATCCAAACCACCTCACGATACGACGAATCCTTCATATCCGTCTTGCCTAACATTCTCGAGCGTCTTCTTGTACCTCGGAATGCCTCCTGCATAGTTCAAATGCTCCCGGGGCTTGCCCGGAATATTAGCGCCGTTATACCACGAATCGACCTTTCCTCGAGGTGTATCATTGATCAACTCGAATACGAGTGCTCTCCAATCTTCTTCCGCCTTCCTCTTCGCATCGATCTTCTTCAACCCTTTCTCTCGCAGGTCACTCAGAACATTGACAATCCAGTCGCCTTGTACCTCGATGCATGATGGGCCATTCGAAAAGGCCGTCGGCGCTTGGGGGCCATACGTACTGGGAAACTCGCCATCAGCATACTTTCCACAGGACTCCACCTCTTCCGGCCATGGGAACTCTCTAGAAGAGGTGTAGCCATTGGTAGGTGAAATGTACTCACAAGAAGAAATTGGGAAATCGTGCCGTCGATATCCCCAAGTAAGTCCAAGTGCCCATGGCCCATTTCTCGGTCAGGATCTCCCCATCCACACCCGAGATCTTCATATCTTTCAGACCGCCAGTGATCGAATCAAATCCTGTGGCGAGCGCGACGATGTCAAGTTTATGGAATGTGCCATCTTCCTGGATGATACCATCGGAGACGAACCGTTTGATGGGATTATTCCGAACATCGACCACGTCCACGTTAGGCTGGCGGAGATTCTGTCAGACCAATCGCACAATTCGTTGAAGGGGAGGCTTACCTTGTTGAAATGGTCATAAAAGTCCTGTTCCAGCGACAAACGCTTTCCACCGAAGAGATGTGGACGTTCCCAGGGGGCGAGGAGTTCTGCCTTTCTTGGATCGTGGACACGTTCTCTTACACGATCGCGCCAGAAATTATATGCTTGCTGATTTGCCGTATTTTCACGCGTCATGTCGTAATAGTTGTTCATGAGGAATCGGAAGCCGCCCTGGTGAGCACAAACAGTCAGTTCCGACCACGGGAGAGAAGATCTGGCATACCATCTTCCACAGTGTCCAATAAAACTCATCCCTTTCCTTGTCATTGTGATCGAATGTTTTGTCCTCACGCCACTGATAAAGGAAGCCGTTATAGTAGTTGTTACGCTCCGCGAACCTTGAGCCTAGATCATCTTGTAATTTCGCCTGTTCTTCTTTCGTCATGAAGATTTGGTTCATGGGACAGGCGAGATTGGGTGTCCGTTGCCACATTTCGAGATGGCCATCTTCGCCAATCTCTCTGGCCCACTGATATTGGTCAGGGGTCAACTCAGGCCCACGCGTTTTGGGTGATCGTGCAACGTACCTCTTGAGTTATCTGAACACCGGTTGCCCCTGTCCCTATCACGGCCACCCTCTTGCCTTTTACGTCGACGCCATCTTTCGGCCAAAAGCTCGAATGGTGAATGACACCTTTGAAATCCTCCAAGCCCTCCCAGTCCGGGAAGTATCTCTTCGCCGCAAACCCAGTACATGCTGTCCAGAACTTGGACTTGAATACTTTTCCAGTATCGCATATTATGGTCCAGGAACAAGTATCATCGTCCCAGTCTGCTGCAACGACTTTGGTATTGAAAACGCAGTCCTTCTTAACATGGAGTCTATCTTCAACATGCTTGAAATACTCTCGCAGCTCGGCGTGGTCTGGATAGTGCGAAGACCATGTCCAATCTTCGTAGACTTCCGGGATGGAGAGTGCATAGACTGGGTATTGACTGTCGACTCTCGCTCCAGGATATCTTGGTACAGTCAGTATATGATGACATGTCCAGACAAAAGGACGCACCGGTTCCAGTACCATATGCCTCCTAGGTCGGAACCTGCCTAAGGACAAATGAGAATTGATACGAAGCACATAATGGAAATGCCAGTTGGATGAGAATACCTCGACTATCTTCGCATTGAACCCTCGCTTTCTCAATTGATGAAGCAGATAGACTCCGGCGAATCCAGCGCCAACGATGAGCATATCGAGAAGCTCGGATTCATCGTGCTGTGCAAGGCCATTCGCCACAATTCCATTTGTGGTAGGGCTGTTTCCATCGTTCACATTGCTGATATCGCGTTTGAGCGGCATTGCGGCGGAGTTCGATGCTGCTAGACAGTATACTTGGACTTCTGATCATGCGAAGGGTGTTGCATCAACGGGGAGCTGGGTTCCTGCAAACACAAACTGAGGAGATGAGCAGTTCGAGGCGAATGCCATAGATCTAGGCGGAGTGCTTTGATAACGACACGGAATGGTAGCTGGAGAAGCGATGCGGGGATGGCAAATACCTAGGTATCTTGCAATATGCCCATTCCGCCTGGGGTATGTTGGCCCTCGGGAGTCGGCTATACGGTGACGGCCATTGGGCTTCGATGGACGGCTGGTGAGCCATTGCAGTAGGGGATGACAGCCTCGCGTGCGGAGAACACACGCTGTCCCCGCAGTCCGGCCAAGGTCGAGGTGAAGGTCGACCGATCTGGTAGCTCCAAGGCTCGTTGGCAATGGCCGAGTCTTGCTCAGGATTTCCCATGTTTCCCTTGTTGACAATAGTAGTACGCATGTAATGCACATTGGTCACGACACGATGAGGTGTCACTTGGTGACTCGATAGTCAGGCAATGCTGGAGTACTTATCAGATAGATGTGGTCTGGTCAGTACAGCATGTGCATATTCGATTCCCTCATTCTGGATTCTCAAATATAATCACCAACTCACCCACTCTCACCCTATTGTGCAGGTTCATCCAGGCATCCTCAAGGGTACGCAGGCATTGGACAAAGAAGCGATCCTCGTGACCCGAATCATAGAGGTGGCCATCTCAGGAAGCAGGGCCGGGTTGAATACTGATCCTCCCTAGGGTTTCGAGATATAATGAAGGCTTTGCTTTCATCCACAAAGGAAATCAGAAGTTGCCATCCAAGCTTCCTTGCCACACAATGCCCCAGATTGTTGCTTTGTTTTTGCTTTGTTTCCTGGAGCCACGCTGCCTTGTACCTTTCGAAGCCAAAAGCTGCTGTTCTGGCTCCATCTTCGAAGTCCAGCACCGGTATTCTGGTTCAGGTCTTACTGGTCAGAAGCATATCGACTCCTTGAGCGAATTCTGCGTATTCAACAGCCATACTGGACTCCGAAACTACTTCGATTTTTAGCCAACACTATGGAGCCAATTTCACTTTCAGAAGACTCTGACTGTTATCACCCACCTCTTAGCGCAGATCTCTATCAGGTTGGACCCCTTTCACCGATCTCTGAAGAGACAAGCACTCCAAAGACTGTAACCCCACGCACGGTCAACGATGCTCATGACTCGCGTCTCGAGCAAGAATCATCTGATGCCCAAGGGAACATTGCTCGACCAGACGATGCTGATCAGACCAGACCTGCTCATACCACGTCTGCCAAAGTGGGTCTGCAAATTACCGACAACGTGCTGATCTTGACGGACAAACTCCTGTCAGTGACCAAGGACTTGTATTCAATGGCCGATGATCGCTTCGCCAGTGCTGAAGACATGTTTCAGATCCCACGCACATTCTGTACGCAGATCGACGAAGAGATCGAAGAAGACGGAGCCACAGGGAGTACTGACATGTCATACCTGAGAAAGCATTTGAAACTGGCAGAAAATAGGCTACAAATCGCCCAGTCGGGGGTGGCATTGGCTGAGAATCGGCTTACGCTTGCTAAGTCCCAACTGGCGCTTGCAGGGAGTCGGGTCAAATACTTGAAAGATCACATCGAAGCGGCGAAGGAGAAACGTAGGTTTGATCAATACTGAGCAAGCTGCTCGGACATCGAAGATTATTGGTCGACATTGAGACGAAGGTGAGTGAATGACGCTGTATTGCCCGGCTTGAAGCAGTTGTTCCAGCCTATGGGTGGGAAAGACCAGAATGAACAGACTGTCATGGATAAGTGAAGCAAACACGGTAGTATGTTAATAGTCAACCTTGGTCGTAATGTTAGAGAAAAGAGAAAAGAGTTGACATGATGAGTAGTTCTGGTTTCAATGCTTCACTGTACAATTCTACCCAGCTTCTACTGCCAATCACTACTCCTTTTTGTGAATTGTTGTCCGTTTGCATCCTCGAGTTTCCTGCCTCTTCATGCCTTCGAGTCACTTACTGTATCGACTAGAGAGTGACATCGTTCAACCATCGAGCCGATGAGCTCACCTAGGTAACTTGCGTTCGAATGCAAGACTGCGGTCATCACGAGGCTTACTCATCTAAGGCAAGAATGCGCGACATGTCTCGAATGATATTTCCCTTTATCGCAAAACATTCCGTGAAGGACGTGTCAGGTTGTGAGATTATATTGATTGAGAAACAGATACAAAGGAAACTTCGACTCCATCTCCAAACTCCTTCGCTATGCTAGAGCAATGACGCCCACGGCGGTCTACTGTCATGTCATCCTTCACTACCTGTTACATCAACCCATCCTCTGAAATTCCGCTTCAAAGTCGGAGCCTGCATAATCATGTTCTTCTGTCAACGTGACCAATCCTGGATGGTAAATTTCCTGGTGATATCCCACTGGCTGGGCAGGTTCATATGTGATGGTTCTTGGAGCATCCTGAGCCAGATGCATGCCACCTTCATAGTATCCAAAGTGGAAGTCCGACTCTGACTGTCCGAGTCGAGGGTCCAGAATGTCACCATGGATTGATACTGCCTGACCAGGATGCGATGTCAACAGCTCATGATGCCCAGCATGCGGCATGCCAACGAGCCCCATGGTTGTCTGATACTGTGGGAAAGGATCATCCATCACCTGAAATTTCAGGTCGCTGACTTGGCCAGCATACGGTGCGGTTGTTGTCGTCGTCTGGTAATATTCGCCAGGCATGCCGTATGGACCGACGGTTACGGGCACTTGCCCGTATGGTTTGCTCATCTCGTACGCGGAGAGGTTGCTTGCGGGCATAGGATAGGCGTATCGGGCGGCTCCCTCATCGAAAGGGGTGGATGATGCGCTCCTGCTATCATATTGCCGACTGCGCTTGGAACTCTTGGTCGAGCCTCCCCATTCACCATCACTGTCGCTGTCGTCCTCATCACGTCTGGTCCTCTTCCCAGCCTTGTTGGGTGCGAACTTGTAGTTCGGATGAGCTGCTTGATGGTTGTCCCGTTCGGTGATGGCTAACTGCTCATAGAACTGCCTGATTTCTCTTGGTTCCAATGGCCAGCTTGCTCCTGTCACCTGCGAAACGACTTGGTGATTATTTTCCTTGCAGAATTGCTTCACCCGATCTGCGTATGCGGATCGGTACATCATGAATGAGTTCATCGGTCTCGAGATGTATCCCTTCTTTCTGTCGACCTCTGACATTCTCTCCTCAACGGGACGGTTCGCCCACACCGACATGTCTCGCACTGGGGTTTTGTAGTCTTTCGTCAACTCGCTGAGTGGTTGTTCGATGACTGGCCCTCCTTTCTTGGTCGGCTTTTTCTTCAAATTTCGCCTGGGTCGACTCTGTGGCGAACGAGAGACGCGAGTGGAATCGGTTCTGGAGCCTGGGCTCGACGGTGTACCAATCGCTCGGCCACTGCGGGTGTGAATTACATGTTCGGACATGGCTTGGGGAGGGGTATGCGAGGGTACGGAGGTCATCATGGCCTGGTCAATGTTAGCTATCATGTTCCAAACTGCAGCATGTGACGACTTACTCTTGGTGGGGTGTAATAGACAGGAGTTGGTGCTGTATGGTAGAGGGATGGGTCACCATAGGCATCCTGACAAGGTAAGTCTCATTCTTTAAATATGGAGGGTTGATGCTTGTACTCACGAAGGGTGGTGGTGGTGACATGATTGACCTTCCGTGCATAGGCGGCGTGAAAGGCTCCGGAGCAGGGGCGGCTCGTGGGTTGCTTCGGTTATTGTCGCTCATGTGGTAATGGCCGTCTGTTGAATGAGGTGGTGAAGGTGGTCGCCCTGTTACGATGTTTTGGGTCATCGATGCTGGCGGTAGTCGGCAAAGCAATGAAGACGATAAAGATGTGCTGGAGATCGAAGCAGTCCGCCCTGGAGGTCGCAGGAGCAGAAGAAAGGAGTTAAAGACGTTTGTATGGTGACTGAGAAGCAAAGGCTGACTGTTCCCAGAAGCTAACTTCTAGTCTGAGCCAGAGTTCCAGATTTGTATTCAGTTGAGAGACCTCTGGCAGATGGATCTCACCACCGATCTGGATTACAAGCTGTCGGCTTCCGTGGTAGTGGATTGCTTCACAATGGGAGAGTGCTTTATTCCTATGCTGATGCTTTGACGGGAGAAACAATTGATGAAAAGTTCCGTTGTTCTCAGAGGGGGGATGTGGCAGCCGTCAGCTTTGCTGTGGGTTGTTGCAGGAACCCGACGCAAGAGAAGAAAGGATGTCGTGAGCGTTGAGTGTCCGGTGTCGGTATGCTGCAGGATTGCTGGCTTCCGGTACTTGCGGTGAGTGAAATGATGTCCCTGATTTGAAGCTGATGACGCTTGATAGTGGTGGCTTTGTCTCAACTACCTGCCTGAAGATGGCTGAAGAAAGATGGAAAGCAATCTCAACCTGAGAGACTGGGCTGATTGAGAACCTTTGTTGAATGCAAGAGAAACAGGAACAGAAAGACTACAACAAGAGATCATATCAACCACTGACTGAAAGTCTCGAACACATGTTCGCAGAGATGTTGAACGCTTTGAGCGAGAATCGCCGCATCCGGAAATACGATTCATCTCCGGCTTTATCTGGAGGAGCATCTTTTGTTTTCGGTCTGATGAAAGCAGTGAGTACTTCTGAGACTATTGCAGACTGTATGAGCCTACAACATCCGTGAAATGAAGCGGTGATGGGTGAGAAGCAGGGATTGTGTCCAAGTGGTGAGTCTCTCCTGCAGTATGGCACAGAGTGGATACTTTCTCCACGGTAAACTCCTAGGTGTCGACTAACGCACCGACATATCTCCATGGCCCAGCCAGGGCTGTTGATCCACGAAAGGTATGAGAAGTTTCTTGCTAGAGATTGAAGCAGCATAGCAAGTTTCTACCCTATATTGAAGGGGAACGTCTGCTTCCAAGGTGGGTGTATACTCCACCCATCCCAGGTCCGGTGCTTGGACCACCAGTCACATTCCTTGCCTTGAGCGGCATCCGTTTTCAATTCCAGCAGATATGTTCACGGCTCGTGCAAATTATCATCTTTCAGGCATGGAAATTTGGACCGATCCGGATCCTGACTGGATGCAGTGGATGATGCTTTGCCAGGAGTAGGAGCTCCTGATTGGCTACCAATGGTTCTTTGTACCACGAACGACTCATATGAAGGCGGACACCGGCATGATCATCATGGAACTGGCTGCTGGCTTCCATAATCTCCGAACCGCTACACACCAACTTCACCAAAGATGTTGTTCATTTCGTGTCAAGTGCTGCAATCCATATATATTGGTGACTTCGCTGCTGTGGCCTTGACTTCCTCACATCCATTGAGCACTCTGCAGCATGCAAAGCATGTGTTCAGCGCTGGATGTCTTCGAGGATACTTTCGGGCTGTCCACCGCAAACGGCCCGCTACCGGTTAACCTCGCTCCACGCAACCGCCCAATACCAAAGCAGCCAATTCCAACCAACCTCCTTGTCACTTCAAGCTCCCGCACATGTTGTCGTTCTGTTTCAGATTCCAGGACGCCCAATGAAGTATTTCGGGCTTCGGATGATGGACAAGGCCGACGAAGCTGGCATTTCGCACTACTGCGTACTATTCAAGTGCCTATGGTACCCTCAGACTTCTCCGCAATAGCCGAAGTCTACATGGTATCAATTCCAAATACTTTGGCGGGGTGTTTCGTCGCCCAGGTGGCCTTTCAACCCCTGATCTTCCCCAGACTGGGAGTTCGTGCATCATGCAGGTGTTCGTGAACTAATGCAAGTCATCCCACTTGCGCCAATGGGGACGACATGGATGTGGATTCCAAGCTTCAATTGCATGGCTCTTCCACTCTATCAAAGTTTCAGACCGTGGTAAGCCCCTGTGGTCACTTCTGGCTCCTCGATGACCTTTCCTCTGGATACCATGCCCTAAAACAACATCCTCCATATGTCCACCGGTACCGACTCTGGCTCCTAATCCTTTTTGAACCCTGGCCAACGTCACTCACATGTCGACTTGACAAATACTCTCGGAAGGGCGGTCCACGAGCTTACACTTCCCACTTAGATGTCGGTAGAAGCGTGATGATCCCCTTCTACAACGGTGTCGATCATCAACGGTCGACTCATGCTATTCATGTCGTTCGAAAAGAGCCGAAATACACCATGCGTAGAAGCACCCTTGTCGATTGGGTCTTTACCAACGAGCGATACGAGCACATCACGCATTCAACGAAGGTTGATCTTTGGGAGCGTCTCATCTAGATCGGTGTCACTACCATCACGTTGCACTCTGTTCACACACTCTCATTTCCTATCGAAGCTCTTCGTACGGCCATCTGGCCCATTCACAACGTCCTCAGCGACGCGATCCTCATCTCATACAGCTCGATTGAGAATTCCTCTCCAAACTCCTCCCGACACAAGGGGCAATCCTTGGTCAATGGATCTCCACCCGACCACCTAATCCATCTCAGCAAGCAGTAGGCATGGAACGCTTTGCCGCAGCATGGGGTTTGTATTGTCTCCGTTGCCACTGCCTCTGCTGCTGCCATCTCTCTCTCGACGTCCTCAATGTCTGCTTCTCCGGCAAGGCTCTCTTGACATATTGGGCATATCTCGTCGTCTGTGGTGTTCAGTCCCATGTCGTAGAGCCCCCAAGCCAGCATTGCTTCGTCCTGCTCATCCTCCTCTTTGTCTTTGTCCGGCTGGTCCTCCTCATCGTCGTCGTGGTACAAGATATCCCGTCTGTAATCAATACCGGCCAATCTCGGGCTGGTCACCCTCTGCAAGGCTCGGAAAAGCTGGGATCTCGCTTCTGCGCGGACCATTCTGCTCTGAGTAACGTCCAGACGGCGCGAAAGGTCGTCGGTTGGGATGAGATGTTCGAAGGTGATGAGGGAGAGTTCCGCTTTGGCCAGTCTGACCAGCAAGAGTATGAGCTCATGTTCCATCGTGGCAACCGTGCGGAGATAGTCTTGATCGCTATTCAAGCAGCCGGACCGCTCGAGCTGTTTAAGGTGGGCGTACGCACGAACCTCGTCCTTCAGCATGTTGTCTATCGCGGCCCTGATGGCCTGAGCTGGAAAATACTCTCCTGCGTAGGGAGCGATGTGTTCGATCAGCACGGTCCAGATGGCCTGACAAAAGGTGTTCAGTGCTAAGTAGAGGGCGCTGGCGTCTTGGGAAGCAAGATGGGGAGGCATGTTTGCTGATTCGTTGAGGTTTTGTGATATTGTGCTTGCTCGACGATCTCAGACGGAGACAGTCTGGAGACATCTTGAACAATGGTTTTTTGAGGTGAGTTGACGTGCGAGATGTTGTCTTGCCAAGGCGATGAAGACAATGGCGGTGTCGGTGAGTCGGTAGAGCCCGATGCCGATACCGTTGTCGACGATATACGTGTTCCTGGTGTTGTGAAGATGGAAAGGTATGGTAGATGCAGAGGGCGGACAGCATGGCTGGCACCGCACACCGCCTAGGAAATGAGCCAAACAGGGCATAATGGCGGATGTACACTCTGACATATATGCTCTGCCATCAACAAAGATATTGCAGACAGCACCTGGGGGCACGAGGATCAGGGGTGTGGCTGATGGACTGGGTGGACGACAAGGTCATGTACCGGACTGTGAGGTTAGTAGTCGCAGGGCAGACAGCGGCATTGACCGGGCCTAGTTCAGGCTGGTACTTCAGCCTCGCCATTGGAGTGCAAGCTGTGTCAACCACCGTGCAGCAACAATGGGAGGAAGGCGTTGTGAAGAGCATTCGTTTTGTAGGCATGGGTGGGAGAGTTGAGTCTGGACATCGGCCAAAACAAGGCTGTCGAAAACCAAACACAAGGCTCCGCACAATTCTCGTTTTTGATTGGCGGACCGTAAACGCGGGAGTGCGCGCTCAAGATATCCCCATCCCGACTGTAGCCTCCCTTCCACTTCTCTACTCACGATACATCTGTATCTGTATATCAACTCCCAACCTGCATCCCCCGAGAGTGTCAAAGTCCATGCAGCCTGCCCGTGATGCACGGCGATCTGGGCACCAAACTCGTATGTCCCAGAATCCCTTCCCCATTTCCGTGGACCTCCCAGTCCCTTCGCGGCCCCACGCTGCCCTCCCCTCCCCTGCCCTGCTCCCTTCCCCACGATGCCATCTCCTCTACTGCCTACCTACACGTCTTCCACGCCTCAGCGAACCCCTTCTGCGGTCCCTCTGCTTATGAGCTCGGCCGCATGTTCTGAAGCACTATCTACACGTCACGACGCTCTGCCCTATCCCTCACATCCTTCCGCACAGTGGCACTGACACAAGAACCAACCTAAAAAAAAGGCCCAACACGCCAAACGCACCCTCACCTTACCCACGCTCCCACCCTATCAAACCGAGCTCGTACGTTCCTGTGTCCGCGAGACGCGCGACCTCGACCGCGACGTTGTCCGGCTCCTCGAACCCTACACAACAACCGTCACTCTCGCCGACGAAGATGGCACGCAACAAACCCAATCGACATTCAACCCGGCCGAACACCCAGCCACCGCCTGCGCGCTGCTAGTCGACCATCTCAGCATGCGAAGGAATAAAAGATGCCTGCTCGCCTACCACCGCGTCCGAGCCGAGAGACTCGAAGCCCTCGCTTGGGAGGGTCGCGATATTATCGACGACACCGGCTCCAGCACCACAACGACAACATCAGATCCCACCAACGCCACCGCCGGCGGCAGCACGGCGACCACCCAGACCACACAGAATTCACTAAGTCCCGAAGAAGAGTCGTACTACCGCAAGTACACGGACCTATTGGCGCAGTATAAAGGCCACTGGACGGACATTGACTTGACCGGCAGTCTGGACCCGCCGCGAGATTTGTTCATCGACGTGCGCGTGCTAAAAGACGCCGGAGAAATTCAGACCGAGTATGGGGCGATCAATCTCACGAAGAACTCCCAATTCTATGTCAGGCACGGCGACGTGGAACGGTTGATACAGATGGGCTTTCTCCAGCGGTTGAGTTAATGATGCCGACGACGGAAGATGGCAGAGACGTTAAATGGGTCTAGCGTTGTCAAGCATTGGGTGTCATATATCCGAGAGGGCATGTGTGTTTTGAGCGGCCTTCGAAAGTAATGAGGAGTGGAGACAGTATGCTACTCATGTCAGAGTTCATTGTTTTGTTGAATTACATTGGTGAGGCTATCTATCTGCTGGCTGGGGTAAAAGCTCGTGAGACAGCATGTCTTTTGTGTCCGAGTCGAACAGTCAAATCGTGAGATGTATGTGTGCGGCAGTAAAAAGGAATAGTCCCAGCTAATCTCTAGCTCCAGCTTCAGACCTTGATCCCGTGCATGGGGAAATAATCTCGACGAATGTCTCTTGCTTAGAGCATGTCCATTGCACCGACAATCACGACTGCAGCAAAGCCAAGCCCAGCACCAGGAAGCCAACACCTGAACTGCGCCTCCAGTGTGTGTGGCTGTTGGAGACGTGCTGCTCGTGCTTCCAGCGGTTTGTGTCCCATTGCTAGTGACATTGGTGGCGATTTGCTGCGTGAAATTCGCACAGTTCAGTCTGGTACCATTCGCCGCATGGACGACGACGCTTCTGTTCCCAAAGAACGCAGGAGACTGAGGATCAGTGGATAGGTACAGGTCGAGATAAGTCAGTTGGAAGTTCTTCTCGCGGGCCGTGTCGGCAATGGTGCCGTGCTTGCCGCTCAGATCACCGGGCTGGCAGGTCGATGGCTGAGTGGCATCACAGGGAGGGGTGTCGTTACGACCGTAGGGGGTCAAGTGGCCGAGGGTACCGGTGCAATTTCCATCTTGAGGGACCGGAAGGACGTGGATGTGATATACTATTCTCGGTCAGTATGGATCCGTCCTCAAAGTGAAGGGCGACGGGCGGATAGTAGGAGACATACAGAAAGGACCAGCAGAAGCATCTGGGAAGTCGAAGAAGTTGATGTTGAAGGCCACACCAGTGCCGTTGTCGTTGGAGACGCCAGTGATTTGGCCTTGGACGGGTTTGTTCTCCTGTAGGACAGCTTGGAAGGTGGCTTTTGTGGGGTTGTTTTCGGTGATGGGGGCGTCTGTGGAGGATTGTGCAAGAACAGACAGAGCGAGGAGAGCACAAGAGAGGATGAATGTGAGGAGATTCATTTTGAGATAGGAAGTGTTTGGGTTGCAGGTTGTTGTTGTTGCAGTTAGTTGCAGTTGCAGTTGCAGTTGTCGTTCAGCGTGTGACTGTTCAAGTGTCTAGAGCAAACGGCAGTAGTATTGAGGGAAGAGAAGAAGTTATGGATCGAGGTTTTGGATTGGGTAGAGAATTCAGTGATCAAGAGCAGATGATGGCAGTGACTTGTTCTTTTGATCCGTCGTGCAAACCAAGGATGATGATGGGAAGGTGAAGGGAAACCCGGCAACCTGCAGGAATGGCACAAGAATCGCACGTCACCGAATTCCAGTCACTCTCTCTCTGTCTCAGTCTGCCTTTTTGATGATGTCGATGGTCAATATTTTAAAATGGTCACCTCGGTTTGCTGGGAACGTTGTTGCTCAATATCATGAAAAAGGCCTGACGATCGCAGCAATACCTCCACAATGTAAAGCAGCCATGTGCAACAAGACTGACCCAATCCCGAGGTCGATATGCAGCCAGCCTCGACTAAAAGTCTCCTGAAAGAAACCAAATTGCCATGGCCGAGGTGTAGGCTTGGATGATGTTGCATTTTCCAATGAGTTTGCTGTAGACTGGCCGTAGCATCGAGGCAACAGTATTGATTCTTGCTCACCACCTCACATACTCTCTCACTTTCCGCTGCAGAAGTAACGCTGACCCTTTATATCCGCCATCACTCCTCCTTTTGAGCTTTTTCTTGTTTCACAGAGCAGTCCTGACAGCACATCTGAAAGGCCATATCTTCGCATTCTTCACGTCCCACGCACCGCCCTTGGTATAAGGATCCTCTTCCAAAGTCTTGCGCACCTCCTCCTCACTGTCAGCCTTGATCAACATAACACTGCCTGTCATATCCGGTGCGTCACCCTCAGCAGGTTGTTTAGACAGGGTTGCTCCTCCGAAGACCACCTTCCCTGCTTCAATGGCTGGCTTGAGGTTGCCCAGATGCGTGGGACGAGCAGCAAGACGTTTATCAAGAGCCCCAGGAAAGTCGGGAACATGGACGAGCCATTCTTTGGTGGGTGCGCTGGAGGACATTCTAGCAAAGGAACGTGCTGGGTTGGTAGACACCGAGCGCAATGGAATCGGATGCGGCAAGCCTGGTGGTAGATGAGAAGCAGTAGATAGACTGAGAATGCAATTTGGCCGAGCGCGATAGCAACGTATTGCGAGGGACATGAGTATAAGTACCTAGGTACTTAACCTGGCCGTTGTGGGAGGATGTAGTTCTCTTTTTCAATTTCAATTGCCGGACAAACCCCCATAGAGCATCCCACGAGCATCCCCACACAGTGGAAGTCTACGGCGGAGATGGAATCAGTGGCATCAGTGGGATCGTCGAATGTGGGAGTCTTTTATTTACAGCTTATCCACACCCAATCGATTGCGTGAAGATGACATTGCGCCGCAGAAACACTACAGGAAGCGATTACTATACTGTGTGCAGAGTAGCTGGAGTATCAGAACTGTAATATAAGTGTCGTCCTCGGGTGTCTATCCACATCTATAGCTTCGCTGTTGGTCTATCTCCTGCTAACAACGAGTCGGCAACCTTTCGTCGCTGTATCTTTCCCGTGGCTGTCTTGGGTATCTCTTTCAGAATCCACACTCTGCTAGGCTTCTTGAAGTGGGCTGTCCGACTACCCACAAACTCCGTAATGCCTTCTTCTGTGACGTTTCTTCCTGTCTTAGGCACAATGGCAACTCCCACCTCTTGACCATATAATTCCGAAGGAATAGCAAAGCAGACGGCCTCTGACACGTCTCGGTTTCCAGCAATCAGATGATCCAGCTCAATAGGACTGATCTTTTCGCCTCCCCGATTGATCAACTCCTTGATTCTGCCAGTGATGATGACATATCCATCTTTATCCTTCATTCCTTGGTCTCCAGTCCTGAAGAACCCCCCTTTCGTGAACGCTTCTGTGTTTGCCTTGTCGTTCTTGATGTAACCCTTCGTTACATTCTCGCCCCGTATGGAGATCTCTCCGGACATACCCTGAGGCACTTCATCGCCCTGATCGTCCAGGATCTTGACCTCAACCCCTTGGCCGACGCCCACGCTTCCCGGCTTCCGCTGGCCTCTGTGGGGTAAGTGATTGGACGTCATTTGATGCGCAGCTTCTGTCATTGCATATGCCTCGAGCACCGGAGCTCCGTATGTTGCTTCTAGCTCGTGAAGGGTCTTGGGTGACAATGGAGATGAACACGACCTGATGAATCTAATCTTTGGTTTGTTGTGGGGAGGCGGATTTTTGAGCAGAATTTGGTGGATGGTTGGCACTGCTGTATACCAATTGGCCTTGTGGGCGATGAAGTCATTCCAAAACGAGCGAGCAGAGAATGATCGCGGCACAATGACTGAACCACCGGCACTGAGAGGAGCTAGTAGTCCAGCCAAAAGCCCGTGCACATGGAAGAGAGGCATGACCAGCATTGTGCGGTCCTGGGGCGAGAGTTCGTACGTGTTTCTGACATTCAACATCGTCCTGGTCAGGTTGCGATGGGTCAGAGGAACCGCCTTGGGCCTTCCAGTCGTTCCACTGGTATGTAGCACCAAAGCAACATCCTCAGGTTGCGCTTGAGACACCCGATGGGTCTGTCTATGGGAGAGTTCTCCCTTCTCTTTTACATCCAGAATCGGCGAGTCTCGATCCAGATAGCATTCTGCAATAGCAGCTCCATATCTCCTGGCAGCCTTGATCGCTGGGCCATCTTTTGCATAGGAATCCCTCGGGACAATCACAATCGCAGAGGAGAGGTCCTCGATATAGAACTCGAACTCGGCTTGTTTGTATGCAGGATTCAAAGGCGCCGCAGTCGCTCTCTGGTACGAAGTTGCAAGGAAAGAGACAATGAACTCATAGGTGTTGGGCAGGGCTATTGACACTGCATCACCGTGCCCGATTCCTAGCTCTGCAAGCTTGCTCTGAAAGTCGAGGACGTCTCGTGTCAACTGCCGGTAGGATATGGTTAGAGCTTCAGCCTTCGAAGGGACGACGATGGCGGTGGCAGAGGACGAATCTGAGAAGGAAGTAGAAAGGGTCAAAGGCATCATGGCAAGCTGGGGCTGTCCGGAGGACGTGGACAGCAGGAATGTAAGGAAAGGAGGGCAGAAAATGAGAGAGGAATTCGTTTATCTATGGGGCTGAACTGTCAATAATTGCTGGAGACTGAAGAAAAGGAAAGATATCAATCGCACATGACGTGATTCTAGGAAATGCATGGTGGATTGTCAAGCACGGAGGCCGCTATCAATAGACAGACTGAGCTGTCTTGATGACAGTGCATGCGTCGACCTCGACTCCTACCTGAGATTTGTTCCTTTAGACGTTCCGGGCGTGTCAACTTTGTGCTCAAGCTTTCATATCGGGTGATTGAAACTGTGAGAATTGAGGAAAACACCCGATAAACAACACGCGAGGTCATCCTTGTTCCTTCTCTTTTCTCGCCGATTGGTGGCCGCACCATCAACCTCCGATTCCTTCCTTCAACATTCTCCTCATCTTCATCCTACAGCATTCACAAGCATTACACCCCCCGAGAACCATCCGACCGCAGCCAACCACGAGGTTGACAAACGTTTAAGCGGACGCCTTCAAAAGACTCTCGCTGCAGAAACTGGAGACGGCAAGTCATGGCCAACAACTCAGCACCAGCCCGTGCCGGGTTGTCGCTGTATGCAAACCTGCTCGATCCAAACAAGGGCACCCCGGGCACAATATCAAGCGCGCCAGTGTCTTACACTACGCCGCCTGATCAAGATGAAGCTGCAAAGAAGCAGCAAGCTCTCGCTGGTACATCAATCGTCGTAAGGACCTAAAGGTTTGCAGAACGGATTTGCTCACGTGTGCCATGCTCTTTTTGGTGATATACAGCCTCCTTGAGATTTCAACCTACCAAGCGACCACAGATCGCCAGCCAGAAAGCGAAAGCGAAAGCTATTGCTGCCAAATTTGCTCCTCCGTCCTCTACAAGCCCTGTCCCTGCTCTCACACAAACCGAGTCCACCGAGGACATTCCCACAACTGCGCCAACACCTCAGCCATCTGCGCCGAGAACAACAGCTGCAGATTGGATAGCAACTGCATCAGATGACGAAGATGTCAACAACTATTATGCAGCAGAGAAGCGTCAACGCGGAGGTCGCAAGAAGCGCAAGAAGAATAAAGAAGCTGTACAAATCGTGCAAGACTGGGACGACATTTACGATCCGAGTAGGCCAAACAACTACGAGGAATACAAGCGTAGTGAAGAGAAAATCCGCGAAGTAAGGGAGTGGAAAGATCTTCTGTACAGACACCGCATCAGACGCAGAGGCTCTAGTGAGTCGGAGGAGGAGGATCGTTATCGACTTATGAACAGTAAGCGATCGAAGGAAACGTATCTGGCACTACTGACCATATTGCAGAACAATTCGCACCACCTTCAATGTCCTTTGCTCCGCCCCCAAATCTCAACGAAGAGAGCCCACCTCCGCCTGCAGAAATCCCCGACGACCCCACTGGTGAAGATGCTTACCTGCGTCGACTACGGCTGACCCAGGGATCACAGCAGCCTCCACCTCCACCGCCGCCAGCCTCAGATCCTCCCACAGGTCAAATATCTCGAGCACCTGTCCGGTACAATCTGCCTACTCCGGTTGAGGAGGACCAGTCTACAGATATCGAATCCCGGAAGGGACTTGCTGAGTCTGGTGCTGGTGAAGATGAAGAAACAGACATGCCTCGGTCAAACAGACCTGGCCAAGCGGGATTTGCCGAGCGCCTTATGTCCAAGTATGGATGGTCCAAAGGACAGGGTCTGGGTGCTCAAGGCACGGGGATCATCAATCCACTGTACGCGAAGGCCGACAAACGGAAGAAGAAGTCGGATGCCGAAGGCGGGGGTTATGTAACTCCAGCGAGCACGGGCAAGATTTTGGGTGGAAACAAATCCAAGGCTGCTCAAGCCGAAGACGAAGGCAAATTCGGAGCCATGTCCGAGGTCATTCGATTGGAAGGCATGTTGAATGGCTTGGATTTGGACGAAGAACTCGCGCAAGGAGAAGGTGGAATCATGCAGGAGATTGGGGAAGAGTGTGGTGAGAAGTATGGAAGCGTCGAGAGGGTCTTTGTTCGCCGACCGGAGGTTGAAGGCGACGACCCTCTGGTATTTGTGCACTTCGTCAGCCAGCTCAGTGCTTTGAGGGCGGTCAATGCCTTGGAAGGGCGCATCTTCAACGGCAACCCGATCAAGGCGAGGTTTTGGCCTAAGGAAAGATTTGATGCTCGGGACTACCTATGAGAACAGTCTCTCCAGAAATGTTGTCAAGTTATGCCTGTATAGCAGCATATGATACCTAACTGTGCATGAGTGGGTGCCCGTAGTATGCTTGTCCTTTTGGTCTCAGAAGACCACAGTAACAAGGAGTATACCTGGTAGGTATGCTGTCAAGATACCTAGGTATCTATACCATTGGCTAGTCTGACGCGTACACAGTAAAGGGGCACGACAATGGCACGCGCCCGAATTAATTAATTTCGTCCATTATTGCATCATTTGGCTCTTCCGACATTGCAACCGACAACACCAAGCATCGTCGACACCAGAACAATCTTGCAACACCGTCGCCCGTGCTCACTACCTACACAATGTCTAATGCTCCCACAGTCAACAAAGCGGCCATAGACAGAGCATTCGCACATGACTCCTCATTACGAAAGCGTGTCTACGATGCCATTGGTATTGCCCCTACTAGCCCTCCGCCTGGGACGCACTCTCTAACAAGCCTCTCATCTCAGAAGAAACTCCAAACCACGCCGACCTCTTCGGGGACATTGCCGAATACCATCTAAAGCACCAGTCTGTGAACGGCGCAGATGGAGCGGCCAGTGACGAGCCAGCCTCGAAAAAGCGCAAACTAGCGAACAATGGCTCTTTACCTATCCCTGTCACGCAGACCAACGCACCTCGCCAAGTCATCCTCGAAGCGCGCGACCTGTCCTTCTCCCTCCCCCAGCGAAAGAAACTACACCTCGGCCTTGCACAGTATGGCACAGACATCGACGCCTCCACCACGACGTTCGCAATCTATACCCGCAACCCAGCCAGCAATGAGGTCGAGATGGAAGTGCCGCTTGACCTGTTCGCGTACGCTCTACGACTCCCTGTGCCCGAGAAGGCAGCAAAGCAGTACAACTACGTTATACTTCCCAAGCCTGACGCCAAGGTGGTTTCTGAACCCATAATATGGACCGTCAACCACGGGCCCTTGAAGTCGTGCCACTTCCCGCAGCAGGAAATCATGCCCCTCATGGCGTCAGAACCCGATGAGATCCTTGAAAAAGTGCTACGTTATATCCTGAAAAAGGTCGGAGTCACTCTTACTCTACCTTCGGCCGAGGAATTCGCAAGCGCAAGGCCCGAGTCTCACCGCAAGAGCGACAAGGCGTACCACGTCAAAGCGTTCCGTGGGTCCAAGGACGGATTTCTATTCTTTCTTCACAACGGAATATTCTTCGGATTCAAGAAGCCACTGTCTTTTTTCGCCTTTGGCGACATCGTCTCGGTCTCATATACAAGCGTATTGCAGAGGACGTTTAATCTCAACATTGTGCACAGGTCAGATGAAGACCCGGATGCGCACCAGGAAGTCGAGTTCTCGATGCTGGATCAGGCCGATTTTCCGGGGATAGATGCGTATATCAGACGGCATGGGCTGCAGGATGCGAGTCTGGCGGAGTCACGAAGGGCACAGAAGTCCAAAGCTGCGGGCGCGGGCGCGAATGGAAAGGGCACGCCTGCGGCCAGTGGAGAAGGAGCAGAGGGCGACGACGAGGATTCGAGGACGGAGCTGGAGAAGGCAGCGCAGCAGATGGAAGATGAGGAGGATGAAGAGGAAGAGGATTATGATCCAGGCTCGGAGGGAGAGAGTGAAGGCAGTGAAGAACACAGCGAGGACGAAGATGAAGGATATGAAAGAGAGAGGAAGAAAACAAAGGGGCGGAATATCGTGGCTGAGGAGCTGGGTAGTGAGGCTGAGGATGTGAGTGTGACGGAAGATGAAGGTGGAGATGAAGATCATGAGGGAGAAGAAGACGAGGCTGGCGACGAAGAAGATGAAGAAGAAGAAGACGACGACCACGAAGAAGAAGAAGA